>OY998102.1:315000-637500 GCA_963921955.1 Aleiodes alternator
CAAATGCTTTACTTCCTACTTTATTTACAGTCTCATCTACAATCCTTGAATATTCTTCATTTGATCCAAATTTCATCTCATAGAAATAATTTTATAATTAACGAAAATACAAGTCTCGTGAATAAATTGCTATTAATAAAAAAATAATTATAACACAATTGATTAAATCATTTATTTTTCAATAAACATTAATTATTTTCCAAAGAATAAGAAAAAAAAAAAATGAATTGAATCTCAACTATTCTTCAAATACACTGAATTTCAGCATACTATCCACAATAATTGAATATTTTCTTTATATTGCAAGTTATTCATAGAAGATGCAATTTATTTTTTTTTTATAACTTAAAGAAGAAACAAAATTTTTTTTGCTCAGTATTATCATATTATTTTTCGAAAAAAAAAATCAAAATTCTTTGTGCAATAAATAAATAAAAGGTGTATGATTTAAAAACAGCTATGAGTCAAATAATACACACTCTCTTATTACAATATGGAGCATGAATTATAATGCTACTCACAATACATGAATGCAAAAGATTTTTATACCGTCCATTATTTTTCGTTTCTCATCCAACTGCACTTTATAAATATTATAATACAATAATATTCATGATTAATCCATTTTCAATGCATATAAAATTTGTGCACAACGAAAATCATTGATACTCTTTCAGTCTCATGTATTCTACACTGCCATCCACAATACTTCAATATTATTCATTTTCTTTAATTTATCATTTTTTTCAAGCAATTAAAATTTAATTCCATTGAATAATTCCAATATGAAAATGATTATTTTATTCTTATTCAATTAGTACTCATTCATTTATTATCTTTTTTATCCAACGAAAGTGTATGAATCAAAAACAACTATGAATCAAATTTTACCTGCTCATCAAATACTCTTATACTATCCACAATACTTGAATATTATTTTTCGAAACGTCAAATTGTTTTTCAATTACAATTTCTCATTCCATTAACATTATTCCCCTTCAAAAATTAATGATCATTCAATTAATTCATTCATCCAATAATAATCAATTACTCTTGAATATTATCGAAAAATTTAATGAGAGTCAAGGAAATATGAATGAATTGAATATCAGTCCTCTTTTCAATTTAAGAATTTTAAATACTAATCTATCCACAATACTTGAGTGTTATATCTCTCAATTATCTACATGACAATTCGAATTTTTACACAAAAAATATCATATTATTCTTTCATTACTTAGCTTCATTCGACATTTTTTTGGCAATCAATGTTAAGTGTATGAATCAAAAACAACTATGAATCAAATTTTAATCACTCTCCCTTGGCACAAGCAGCATCAATCATATTGCGCTACTCACAATACTTGGATGCAAATAATTTTCATATTCTCAATTACCTCTCTCATTAAATAATAATATTTATCAATCACTTTCCAAGCAATTAGAAAACAATATAGGAAATAATAATAATAATAATTATAAATGATTCAATGTTTAGCACTCTCTCAATGTCCAATAACCTACGTCGCCATCCATAATACTTCAAGTTTTTTTTTTTTTTTCCGTATTATTTTCATTAATCATACTTTTTCATACAAAAGCCCTTTTAAATTATCGGAATTCAATTTTAATAAATAATTCCAAAATGAAAATGATTATTCTATCATTATTTTACAATCGGTGGAAACTGTATGAATCAAAAACAACTATGAATCAAATCTCAATCATTCTCCCTTGGCACAAGCAGCATCAATCATATTACGCTACTCACAATACTTGAATGCAAATAATTTTCATATCCTCAATTACCTCTCTTATTGAATAATAATATTTATCAATTACTCTCCAAGCAACTAGAAAATATATGAAATAATAATAATAATAATTATAAATGATTCAATGTTTAGCACTCTCTCAATGTCCAATAACCTACGCCACCATCCATAATACTTGAATTTTTTTTTTTTTTTTCGTATTATTTTTTTTTAATCATTTTTTTTTCATACAAAAGCCTTTTTAAATTATTGGAATTCAATTTTAATCAATAATACTAAAATGAAAATAATTATTTTATCATTATTCAATTCAATTATTCAATCATTATTTTACAAGAGGTGGAAATTGTATGAATCAAAAACAACTATGAATCAAATCTTAATCACTCTCCCGTTGGCATATGCAGCATTATATTACGCTACTCAC
The DNA here is from genome assembly GCA_963921955.1 of Aleiodes alternator. Taxonomy (NCBI): domain Eukaryota; kingdom Metazoa; phylum Arthropoda; class Insecta; order Hymenoptera; family Braconidae; genus Aleiodes; species Aleiodes alternator. The sequence continues at coordinate 317,203 of OY998102.1, forward strand.
AATACTTGGATGCAAAGAATTTTCATATCCACAATTACCTCTCTCATTAAATGATAATATTTGAAAATTATTTTCCAAGCAAATAGAAAATATATGAAATAATAATAATAATAATTATAAATGATTCAATGTTTAGCACTTTCTCGATCTCCAATAACTTACGCCGCCATCCATAATACTTCAATTTTTTTTTATTTTCCGTATTATTTTCATTAATCATTTTTTTTTTCATGCAAAAGCCCTTTTAAATTATCGGAATTCAATTTTCATAAATAATTCCAAAATAAAAATTATTATTATATCATTATTCAATTCAATTATTTAATCATTATTTTACAAGAGGTGGAAACTGTATGAATCAAAAACAACTATGAATCAAATCATTAGTACTTCTACACCATTCGCAATACTTGAATACGAGTTTCCTATCTTTTTTTTTTAACTTTCAAAATCTTCCCTCTCATTATTTTATAATTCACATCATTTCATTATTATTATTATCATATCATCTCGTCATTTATTTAATTGCATTTATTAGTTATTCTTTAATAAATAAAAAAAATAAAGTCTCCCAATACAAAAGAAATATCTATATTACCCTACACACTATCCGTAATACTTGAAGAATATATCTTCTTTTTTTTCTCAATATCTATTATTATTATTTTTTTTGCATTTTCTTGCATATAAAATTATAAAAAAACTATCTTATCATATTGATAATACATATTGAAAATTAATTGTAGATTATATTATTATTAATAATGTAAATTACAAACATTTTTATATGTACACATGTATACTATCCACAATACTTAAATGTTTACTTTTGAAAAAAAATATTATTTTTCGTTATTATTTATGTATTTAATCATTTTTATTATTATTAAATCATTTGTTTATTTATTTCATTTCATTATTATCCAATTTATAACTTGATTACATTTGAAAAAAATAAATTTATAATTTTTACCAAGTCCAAAAGAGTCGACTGCTATCACAAGTATAAAATTCTGCAGCTTGGGGTATACTTGTTTCACCGTGTATTCGTACTGGGTGCTCCCGGTCTCGTTTAGCAATTTCGCCGGGTACTGTAGAGGTAAGGCTCTGTCGTGAATGTATGCAGTTGGCGTCGGGTGTCTTCCATTGACCTTCCTCTGCATTATGCAACAAATAGTACGAATCAAAATGGCAATGAATGTCGAAGTAATATGAATCAAAAACAACTATGAATGGCCAAGTTATATGAATCAAAAACAACTATGAATGGCCAAGTAATATAAATCGAAAACTGCAATGAGTGGCAAAGTAATATGAATCAAAAACAACTATGAATGGCCAAGTTGTATGAATCAAAAACAACTATGAATGGCCAAGTTATATGAATCAAAAACAACTATGAATGGCCAAGTTGTATGAATCAAAAACAACTATGAATGGCCAAGTAATATAAATCGAAAACTGCTATGAATGGCAAAGTAATATGAATCAAAAACAACTATGAATGGCCAAGTAATATGAATCAAAAACTGCTATGAAGCGAAGCTCATGAAGAAGCAAAATCTACTATAAGTTAAACGTGTTGATATCCTGCTGGCATTCAAACTCTCACTAAATTCATTCGTTCTTTTTTTTTTTTTTTTTTTTTTTAAGTCAATTCTTCTGAGCGGGCTTGGAGGAATGAACCCCATCAGTTTGGGATGTGCTTGCTTTACCATGTATTCGCACTTAGTACAGTTTTCATCGTTTAGCTTTTTCGTAAAACGAGCGAAGTTCTTCATTCATAGTTGTTTTTGATTCATACAATTGAGAAAAATCTTCGAACGAAAGGCATATTCATGAAAAAGATGAGAAATTTTCATTCATAGCTGTTTTTGATTCATACAATTGAACAAAAATTTCGAACAAAAGGTATATTCATGAAAAAGATGAGAAATTTTCATTCATAGCTGTTTTTGATTCATACAATTGAACAAAAATTTCGAACGAAAGGCATATTCATGAAAAACATGAATAACTTTCATTCATCGTTGTTTTTGATTTATATAATTGAAAAAAAATTTTGAACGAAAGGCATATTCATGAAAAACATGAATAACTTTCATTCATAGTTGTTTTTGATTCATATAATTGAAAAAAAATTTTGAACGAAAGGCATATTCGTGAAAAACATGAGAAATTTTCATTCATAGTTGTTTTTGATTCATACAATTGAAAAAAAATTTTGAACGGAAGGCATATTCATGAAAAACATGAAAAATTTCCATTCATAGTTTTTTTTGATTCATACAATTGAGAAAAAATTTTGAATAAAAGGCATATTCATGAAGAACATGAAAAATTTTCATTCATAGTTGTTTTTGATTCATACAATTGAAAAAAAATTTGAATAAAAGGCGTATTCATGAAGAACATGAAAAATTTTCATTCATAGTTGTTTTTGATTCATACAATTGAAAAAAAATTTGAATAAAAGGCGTATTCATGAAGAACATGAAAAATTTTCATTCATAGTTGTTTTTGATTCATACAATTGGAGAAAAATTTTGATCGAAAGGCATATCCATGAAAAACATGAAAAATTTTCATTCATAGTTGTTTTTGATTCATACAATTGAAAAAAAATTTCGAATAAAAGGCGTATTCATGAAAACCATGAAAAATTTTCATTCATAGTCGTTTTTCATTCATACAATTGAAAAAAAAATTTGAACGAAAGGCATATTCATGAAAAACATCAACAATTTTCATTCATAGTTGTTTTTGATTCATACAATTGAAGAAAAATTCTGAAAGAAAAACATCTTAATGAAAAACCATTTTTTTATGCTCCAATGATGCAAAAGAAACGAATTTAAAATTTCAGTAACAAAAGGGCGTATTTGCCAATTCTAGCAGAAATACGGCGTATGTGCATCATATACGCCTTTCTGATATCAATTTTTTTTCCTTTTTGCTTCATCTCCCTGATTCATTTAATAACAAAAGGGTGTATGTGCACAACATACGCCCTTTTATTATTCATTATGATAGTAAATTTTTGGAAAGTTATGAAAATTAATAGCAGTAAAAGGGCGTATCTTTCAAACATACGCCCTTTTGTTATTAATTTTATTCTCAATTGTGATTTATACACACTCGGTGCTTGATGTACGCACAGGTGTGCGTGATCTACGCACACTTGTGTGTGATGTCCACACACGGTAAATAAGCGAAATAGACGTTAATATGGGATCATCGGGGGGTTTCTTCAGCTTTTCGTGATTATCTCGGTGAATAAGCGAGATGGAGCGAAAGGGACGTTAATATGGGATCAGGAGGTAGTCTCCTCAACTTTCACAATCATCTCTGTAATTAAGCGAGAGAAGGTGAAATAGACGTTAATTTAGTATCAAGAGGGAGTTTTCTCAGTTTTCAGCGACCATATCGGTGAATAAACGAGATAGAGCAAAGTACATATATGAAATTATGAGGAAATTTTCAGATGAAATAATATCTTCTTGATCCCAAATTAACGTCCATTTCGCTCTATTTCACTTATTTGCCGTGTAACGTAATATTTCGATTACGTTACTTTTTGTCGTCTGGGCACGTAATTAATTTTGAATTCTTATTAGTTTTGGCACCACCAACCAAGAATCAAAACAAACAAATCACGAGAGTTCAATTTTGGTAGAAATTATGTAAAACTAATGCCGATTGGTTAATTTTGTATGTTAACGCACATTGGATTGTCGTCAATTGAGTTGATATCTCATGAATGGAAGAGGGAGACATCAGATGGACGATGATGAAGGAAATCGACATTACCGAAGGAGTTGGTTAATTGGACGAAAGTTTTGGCGCCAATGACAAGATTCTTCGGAAGAATTAATTGAGACGTTTAGATGAACCTTGGTTGCATCCTTGGACTGAATAGAATTGTGCTGACTCTAACATCATCGACTCGGAGTTTCTCAATTTTCTCCGTTGGAATTTATTGTCATTGAAATGGAAAATACTTAACGTCAGGTTGAGCTGTATTGGATGACATATTTCGGGATGACCAATAAAGAACGTCCTTCCCGGAAAAGAAGCCTTAGCCGGTGTACAGCGCTTGCTGTCGGCTGATTCTTGTTTGGTGTGCCGTAGAGTAAACACATGTTTTGTCGTGTTTTGCACAAATTTCGTATAATCGCCATTTTCACGTTTGGAAAAATTAATTCATTGGAGTTAATTGTACTAATTGTCATTTAATTAAAATTGAGAAAAATATCTCGAAAACTATGAAAAATGTAACGAGACATGCTGTGAATGAAATTTAGAGGGAAGACTGACGAACGAAATAAGAAGAACGCTGTTCTTCTACAACCAGTAGTTTCCGAGATATCATTTTTTGAATGAATAGTTCAGAAACAATGGATGAGGCCCGATAGCAAATAAAAGAGCGATTGGACGTCCTTTCTGAATTTTTCATTCAAAAATCGATATCTTAATAACTACGAGTTGTGAAAAAACGGAGGTTTGCTTATTTATTCGTTAATCTTCTCCCTAAATTTCACTCACAGCATGTCTCGATAACTTTTGAATAGTTTTCGAGATATTTCAATCCAAAGCCGAGTGTAAAATGGCAACTTTTCAAGAAATAAAGAGTAAAAATTATGAGGTGGAGCATGGATATTTTTCGGTCGTGTTCCATGACAACTCCTCCTTTGAAAGACAATTTTCCGTAATTTTTAAAAAAATCATTTAGATAAATTCCCATATTTTTCTCTCTGCGTATTGAAAAGAAAAAATCAAAAAAAAACACAGGCTTCCCCCACCACCCGGAGAGCGACCTGACGGCAGCAGCAAAAATTTTCCCTTCCCCCCACTACTCTACTACCACGTTCCCCTCAAAGCCTTACACTCGTTTCGTGCCGCGAGAAAAAAGTTGGTACCCTCCCAAAAGAAGTTTCACTTCGAAAAAATTTTGTTCACGTTGAAATTAATTTGGCATAATCTGGTGAGCAAATTTTTTTGTTTAATTAAATTTTGTACGGTGATTGATTTCGTGGTCGTGGAATTTTAATTTTTTTCAGCGTAATGACGCCAAGTAGAAAGTGACGCCATGAAGTTAATTACCATTTATCAGCGAAGTTATTTGATAATTTTGGAAACATCTTATTTTTTTTCAAATAACTTTTAACTCTCGTTATCGTCTCGTTATCAACTATTTTTGAATTTTATTTTTTTTTCATTGGAAAAAAATTTGTTTTGTCGAGAATTGAATTAATGAACGGATAATGTTGGCGTCTTGGCCAAAGTTAATTAAATGTAATTTATTGAAGATTTTATAAAGTCTTGCGATTTTGTGTAAATTTTATATTTCTTCAAATTTCATTCTTCTATTTCAAATTGTTGAATGAGCTTTAATGAATTTGAAATTTTTATGGAATAAATTTAATTGATTTCATGTATTGAGTATGATTGAGTCGGTCTTGACACCTAGGGAATATCACTAGGGGACTTCTGGTAACTTGGCGCTAGGGAATTCTAGTTACTTTCGTTTCGTTGCGAAAGATAACTGTAGGTGGCAGCACCATTAAATAATTCGAATTGTTTTGAATACTTTGGAATTGACGATTAATTAATAAGTCAATGAAGCTGTGTGTATAATCTCTGCTTATCGTGTGGGTAAAGTGATGGAAAACAAAACTCAATCAATACTAGTGAAATTAGTTGCCCCACGTTGGAAGAAAGAGTTTTATAATAAACTCACAGTTCTCAGTAATCTCAACATAGCAATTGACAATGATCGCTCCATTGAAGAAAGAAAAATAAGAAATAATCTTTTGTTTTTTCGCGCTGAATTGAAGAAGCGTAACGTGCAGGCAAAAATCAAAGGCACCCAACTACTGGTGGAGGACCAAATTCTCAGCTGGCCAGAAGTGGCCGAGCACCTAAAAAATGGCAATTCTCTGGTGGTAAACAATAAAATCCAGGAAACTGAAGATCTCATCCTTGCCTCTCAACCGAAAACTCCACAACTCTCCTTGCTGGATAACTTCGTGCACGATGATAATTCCACCATCCGAAAGCGCCGTCCAGGTCACCCCAGAAAACTGAACGAGAAGGGGGAAAACTCAGGATCCCAAAACAAACTGAATAAAGTGACAATGAAGGACTACTACACAGGCACGCCGAGAACGTCTAGGCGCGCCTCTTCGAGAAATTCATCGAGCGCTAACTCTTCTCATAAATAGCAATCAAAGTTCCCCTCTCTCCATCCCTCTGCCTCTTCACATCATCAGGTAAACTTAATAACCACAACACCTGTGACCAAAGTGGAATTCACGCAAAATAATCCAAATATAAGATTAATACAGTGGAATTCCTTTGGATTTAAAAACTCGTGGGAATTAGCGGAGGAAACAAGCCCATCAGACATTCTATGCTTCACCGAAACTTGGCTAACCACTCCACTACAATTCATTCCCAGTTGGCTGGCTGATCACGACTTAATCTACTCACTAGCAACCAAAGAAGTGGAAACGAAAACCGGCCATGCCAAGGGAAGCATCGTCATCGCACTAAATCGATCTCTGTTTAAGTATAAGACACTTCTTACAAACTATGATCTTATCCTTTTAAAAATATCGAGCTCACACGACAGTTTTTTCATAATTGCATGCTATTTTCATCACGAACGTTCCATTGAGGACTCAATAAACTCTCTAGACCAGGCAATTAGTATTTCTAGGGACCAGAATCCCCTTGCACCTCTATTTATTTTAGGCGACTTTAATGCACAGGTCGGGCAAAGCTCCCCTGCAGAGGATAGCCTAGTCACTGGTTGCGACAACGTATTCAACTCAAGAATAATGATTAAAAGCGAGTCAAACAAAAGGGGTAATGCCCTAAGAAAATATTTAATTGACCAAAGTCTTATCATTCTTAATGGCCGTTTCACGGACGACACACCGGGTCAATTCACGTTGTTCGGGCGCAATAACACCTTTAGTACCATAGACTTATGTATCACCAACTGGCTTACACTACCCACGGTCGAAAATTTTTATGTCCTGGATCTGCCGTCTCACTCAGACCACGCGCCTATAATTCTGGTCACTAACTTGATGATCGCCGGTGAACCACCTACATCTCACATTGAGTCTCAGCTTGCAATAAAATGGGATAGCCGTTTATGCATCTCATACATGAACTGCATGCAACTCGCCCTGGAGATTGGTATTATAAACAATTGTATTGATAGTATGAATGCAAATATTGTTAAAACTATTAAAAAGACCGCTGATAGCTTAGGTATGAAACAACTAGTTAACTCGAAAAAAACGTTCTATAAAAAACCATGGTTTAACAAGAAGTGTAAATCGCAAAAATCCTTGGTTAGAAAACTCATTAGGATATGTAAAAAATCGAAATTCGCAAAAAGGGAGGAGGTGGAGAGTCTCGCGGCGGAGAAACGTACCTATAAAATTATGAAGAAGGATGCTGAAATTGCATATAAAGAAAATATTACGAAATTAGTCAGTTCTTGTCGAGACTCTAAATCCTTCTGGTCTACTATAAACAAATTCCGACCCAGATCTAGCAAAAAAAGAAATACGATTAAACCAGAGAAATGGCAGGAATATCTCCGGGCCCAGTACCCATCCCGCGAGAACTGCCCCCTCCCCCTCCCTTTTGTGAAGAATTCTCATCCAATACTTGACAGTTACATATCATCAAATGAAATTCTGAAAAGCTTAGCAAAGTGCAAAAATAATAAAGCACCTGGGCCCGACGGCATCTCTAATGAATTCTTTAAGAATCTTCCGGACAATTGGATATTATATTTAGAAGTTTTTTTTAACAAAATTCACACTCAAGAAAGAGTTCCAGAAGATTGGACTGAATTATTAGCGATAATGTTATTCAAAAAGGGTGACGGCGAGGACCTGAACAATTATCGTTGTATATCTCTAGTGAATAATATCACGAAATTGTACACCCAGATCCTCTACGATCGCCTCTATGAGTGGGCTGAAGTAAATAATTTTTTGCCTGAATTTCAAGCGGGTTTCCGCAGGGAACGTAGTTGCCTAGACAACATTTTCATCCTCTCATCTATTGCTCAACTTCATCTCTCCCAGTCACGGAGGAAAGTTTTTGCCTTCTTCATAGACTTTACTAAGGCTTTCGATAAAATCAATCATGCTCTCTTATGGCAAAAGCTTTCCTCTATGGGGGTTAGTTCTAAAATCCTGAACCTACTCAGCAGCTTGTACAATAGAGCAAAACTATCGGTCAAGACCGGGCTTGGCCTATCGGACCCGGTTGATATAACGGAGGGGGTGCTCCAGGGGGAAATCCTGAGTCCCCTCCTATTCACGTTATATATACATGATCTAGAAAATTTTTTGAGAGACCGGGGGGCTCGGGGCCTCTCTGTGGACCACAAACACGAAATCTCTTGTGTGGCCTATGCCGATGATCTTGCAATCCTAGCGGAGGGCCCCCACGACCTGCGAAACAAGATCCGGATACTTGAAGAGTATTTTGATCAGCACCTATTGGTGGTAAATCCTAAGAAATCAAAAATTCTAATTATGAGTAAGAACAAATTAAAGAATGACTCCAATTTGATTTTCATGTATAAAAAGGACGTAATAGAAATTGTTGACCATTTCTGTTTTCTTGGGTGTATCTTCACCAGCTCAGGCTCTTTTTTCCCCCTGCTATCAAAAGCAAAATCTGAAACTCAAAATGCTATCCTTGTCGTACTTAACATACTAAGACAAACGGGTTCAAGCACCTGGCTCCCTAAAAAGCATTTATTCGACTCTCTAGCGGTGAGTGTCTTGTTGTACGGTGTTGAAGTGTGGGGCCTGAGATATCTGGAGGAAATTAATAAAATACAGTCATTCTACTTTAAAAAACTATTCCACCTCCCCCCGTCGACGGCAAACTACGCACTGAGACTCGAATTAAATGCCTCACCCCTAGCCCATGAAGCTTTAAAGAGATCTTTGAACTGGATTGCCAAATTATGTTCGATGGACGATTCTAGATATCCTAAGATTTGTTTTAAACAACTACTGGCAAAATCTTATAATAAAAATACCTCTGTCAAATACAACTGGTGTAAAATGCTAAATAGTATCCTTTGTAAATACGAGCAGCCTGATATTGGTAGCATAATCCTCTCCAATGACTTGAAAAATAAAATTCGAGAAATATCCGATTCTTTAGCCATAGCTCTTGTGAACGAGGATAAAAGGAGGCTACAAATCTCCTCGCTCTTAATATATCCATATCTAAGCATTTCAAATGAAGTACAACCTTACTTGAATTTTAATCTGCCTTTGGATGTTTTAAGCATTATGCTTCAGTGCAGACTCTTGCCTGGCAACAGACCAGTAGTTATACGTTCAAAGGGGATAGAGATCCCGGTGGAAGAGAGTCCTTTCTGTAGCAAATGTGCGCAACCAATGTATAACAGTTTTTACCATATCCTGAACGATTGTAATATACTTGCCGAAGCGAGAAGACTATTTAGATCTAAAACCTTCGCAAATAATAACACGGTTGAATCAAATCTAGATGTAATGAATGCGTCCTCGAAATCGTCAATCCTAGCCTTACACTCTTTCTTAACTCACATACACAAAATATGGAATCATGCCTGAATAATCCGCCGTAATGCTAATTCTCTCCTTGTGCCTACATCACATTATATTAAAGTACTCAGCCCTCACACATTACACATTACTATTAAAAATGAATAAGTGAAAAAAAAAAACAATAATTAAACAAAAACAAATAATAAAATGATGAAAAGTTTTTGAGAAGGGAGATTATTGAAATAAATGTAAAAATAAAATAAGAGAGAGTCAATAGTCAATAAGGAATAATTATGTAATACTAAGAAACTATATTGTCGGTTCGAACCCTCATTTGTAAAAGATTTTTGTATAATCTAAACAAATTGAATAAATATCTATCTATCTAAATAAGTCAATGAATTTATTAATTAATTAAAATTTTATTTTTGACATTATAATTTTTTTTCATTCAGTTCTAAATATTTTGTTTGTATTTAATTGTTTATTCATTTTGAATTGTTTTATTTGTTTAAAAGAAATTTATAACATGTTTTCTTATTTGTGCTGCACACTAGCCGATTTAACGCAGGGGTATAATAATTTATAATTAATTTTTTTTTATATAAAATTTTTTATTTTATCCCTTAAATTGTTTTGTTTGGAATTATTTACACTCCGTATTCAAACCCACAACACCGACCTTGAGGGGAGACTGAACTAGTTCGTGCTGAATAAGGGAGTATTTGAGTTTGTGGTTAACTTATTTGAATTTTTTATTTTGATGTTGTTGTTTAGATCAATTGAAGATTGATTGGATGTTGAGATACATCCTGGCGCCCATTTTGATTTTGGTTTTGTTTGGAATTTTGTTCCGGCTATTGGGTGCTTTCCAAGCGTGCTTAATTGCTGAGCTTACCGTTAGGCTCAGGAATTACGTCACAGCCGCTATAGTCGCGAAAAATCTAATCAGCTTCCTCCTGATCCCAAATTAAAGTCCACTCCGCTCTATCTCGCTTATTCACCAAGATAATCATGAAGAACTGGAGAAACTCCCTCCTGATCCCAAATTAACGTCCATTTCGCTCTATCTCGTTTATTCACCGAGATAATCACGAAAAACTGAAAAAACTCCCCGGTGATCCCATATTGACGTCCATTTCGCTCCATCTCACTTATTCACCGAGATTTTAGTGAAAAACAGAAAAAACTCTCTCCTGATTCAATATTGATATCTATTTCGCTCTATCTCGCTCATTCACCGAGATAATAACGAAAAACTGGAAAAACTCCTTCTTGATTCCAATATTAACCACTATTAACTATTATGAGCGTCTATTTCGTTCATTTACGTGTGTGGACATCACGCACACGTGTGTGGACATCAGGCACACGTGTGCGTACATCACGCACCGAGTGTGCGTAAATCACGTTCGATTGTGAGAACGTGAAGTACGCACACATGTGTAGAGATTACGCACTTCTGTGCATGATCTACGCTTAGTGGTTTCTGTATGTTCGAACCATTATGCAGAAAATGCTTAGTGGCAAAAAGGCGTATCTTCTGCACATACGCCTATTTGTTTTTAGATATTTTCCTTAACTATGAATTTCTTGTGTGGAAATTATAACAGAAGGTCGTATGTGCGAAACATACGCCCTTTTGTTATTATAAATTATATAGCGGGATCGCGAAATTGAGGATAAAATTAATAACAAAAGGGCGTATGTGAAGGAGATACGCCTTTTTCATATTAATAATTGGAGATACGTCAGTTTGTTAGTCGAGAGAAAATGCTCTAAATGATGGGCGAAGTCGACCATAATCGATAGAGCGAAAAAAAAAATTACGCCCTTTTGTTATTAAAAAAAAAAAAATGAAGAAAATGGCACTTACGGCCTTTTGTTTCTACGTCGATGATATATAATATACATATATATTTATATGCCCAGGAAAAAATGTTCAGATCTGATCAGATCTAATTAGATCTGAGTTCCTTAGAGCTGATCAGATCTGAAAATTGGCACGCTCTGACCAGATCTAATTTGATCTAATGAGATCTGAGTTCCTTAGATCTAATCAGATCCAATTGGATCTGCACAAAATCCAAAATTAAAAATTTCGAATTTTTAGAGAAAATGAAAAATGAATCAAAATCTGAATTGTTTACTAAACAAATGAATGAAAATTAAAATTTTTTAAGAAAAAAAAATCGAAAAAAAATGTACCTCAGCGGGATCGAACCCGGAACCATAGGATTACCAGTCTCCTACTCTAGCCACTCAGCTATCACACGATTTCTTGATATCAAGTAGGATTCGAATCGCAATAAATGAAGAAGATTAGAAAAATTTGAGGAAATAACTTCGGAGAAAAGTTAAGACTCTCTAAATGGAATGCAGAATCATGCATGAAAATAAATATAACATTCTATGATAATGAAATGAGCACAGATCTGACACATTGCCAATTTTTTTTAAGAGATAAATTCTTATTTGAAAAAGACTTTAAAAGAAACCATATTTATAGTTCTATGACTCCCCTCCTTAATAATATGAAAATACAATTCTGCCTGATCATGTTTGTCTATTCACCTAATTTTGATTTCCATATCTAATCAGATTTGACTAGATCTGATCAGATCCAGCCAGATCTGATCAAATCTGATGACCCAATATACATATTAGGTCATCAGATCTGATCAGATCTAGTTGGATCTGAACAGATCTAATCAGACTTAGATCTGATTGTATCTAACCAGGTCTAATCAGATCTAATTAGATCTAATCAGATCTAATTAGGTCTGATCAGATCTATTCATGTTAAAAATTTTCGTTTTGTCAGATCTGATTGGATCTAATTAGATCTAATTTGATCTGATCAGATCTGAACATTTTTTCCTGGGTGATGAAAATCAGATAAATAACCCACACCGACCTTCCTTTGGAAAATGCCAATAAAAAAAAAATTGAGAAATAAATTTGAGAGAAAAAAACCCCAGCGCCCCAGCCGGGAATGGAACCCGGCACCCTCCAGTTTCGCGCCGGATACTCTTCCACTGAGCTACCGGGGAACTACGGAATTTCTCTCTCAAACTCGAACAAATACCACCACCGTCCTTCATACGGCAAATATTAATGATACGACCATAATTGAAGTATAAAGTAAAACCTATCAAAATATAAAAAAAATATTATTGAAAATTAATTATTATTATTATTATTATTATTATTATTATTATTATTATTATTATTATATATTGACTATATTAATTGCTGAGGAATCTTCGAGGGCTCCGACCCCCTTCGATGATTACTCAGCAAGCGAGCGAAAATATATTCAAACGCTCTACAACAGTGACCGCTCCCACCAACTGGAGGGTAAGCAATCACTGCAGTCCAGACTCAAATTGCCGTAAAAGACGGAGAGATCCAAGAATAGCAGCCTTCTGCATCTGCCCAGCTAACTGATAAGCACGAGACTTACACGCTGGAATGATGGATAATTCAGACACAAAAGACTGCTTCATGCCTCCAAGAGAACCGATAATGAGGACAACCAGCTTCACGCTGAAGCCACGGTTCATCTGACGAAGCTGGAACAGGAGATCTTGATATTTTTGCCGGTTCTCCTCTTCTTTCCGCTCCATATTATTTTCAGTAGGAGCAGAAAATTCAATGACATAGATGACCTTGTCATCAAAATCATAGAGGACGACATCAGGTTTGGTTGCTCCAATCGGCCTGATGGTGGCAAATGAGAAGTTCCAATATATTTTACATCTCTCATTCACCACAACGGACTCAATTTCTCCTGGCACATACGGCAGCACTGGCGTCTTGTCTATCGCATAAGAGTGCCGCAGGAAGTAGTACAACACTCTTAAAGCCGCATTATGTCGATGGATATATCCAGAGACTGCTCTCACCGGACACGCTGATAGAATATGCGTGAGCGTCTCTGGTGCCCTCTTGCAGGCCCGGCATGCAGTGTCCGGGACCTCGAGGCCCATAATACGGCTACGATAAACGAGGGTGTTTATGACACCATCCTGGCACGCACAAATAAATCCCTCGGTTTCTGACATCAGACCAGCCGACTTGAGGAAGTTAAATGTCAGCTGGACCGACAGACCCTGTTCTTGCACATGTCTGAAGAACATGCCATGCATAGGCCTGGCTAAGTGTTGCTGGAACAACGCGTTTTGTTCAGCAGCTCTGATGATCTGCTTACGCTGGAGCTTCGATTTCCGCACGATGGAATTATTATTATTATTATTATTATTATTATTATTATTATTATTATTATTTATTATATATTAACTATATTAATTGCTGAGGAATCTTCGAGGGCTCCGACCCCCTTCGATGATTACTCAGCAAGCGAGCGAAAATATATTCAAACGCTCTACAACAGTGACCGCTCCCACCAACTGGAGGGTAAGCAATCACTGCAGTCCAGACTCAAATTGCCGTAAAAGACGGAGAGATCCAAGAATAACAGCCTTCTGCATCTGCCCAGCTAACTGATAAGCACGAGACTTACACGCTGGAATGATGGATAATTCAGATACAAAAGACTGCTTCATGCCTCCAAGAGAACCGATAATGAGGACAACCAGCTTCACGCTGAAGCCACGGTTCATCTGACGAAGCTGGAACAGGAGATCTTGATATTTTTGCCGTTTCTCCTCTTCTTTCCGCTCCATATTATTTTCAGCAGGAGCAGAAAATTCGATGACATAGATGACCTTGTCATCAAAATCATAGAGGACGACATCAGGCTTGGTTGCTCCAATGGGCCTGATGGTGGCAAATGAGAAGTTCCAATATATTTTACATCTCTCATTCACCACAACGGACTCAATTTCCCCTGGTACATACGGCAGCACTGGCGTCTTGTCTATCGCGTAAGAGTGCCGCAGGAAATAGTACAGCACTCTTAAGGCCGCATTATGTCGATGGATGTATCCTGAGACTGCTCTCACCGGACACGCTGATAGAATATGCGTGAGCGTCTCTGGTGCCCTCTTGCAGGCCCGGCATGCAGTGTCCGGGACCTCGAGGCCCATAATACGGCTACGATAAACGAGGGTGTTTATGACACCATCCTGGCACGCACAAATAAATCCCTCAGTTTCTGACATCAGACCAGCTGACTTGAGGAAGTTGAATGTCAGCTGGACCGACAGACCCTGTTCTTGCACATGTCTGAAGAACATGCCATGCATAGGCCTGGCTAAGTGTTGCTGGAACAACGCGTTTTGTTCAGCAGCTCTGATGATCTGCTTACGCTGGAGCTTCGATTTCCGCACGATGGAATTTACGGAAATATCCCCAGAATGCAAACAGAACTCTAAACCGAGAGACTCAGCGGCACGATTTGCTGCTTTGTACAGATGTGCTCCCACTCCCCGGAGTTCGTGATTATGCACGAAGACCAAGAGTGGATCCACACTTTCCCAAACATCAGACGCGAGACCAAGGACTAAGCGGTCATGAAGACACTCCAATCCCAAGAGGCCACGCCCACCCTCATCGCGAGGAAAATATAATCGCGGCGTAGAAGACCGAGGATGAAGACTGCGATGCAGGTGCATCACTTTCCGCGTCATGATATCCAAATCTCTTAATTCATCTCTTCTCCATTTGATAATACCAAAGGAGTAGAGTAGGACTGGAACAGCAAACATATTAGTAGCGGCGACCTTATTCCTTCCAGAAAGTTCTGATTTCCAGATCCTCTGAAGTCGCCGTTTATATTCACTGCAAAGAGTCTCTTTTACAGTTTCGACATTGATCAATGATCGCTGATCGAAACCAAGATAACGATAAGACTCCTCAGCACCAAGATGATGAATGGCGCCTCCATCCACTAACTGAATATCTCGTTCCCCATCCTCGAGCCTCCCTCTCTTGAGATGAAAGACAGCACATTTGTCCAATCCGAAGGACATCCCCACTGCACGAGAATAAGTGGCCACCACTTCAATGAGTAAGTTGAGCTCTCTCATTCCAGATGCAAACAATTTGAGATCATCCATATAATATAAATGGGAGATCTTATGCACCCGGTGGCCAGGGGGACCGGCCTCATATCCCCGCGCAGTTCGCAGGGCAACTGATAGTGGCAGTAGGGAGATGCAAAACAAGAGTGGACTCAAGGAATCTCCCTGGAATATACCTCTCCTGTACTGCACCGCTCCGGTAGTAACCTTCACTTCACCAGATGTTATGGTGAAACGAGTCCTCCAAAGTGGTACAAGATCTCTTATGCATCTCACCAGATCTTCATTCACCCCAAGGCACTCGAGCAAATAAAGTAAAAGCTGATGGCTTGTACTATCGAATGCCTTGCGGTAATCAATCCAGGCAACTGACAGGTTACGCTTGTACTGAATCGCATCTTGTACAAGGCTGCGATCAACCAGCAAGTTCTCTTTACAACCTGACAGCCCCCTTTTTGCGCCGCGCTGTTCATGAATCAATCGCCATATCGGGTCCACTTGCACCAAAATACGCTCATACAGAATTTTGGTGAATATCTTGTAGAGCGCATTGAGACACGTTATGGGCCGATAGTTCCTCGGATCAGACAGATCACCCTTCTTTGGAATGAGCACCGTCCTTCCCTCTACCAACCACTGCGGAATTGAAGTGCTCCCGTTCAAGAAGGACGAAAACACCCGAGCCAGATGTTGATGGGTCGAAGTAAACTTCTTCCACCAGAATATTGTCAAGCCATCGGGTCCAGGCGCAGAATGGTTTTTCGTGCCCTTCAGCACCTCACGAATTTCCTTCACAGTAACTGGCTGACACTCATCGCCCTGTCTCTGATGTTCACTACAGAATGCGACGAAGTGTTGTAGAGCAGGAGTATCTTCATGGAACTCTGGCTCATGACTATACCAGCCTCTCCAAAAGTTTTCAACCCGGTCAACCGTCGGCGCTTTTCCAGAAACAGGCGCGGCAGGCTGAAACCATCGACGGGGATCGATCCTGAAAGTGGAATTCTCCGTCGACCGCTTCATCCGCTTCTCTAAGGATTGTTTGATGATCCCCAGAGCTCGCACTTTCCCGACAAAACGCTCCTTGATAACAAGGAGGTTCATCTTGTTCAGCGTGTGATAATGGTATCTCAGGTCAGCGCTGATGCGACGAACCTTGGGCGTAAAAGCCCGACCACTTTGGATGAAGCTGATCACACACTGAATGCGGGACGCCTGTCTCCGCGCCATGTCGATCTTCTCCTGGAGCTGTGCACAGCGTCCACGCATTTTAACAATTCGCAGTGATTCACCACTACGAGTGCGTGAAACCAATTTTGCTGCATGTTCATACACAGCCCAGTTTAAGCTGAGTAGGTCTACATCTTCTGGGAGACTGTTTGCCAGGTTGACGTTCTCTGATGCCAGCTGTTGTGGCTTAGGAGGAATTTTGCTGTTGATTTTCCTCCTCGTACTCATGTCCTCTGGTCTCTCATCCACTGGTCTCTCATCCTCTGATCTCTCGATATCTTCTGATCTTCTGATATCCTCGGATCTCCTGATTTCCTCACGCTGTTGAGAGGCCTGCTGAGGAGTGTGTGTCGGGGGAGGACCAATGAGAACTTGATTGTTTTCATCAGCCTCCTCACCAGTTGACTCCCTTCGAATTACCAGCAGTTCGTATCCATGCCGCGCCAGATATGCCGCCTGATTCCGCAGATATTTTTGCGTATAATGCGAGAACTCGGGATGCATTTCACACCACAAAGCCTGCATTCTGGCCATATATCCCCTCTGATGCGGCACACTATCCACCCAACACTGCATGAGGTCTATCTTTAGATCCTCCGTCCATCTACTGCGTCCATTGACAAGCCAAGGTCGTTCCATTGGATCCGGTATTATTTGATTTTCTAAATAAAATTTATTAATAAAAATTAATTTATTAATAAATTTAATTGTTTAATGGCGACATTGCCTCGTGGATGGGAGGTGGAGAAAAGATGTGAGAATCAAAATTTGATGGTAAATATAGTAACTCGCAATAGCTCAGCGGTAGAGCACCTGACATGTAATCAGAGGGTCGTGGGTTCAAATCCTGCTTGCGCATTACATATTTTTTCCGAAATTTGATTTTCTAAATAAAATTTATTAATAAAAATTAATTTATTAATAAATTTAATTGTTTAATGGCGACATTGCCTCGTGGATGGGAGGTGGAGAAAAGATGTGAGAATCAAAATTTGATGGTAAATATAGTAACTCGCAATAGCTCAGCGGTAGAGCACCTGACATGTAATCAGAGGGTCGTGGGTTCAAATCCTGCTTGCGCATTACATATTTTTTCCGAAATTTGATTTTCTAAATAAAATTTATTAATAAAAATTAATTTATTAATAAATTTAATTGTTTAATGGCGACATTGCCTCGTGGATGGGAGGTGGAGAAAAGATGTGAGAATCAAAATTTGATGGTAAATATAGTATACCGTTATTATATATAATATATATATATATTATATATAATAAAGAAAAAATATTTTTTTTTCCAATAAAATAATTTGCCGAAGGAAGGTCGGTGTGGGATTTTATATGATTTTCATCACATAAATATATATATATATATATATTATATATAATAAAGAAAAAATATTTTTTTTTCCAATAAAATAATTTGCCGAAGGAAGGTCGGTGTGGGATTTTATATGATTTTCATCACATAAATATATATATATATATATATTATATATAATAAAGAAAAAATATTTTTTTTTCCAATAAAATAATTTGCCGAAGGAAGGTCGGTGTGGGATTTTATATGATTTTCATCACATAAATATATATATATATATATATTATATATAATAAAGAAAAAATATTTTTTTTCCAATAAAATAATTTGCCGAAGGAAGGTCGGTGTGGGATTTTATATGATTTTCATCACATAAATATATATATATATATATATTATATATAATAAAGAAAAAATATTTTTTTTTTTTTTTTTTGCAATAGAAAAAAAATATATATAGAATTTATATATATTATATAAAATATAAAAATTAATATTAATAATAATATTAATTATTAATAATATTAATAGTAATATTAATTATTATATAAAAATATTATATTTTTTTCTATATATTATATAGAAATAATATAAAAAAAAAAAAAAAAAAAAAAAAAAAAATGACTATTTCATCTCAAATTTTGAAATTCTTGAGAAATCTTGATTTTTTCTATGCAATATATCGTATTATATGCACATTAACTGATATTGATCAAGAAACATCTTTATTTCACAATTCTGTTAAAGATGTCTCTTAGTCTCTCTCTCTCTCTTTCTCTCTCACCGCTACACCTTCACAGTAGCAAATTTCTAAAATGACTATTTCATCTCAAATTTTGAAATTCTTGAGAAATCTTGATTTTTTCTATGCAATATATCGTATTATATGCCATTAAACAATTAAATTTATTAATAAATTAATTTTTATTAATAAATTTTATTTAGAAAATCAAATTTCGGAAAAAATATGTAATGCGCAAGCAGGATTTGAACCCACGACCCTCTGATTACATGTCAGGTGCTCTACCGCTGAGCTATTGCGAGTTACTATATTTACCATCAAATTTTGATTCTCACATCTTTTCTCCACCTCCCATCCACGAGGCAATGTCGCCATTAAACAATTAAATTTATTAATAAATTAATTTTTATTAATAAATTTTATTTAGAAAATCAAATTTCGGAAAAAATATGTAATGCGCAAGCAGGATTTGAACCCACGACCCTCTGATTACATGTCAGGTGCTCTACCGCTGAGCTATTGCGAGTTACTATATTTACCATCAAATTTCGATTCTCACATCTTTTCTCCACCTCCCATCCATGAGGCAATGTCGCCATTAAACAATTAAATTTATTAATAAATTAATTTTTATTAATAAATTTTATTTAGAAAATCAAATTTCGGAAAAAATATGTAATGCGCAAGCAGGATTTGAACCCACGACCCTCTGATTACATGTCAGGTGCTCTACCGCTGAGCTATTGCGAGTTACTATATTTACCATCAAATTTCGATTCTCACATCTTTTCTCCACCTCCCATCCATGAGGCAATGTCGCCATTAAACAATTAAATTTATTAATAAATTAATTTTTAATTTTTGGATTTGGATTTGGATTTTGTTATTATTATTATTATTATTATTATTATTATTATTATTATTATTATTATTATTATTATTATTATTATTATTATTATTATTATTATTATTATTATTATTATTATTATTATTATTATTATTATTATTATTATTATTATTATTATTATTATTATTATTATTATTATTATTATTATTATTATTATTATTATTATTATTATTATTATTATTATTATTATTATTATTATTATTATTATTATTATTATTATTATTATTATTATTATTATTATTATTATTATTATTATTATTATTATTATTATTATTATTATTATTATTATTATTATTATTATTATTATTATTATTATTATTATTATTATTATTATTATTATTATTATTATTATTATTATTATTATATATTGACTATACTAATTGCTGAGTAATCTTCGAGGGCTCCGACCCCCTCGACGATCACTCAACAAGCGAGCGGAAAATATATTCAAACGCTCTACAACAATGATCACTCCCACCAACCGGTGGGTGAGCAATCACTGCAGTCCAGACTCAAATTGCCGTAGAAGACGGAGAGACCCAAGAATAACAGCCTTCTGCATCTGCCCAGCTAACTGGTAAGCACGGGACTTACACGCTGGAATGATGGATAGTTCAGACACAAAAGACTGCTTCATACCTCCAAGAGAACCGATGATGAGGACAACCAGCTTCACGGTGAAGCCACGGTTCATCTGACGAAGCTGGAACAGGAGATCTTGATATTTTTGCCGCTTTTCCTCTTCTTTCCGCTCCATATTATTTTCAGCAGGAGCAGAAAATTCAATGACATAGATGATCTTGTTACCGCGTCCACGCATTTTCATAATTCGCAGTGATTCACCACTACGAGTGCGTGGAACCAATTTTGCTGCGTGTTCATACACAGCCCAGTTCAAGCTGAGCAGGTCTACATCTTCCGGGAGACTGTTTGCCAGTTTAGCGTTCTCTGAAGCCAGTTGTTGTGGCTTAGGAGGAACTTTGCTGTTGATTTTCCTCCTCGTGCTCATGTCCTCTGGTCTCTCACTCTCTGATCTCTCGATATCTTCTGATCTTCTGATATCCTCGGATCTCTCATCCTCTGATCTCTC
This sequence comes from Aleiodes alternator, assembly GCA_963921955.1. Taxonomy (NCBI): domain Eukaryota; kingdom Metazoa; phylum Arthropoda; class Insecta; order Hymenoptera; family Braconidae; genus Aleiodes; species Aleiodes alternator. The sequence continues at coordinate 338,063 of OY998102.1, forward strand.
ATCCTCTAATCTCTCATCCTCTAATCTCTCATCCTCTAATCTCTCATCTTCTGATCTCTCGATATCTTCTGATCTTCTGATATCATCGGATCTCCTGATTTCCTCACGCTGTTGAGAGGCCTGCTGAGGAGTTTGTGCCGGGGGAGGAGCAATGAGAACTTGATTGTTACCATCAGCTCCTTCACCAGCTGGCTCCCTTTGAACTACCAGCAGTTCGTATCCATGCAGCGCCAGATATGCTGCCTGATTCCGCAGATATTTTTGCGTATAATGCGAAAACTCCGGATGCATTTCACACCACAAAGTCTGCATTCTGGCCATATATCCTCTCTGATGCGGCACACTATCCACCCAACATTGCATGAGGTCTATCTTGAGTTCCTCCGTCCATCTACGGCGTCCATTGACAAGCCAAGGTCGTTCCGTTGGATCCGGTCGTTGACCCCTCCCAACTGATCCATGATCCCCACCCGAAGGGGACCGGTTGTGGTGGGCCGTACTGCGGTTAGTTGATGGAACCGAGTATACAGCAAACCAGGGGGTTAGCCTGATCTACCGATGACTTTTGCGAATGGTTCATACAAACCATCCGGGCGATGAGTGCGTCACGTCCTCTACGCCTTATTATTATTATTATTATTATTATTATTATTATTATTATTATTATTATTATTATTATTATTATTATTATTATCTATATTAATTGCTGAGGAATCTTCGAGGGCTCCGGCCCCTTCGATGATTACTCAGCAAGCGAGCGAAAATATATTCAAACGCTCTACAACAGTGACCGCTCCCACCAACTGGAGGGTAAGCAATCACTGCAGTCCAGACTCAAATTGCCGTAAAAGACGGAGAGATCCAAGAATAACAGCCTTCTGCATCTGCCCAGCTAACTGATAAGCACGAGACTTACACGCTGGAATGATGGATAATTCAGACGCGAGACTGCTTCATGCCTCCCAGAGAACCGATAATAAGGACAACCAGCTTCACGCTAAAGCCACGGTTCATCTGACGAAGCTGAAACAAGCGATCTTGATATTCTTGCCGCTTCTCCTCTTCTTTCCGCTCCATATTATTTTCCGCAGGAGCAGGAAATTCAATCACATAAATGACCTTGTCATCAAAATCATAGAGGACGACATCAGGTTTGGTTGCTCCAATCGGCCTGATGGTGGCGAATGAGAAGTTCCAATATATTTTACATCTCTCATTCACCACAACGGACTGAATTTCTCCTGGTACATACGGCAGCACTGGTGTCTTGTGTATCGCGTAAGAGTGCTGAATTATTATTATTGTTATTATTATTATCATTATTATCATGTTTTTTTTCTCTTTATTTTCGGTCGCTGTGGAACAGCTGAGGTCATAAGCGACTATCTGTATAATTTACAAAATTGAAGTGATAATGAATACATTCTTTTTACATTAATTTCAGTATTTTCGTTTCTTTCATGAATTTGATCACTTGTTTAGTACTTTTAGTTTCATTGAGGTGTTCCATTTTGTTGTTCGGTAGTTGTAGTCTTATTCTTATACTTTGGAGTTGTCGATATTCAAGTAGGATGTGGTCTACTGACATGGAGATGCCACGTCTGGGGCAACGATTCGGAACCTTTTTTGTGATGAGGTGAATGTGGCTTACATTGGTGTGGCCTACTCTCAGGCGGGTGATGCAGCAGTCTTCTATTCTCTTCTTGGTGGATTCGGGGCGTTGTTCAAAAACATCGTTACAGACTTGGAGGAGTTTGGAATTTATGGATTTCCATTCCTCATTCCATTTTTTTTCACTTTCCTCAGCAGCTACCGCTCTATTTCTCTCAGTGCCACGGGATGTTCGTCGATGGCTTGAAATTTCATGGAATTCTTGACTTCCTCATCAGCTTTTTCGTTTTCTTTGATGCCGTGAGGTGCAGGTATCCAGAATAGGATAATTTCGGTGTTATCTGCTTTCAGTTCACAAATGATTTCTTGTATTTTTTTGATCATACGTGACGTGACATTTTCCGCCTCATTGGAAAAATGCCGACACCTTCGTCCCTTCCCTACCCCCTTCGAACCTAAAACGAAAACTCCCCCGAAGGGGCTAAAATGGGCGCCAGTTGGTCTAATTTGGCGGGACCAACACCGCAATTTGCTCCAGCCAACAATTAAAATACCTTAACCTAAACAACCCTTAAACGTAACTAAAACCCGAAAACGTAACGCGAAACCAAAACCTAAACGGAAGAGGGTGGAAGGGTACGGAACAGCCTCTCGGCAGCTCAGCACTCGGTTATGGAGAGAGGGGTGGATTCGGCAATGAAGATGGGATGAACCGGAAAATAACTCACACGGAATACCAAAATTAGCGACAATAACTTCTCTATTTTGACTCAAAAGAATTAATTACAGGATTTAATACGATTATTAAAATAATCTTATGAAAAGGGGTAAATAACGCAGGGGATGGTCCAAAAGCCCAACGTCCAACGATCTGACAACCACCCATCCGAAAGGTCCTCCACCCGATGGTTAGAATCCCGCTCGGTCTGAACAGCGTCGACGAAGTCCATAGGGGATGAAAACTCTGGAGGCGCGTCCACCGGATCCAGTTACAAGCACAACTGCTCGAGGCGGAGCTCTGAAGACGTGAACAGGAGGGTGGATTCACCCTCCTGCGTGGCGTCTCTGCCACGAGAAGGCAAGCCTGGTCGCTCGAGGAACAACGAGCCTTCCTCCACTTTGCAAGGGCGCCCAACGGCTCTCGAAGTGGCGTGGCTGATGAAACAAGCGGGAACACTCGAGGAAGTGGAGGCACACCATTATGGCCTCAATGATGCCGAAGAAGCCCTCCACCTTAGGCGATGAGGCGGGTGCTGCAAGCGGAGGCGCTCGAGGGCGGAATTCGCCCTATCATCCCTTAACGAGGGCACATGGTGGCCCTCGAATTGGCAGCGTGACCCTGGAGGTAACAAGTGAAGGCACTCGATAGGGGTGGTTGTCCACCACTTTGTAGCAAGGGCGCCAACGGCCCTCGAGGGTTGACTCCACCCTGGAGTTGCGAAGCGAACAGGGTGGACTCCAAGGGACGCTCCCAGGTGGAGTGGCGTCAGGACACCTCTCCCGTACCCCCAAACTAACTCACCCTCCAATGAAAGGGATGGTAGTGGAGAGGGTGCAGCCATATCCCCTGAACAGGGTAGTCCAGAAGGGATAGGAATCCCAGGGCTGAAAAGGCACGTGAAGAAAAGCCACGAGAAAGTGGGAAAGAGCGAGAGAAAAAGAGCGAGGGGAAAAACGAGGACTCGAGGGCAAAGAAAAGGAGAAAACACTCACTTGTGGGGTTGTAACCTCCCTGCCTCGACTCCGAGGGTTGTCCTGGTGGTCCTTTGGGGTGGAATCCAACGGAAAATCCTCACGGAAATCCTTCACTGCACTCGAAGTCTCCTTCTCCACTCACGAATACTACGCGGCACGTGTTTTCTGGGAGCGCGGGGTACAGGTTGTTGTCGGTATAAGGCGTAAGACGCAACTGGTTTCACGCTGCCGTGTGTGAGAACATGGCGGCGTGTCTCGGGATGCGTGCGCATCCTCCCGTTGCGTGCGCACTCTCTGCGTTGCGCACGCACTTGCCCTTCGGCGCGCGCACTTCGGGGGTTGTCGTATACCCCGAAGGATTACGACTCCTGCCCGCCGATATTTGAATGGGAGGAAGAATTGAATTCTTTCCCCATTCAAATAAAATTGGGATTTTTGCCGACGGAATTATTAGATTCCGTCGCACCCCCTCCCGTTGCCGCAGCGTCGGGGTAAAGCCTTGGTGCCTTTGAGCCTTGTGGCGTGCTATGGTTACGCCCGAGGACTTGCGACGAGACGCGAGCGTTCGCGATTTAGAGGTGGAGGCTAGCCGGTCACTGCAGCGTCTTTCGAGGGTGCACGCCAAATCTCCTACGCTAACCCCCAAACATGATCTCTCTAGACGACCCCTTAATAGGAGTGACCTATCAACACGATCTCTCGCGACAAAGAGGACCAGCACGATCTCTCGCGAAGAGGGATGACTCTCACGATTTCTTGCGACAAAGATGACTCTCACGATTTCTCGCGACAAAGATGGCTCACACGATTTCTCGCGATAAAGATGATTCTCACGATTTCTCGCGACAATGATGACTAGCGCGATTTCTCGCGATAACGATGACTAGCACGATTTCTCGCGACAATGATGACCAACCCTCCCCTGTTTCCTTCTGGTTACTTATTAATTTTTTTTTTTTCTTTGATCCCCCCTTCATTGGTGATTTATTTATTTTGTATCTATCCTCTGTCTATCATTTCTTGATTCTTTATTTATTATTTATTTATTATTCATTTACTATTTATTTATTATTTGTTTATTATTAATTTAGTATTTATTGATTATTTATTTATTTATTATTTACTTATCATTTATTTGTCCCTCCTTCTTTTTCTTAAACATTCGCCCCTCTCTTCAAGGGACCAACACTTAATGGGCCATCTGGAACTCCGTTCCAGTCCGCCAAACGTAACTTACTTTTATGGGCCCTCCGGAACCCCGTTCCGGTCCGCCAAACGTACCTAACCTAATGGGCCCTCCGGAACCTCGTTCCGGTCCGCCAAACGTAACTAACCTAATGGGCCCTCCGGAACCTCGTTCCGGTCCGCCAAACGTAACCTCCAACTCCACTATACTTAACATATATTCCACTGATCCCTTCCTCTGGAGCGGGAGCATTTCAACTCCACTTACGCTGGTTCCCCACCTAGGAGTTGGGGGACAGTGGGCGAGAGCGTCCTCGGATGGCACTGATTCGGCCCTCCCTCTTACCTCGAGGACATCTCCCCACTTCACCCTTCCTTCACCAACTGCTCGAACCACGATTTCTCGCGAACTCCGGGTTTGGGGCTGCTTCTCCTGGGATCAGGGTTTCCTTAACCCTAGTAGTCCTCAACGCCTTCAGTTGAAGCGACAAAACGAAACACAAGAACGACGATGAACCGAACCCACGACCTGAACATAACTCAGTGAAGGGTACTGAAAACAACAACACATTTCTGCGACACATTATGCCCTAGGCAGTCTTTATTTCTCCAACTAACATCAAGAGTAATTCTTTCTATATATCTCACTTGATTTGGGTGTCGAAAGAGTGTATGAAGGAATCATAAAAAAAATATAGAAACAGAGTATAATAATAACAATAACGCCTGGGGTTATTTCCCCGACGTGTTATCAAAAAAATGAAAAATAAATAAAAGCAATAAGTGGGGTTAATTGCCCCAAACGATACGATATTTTGTGAAGGTCTTACCCTTAGCGCCTTCAGGGGTGATTTGCCCCTTGACAAAAAAAAATAGATAAAGAGAAAAAAATAAAGAGATAATACTGTGGGGTGAGGGGTGGATTGCCTCCTCAAACGATACGAAGTTCATGAAGGTCTTACCCGTAGCGCCTTTTAGGGGTGACTTGCCCCTTAAAAAAAATAAATAAAAAGAACAAAACTAAAAAGAATACTGTGGGGTGAGGGGTGGATTGCCCCTCAAACGATACGAGATAAAATGGGAAAAGGTGAGGGGTGGATTGCCCCTCAAATGATACGAAACCTGGCCTCTAGGGCCGGATGGCAAGGCGATGGTGGCCTCGATGACGACGTGCGGGGTAGCTAGCGCCGATGATGCGAGCGATCATCCTTGGATCGTCGGTGCTGATGGTCCTCTCGACGACTCCGTTCGTGGGACCGACGTCTCGCTCTCTCTCCCCGACGATAGCGTTCGCTGGACCGACGTCTCCCTCTCCCCTCTCGCTGATCGTCTGGAGTGGGGCGACAGTAAGCCGCCAGCGCTTCCGCGATTTGTTGCGGCGTGAGCTCATTGACCCGCGGAACTCGACGAGGTTCAAGGGGCGAATCTCGTCCCTGGTGACTGGGCGACTGCTGCACGACAGGCAGGTCGCAGGGCAACTTGCGGGCACCTGACGAACTTACGCCCTCACGTCCTGGATGTGGCGGGGTTGGTGGCCGGCGTGGAGCCGTAGCTGCTGGACGTCTTGACGCGAGGCTTTGGGCAGGTGCAGGAGGTTCATGAGAGCACACCCCCGTGTCGATGCCATATCTGCCACATCTTCGACAGAAGGGTTTTTCGGGGCTCCTGCCACACTCACCATAGGTGTGGCCCCTCACCCGGCACTGAAAGCAGTAGGGCCTCCTGCCCCGTGGTCTTCTCGCCCTCTTCTCCTGATTCAGCCTCCTCTTGGAGTCTGGGCTTAGCGCTCGATGTCCTGGTGGTTCCGAGGTGGAGGTCCGACTGTCTGAGTCCGTAGTCGGTGTATGAGAGGTGTGAGTGGGTGGCGTCGCAGTCTCTGGTCGGGGTGGTGTGTGCGTCTGAGTCAGGGTGTATGGTAGTGTGTACGTCTCCGTCTGGGTGGCAGTGGTGAGGTTGAGGGGAGTTTCGGCGGTGGGCAGAGGATTGATTGTTGGCGGAAGGATGTTAGTTGTGGTGGTGAGTATGTTAGTTGGCCCCAAAAGGTCATCACTGGGGCCGGTTGACCAGCCGTACTCAGGGCCTGCTCCAACAGGTCGCGTTGATCTGGCAGATTGACGATTATCGGTGCTTCCTCCTCGGCCGATTCCTCTCCACCACCCGAGGTTTCCGGATGGTCGGAGCCCTCACGGGGTACGGGGTCCTCGGGCTCGAATTCCCGCAGCTGGACGTCGGGAAACAGTAGTTCCATGCTGTCAAGGTCCAGGGCCGCTTCGGGGGAGGCCTGTCGGGAGTCCTCTGCATACTCCGATTGGCGGAGGGCTTCCTCCAATTCCCTGCGCACCTGCTCCGAGTCCTCCGACTCCATCCTGCTGTCACTTATTGTCTGTAACACAAAGGGTTTACACCGCGGGTAGCCATGAGCGACAAAAGGGCACGTAGAGACGCGATAAGGCCGTATACGTCCGCTAGGATGAAGGGGTGAGACCTTCGTTTTGCGAACGAGCATATCTGGGGATACGAGGGGCGCATGAATTGAATCGTGCGAAGGGGTACACCTATTAGTGTGACAAGACACCCTAATGGAAAAGGATAGGGGTCTGAACTGATCTCCGTAAAATACACACGTAGAAATGCGAAAACACCCTCGAAAATACAAGGAGCACACCTGGGGTGCGAGAAAACACAGGGACTACCTCTAATCGAGAACTCCAAGGGTAGCTGCGAAACAGCACACTGGTAGGTGCGATGAAGGCACCGGTTGCTGGCGAGGAACACACGTGGAGGTGTGAGGGGACACATGGGTACTTATGTGTAGAACGCACATGGAAGTGCGAAGGGGTATCTTCCCCCAGCGATGGGTCACTGGGTTGGGGTTGTCTTCTGCAACCCTGCATGGTTCCGAACTTTCATAATTTCGATGAACCGAACTCCCCTAAGTAGCATGCCTGGTGGCACGAACATCTCAATTGGCGACGAGGCGTCTCTGGTGAAACGACCAAAATCATCCTCGGACCGCTAAGTCCAAGAGATGTCTCCAGCTCGATGGCTGCGATAGAAGTGTCTCCAGCTCGAGAGCTGCGATGGTAGTGTCTCCAGCTCGAGAGCTGCGATGGAAGTGTCTCCAGCTCGAGAGCTGCGATGGAAGTGTCTCCAGCTCGAGAGCTGCGATGGAAGTATCTCTGATGTGGTGGAGCCTAGCGTCGACTCCCCACCAAGTCCGAGTGAGACCACTCGAAATCACGTGATCCTCACGCGAAGCTTCTCGTACTGGGCAGCAGCGACTGAATTACGTCACCGACTTATTTTTCTCAGACTCTACCTCTGAGATTGTTTTTCTACTTATTTTTCAGAATCCTTCATGGGATGACATCACCAGCCTATTGTTCTAAATCTATTTTTCCCAAAGTTTTACCTCGGGAATTGATTTTCGACTTATTTTTCTCGATTTTGGTCTCTCGATGATGTAATGTGCCCATTGTTCTCGGATTAGTCGAAACCGGGTAAACAATAGACAAAAGAACGTTATTTCTAGCCCTCGACAAAGGCCAAAAATATTTAACACCGGAGACAATTTAAAATTTGAGAATATTCGAGAATTCAATGATCATCCCCTAAGGGGTATTCATACGGACTTGGACCATCCATTGGGGAAATATTACTAAATTTATTCTGGGGTGCTTTCTAACTGTTAATGGACCTTTCAAATATAATCAAATCTATCCTCGGAAAATCAAAACACAAACCTAAACTCGAATCATCCCTAATCCCATCTTCAACGCGGACGCCCCACGTTGGGCGCCATTTGTGACGTGACATTTTCCGCCTCATTGGAAAAATGCCGACACCTTCGTCCCTTCCCTACCCCCTTCGAACCTAAAACGAAAACTCCCCCGAAGGGGCTAAAATGGGCACCAGTTGGTCTAATTTGGCGGGACCAACACCGCAATTTACTCCAGCCAACCATTAAAATAACTTAAACTAAATAACCCGTAAACGTAACCAAAAATCCAAAAACGTAACGCGAAACCTAAACCTAAACGGAAGAGGGTGGAAGGGTACGGGACAGCCTCTCGGCAGCTCAGCACTCGGTTATGGAGAGAGGGGTGGATTCGGTGGTGAAAGTGGGATCTTGGGGTAAACTCAAAAGAAAACGCAAATTTTATCCTTACGTGTTCCACTATTGAACCAAAACCAAGTATATACAAAAGAAATATTGATAATAAGGGTGATAATAAAATACAAGAAGTATCATGGGGAGGGCGCAAGTCCATTGATCGGCGTCCTGGATCCTTCGTGCGCTTGGGGTGGTCTCCTGACCACCGTAATTGAGGGCACCACTCTAGGGGTGGTTGCGTCGGCAGACGCTACCATCACGTCCTTCAGTCATCGGGAACATCCCCAACTCCTACGAGACTACGGAAGAGTCCCGTATTTGATTTGGGGGTGTGTTTGAGCAAAAGATACTCTCAAGGCTCTTGGCCAAAGCAGCTCCGCCCCAATCACCTAAGAACTCACTCAGATTCCTCGATGGTGACTTAGGGGTGGTTTTGGGCAAAAGATACCCAAGGACCTCTTAGGGGTCAACCTTTTCCCTAAAATCCCGCGGAGAATTCCACGGACTCTCCGAATAGGGTTAGGGGTGGTTTTTGGCAAAAGATACCCAAGCGCCACTCGAAAATTTGTCTCTTTCCCCAAATCCCGCGGAAAATCCAACGGATTCTCCGAAAGGGGTTGGGGGTGGTTTTTGGGCAAAAGATACCCAAGCACCACTCGACAACTAGGGGTCTTCCCCGAATCCCGCGGAAAATCCAACGGATTCTCCGAGAGGGGTTGTGGGGGTGGTTTTCGGACAACAGATATCCGAGCCCCATGCGACAAGTAATATCTTCCCCAAATCACGGGGAAAATCCAACGGATTCTCCGAGAGGGCCCATGGGGGTGGTTTTCGGACAACAGATATTCGAGTCCCCTGGAACAATTGATATCGCCCCAAAACCTGGGAAGAATCCAAGGGATTCAGCCCTGATTGAGTTGGGGTGGTTTTCGGACAATAGCTATCCGAGCCCCTTGCGACAAGTAATATCTTCCCCAAATCACGGGGAAAATCCAAGGGATTCAGCCCTAGGTGATTTGGGGGTGGTTTTCGGACAAAAGATATCCGAGCTCCATGTGACAATGAATATCTGCCCCAAATCACGGGAAAAATCCAAGGGTTTCGACCCTGGGTGATTTGGGGGGTGGCTTTCGGACAATAGATATCCGAGTACCACTCGACAATTAATCATACCCCTGAGTTAGGCCCAGGGGGGGTTGCGAGGAGCCAAGTACGTTGGGGTGCAAAGTTGGACTGACGCCAACGGCCTAACACCCCCACGCAATAATAGACTCGTCCATTCTCGACGCTAGCTGAAAATCCGCGGAAAACGAGAAAAAGCCGGGGAAATACACGCGAGCACAGCACAACCCCGCGGAGGGTTGATTCTAGAGACGTGAGGCTAATTGTTCAATTAATTAAATAATTCTCCCGCGAGAATTAATGATTTTTCCGAGGGAACGTAATTAATTTGGTTGACCGCGTGGCCAAAAAGAAAAACGACTCACATTGGGGTTTTTCCTTGCAGTTGGCAAATTGGGGTTAACCTCCCTCTTCCCGATCCTCTCCTCCTCTCTGTCCTCTCGTGTCGTCCTCTAGGGTGGTTGGAGTGGCTCAGGGGTGGTGAAAGAACTCCTGGGTCGTTCCAATCACTTGCACTAATTATCGCCTTTCCTTTTTTTCACTGCACGTGGTTTTCAGAAGCACTTTGGCACTCGTTGTGCTTCTCACGATGTCCCGGACGCAACTGGTTTCACGTCGCCATGTGTGAGAACATGGCGGCGTGTCCGGTTGAGGCGATGCATGCGCGCTCTGCTGCTGTCGCTCAGTAACAGAGCGGCACAAGAATCGGCCCAACTGTAGCCCGCGAATATTTGAATGGGAGGAAGAATTGAATCCTTTCCCCATTCAAATAAAATTGGGATTTCTGCCGACGGAATTATTGGATTCCGTCGCACATACTAGTTTTCGTGAATTTATTCTTAATAGCTTCAAGGTATGACTTTGAATCAGTGAAGACTACATTTTGGGATGATCTGACCGGAGAGTCTCTTATGATCTCGAGTGTTTTGAGGATTGCTAGCGCCTCGCAGGAGAAGATACTCATCCGCTCCGGTAGTCTACACGAGTAAATGATTTTGTTAAGAATTTCTTTAATTTTCTGGAAATTCTTAGAAAGAATTCCGAAGCAACTCGCCGAAATCCTCTGATGATTGACTCTCGATGACGGTCGCACCCGCCAGCTCTTCCAGATGACGAAGCGGAATAATAAAAAGGTAATTCTATTGATTGATCAGGTTTTCAATGATAATTAACACGTGATTTGTATAAAAAATATAACTCTTTAATAAATTACGTGAATCGGTTCAATTACTCTAGATAAATTGCTCACAATGAATTCACTGTCTTTGATTCAATTGTCTCTGATAATTGTCTCTTTATTTCACTCATTTTTGATAATTCACTCTCTCTAAATTACGGTTGTAAATCGTAATTTATGATTCGATAGTTAACTCATGTGATTACTCAACTCAAACCGTTAAACAAAGAAGTTTAATTGCCACGCGTCTATCGACTCGGCGTCGGTTCATTTGCACTTGATGATTTTCACACACGTTGTTGTTCGCACAATTTCTCGAAGATCAGTAACGCGTTAACCCGCGTCTTTTGGTTGTTGGGCCTCTCCGATGGCTCGCCTCAGATGATGCTTCACGCTCTTCACAGCAGCTTCCCATTTCCCACCGAACTGTGGGCTTTTGGTGGAATGCATTTCCATTCAGTTCCGTGTGGTGCTATGACTGATGCTATTTTCTTCAGTTGCTGTGATTGCTGATCAAAAAGTGTTCTCAGTTCTCTCTCTGCTCTAACGAAGTTACATCCATTGTCGCAGTGCAATGTTTTGGAAATTCCTCTCCTCGATGTGAAGCGTTTAAATGCCGCGATGAATGCCTCTGATGTCAGATCTGTGACTAGCTCTAGATGAATGGCTGATGTCACCATACCAACGAATACTGATAAATACGTTTTGTATGTTGTAGCCTTTTTCGTCTCGATAACTCAAGATGTTGATGGGCCCTGCGAAATCAACTCCAGTATGCTCAAATGCTCTTGATGCGTTACCTCCTTCACTGGGCAGTTGTCCCATTAGCTGCTTGGCTCGTATTTGCCTCCATCTAGCACAAATGATGCATTTCAAGATGTATGACCTCACAGGAGCTCGTCCCCGTTCGATCCAATATTGTTGTCGGATTTGAGCCAACGTTAACTGGGTTCCACCATGATGAGCTACTTGATGTGCTTCTCTCATGATAAGTGTAGTGAGTTGTGACTTTCTCGGGATGATGATTTGATACTGACAGACTCTTCATAGTCAATCCTGGCGTTTCTTAAACATCCTCCTCCTCGAAGAATTCCGTGTTCGTCCAGGATTGGCGTGAGTTTTGCAAGTGGATGATTTGTTGGAAGATGTCCACCCGTTGTAAGGATATTGATTTCTTTCTCGTAGTAAGTTTGTTGGATGTGATGTATCCAATAAAGTCTTGCTCTCTCAATCTCTGGCGGTGTAGCAACTGGTGCATCTGGAGAAGGTCTTCCTTCGAACTTGTTGCTCGCTCGGAGGAGCAGTGCAAATATTTTCAGCATTCTCGTCAATGATGAATATCTCGATAGAAACTCGTCTTCTTTTGGTATTTGTGCTGGAAATGATTGAACTTGCGCTGGTTTCTCTTCGATTGCCACGTCTGATGATGGCTCGATGTTGATGGCTGGTGTTGGCCAGTCTGATTGCTCTTGATTGAACCAAGCTGGACCGTTCCACCAAAGATGATGATTAGCTAATTGCTCTGGAGTTATTCCTCTTGATGAGCAATCTGTTGGATTGCTGGTACCATTGATGTGTCTTCAGATAGCGTTTGGGTGCAGCTCTCGTATTTTCTGCACTCTGCTACTGACGAAATCTTTCCATCTCGATGGATGACTCTTGATCCATGTAAGCGCTACTGATGAATCCGTCCACAGATAAGTCTCAATCTCAGGTTGTTTGATCATCTCTTTGACGTATGCTGCCAGCTCTGCGACCATCACTGCTGCTGTTAGCTCCAACCTTGGTATGGTCATGCGTTTCAAAGGAGCTACCTTTGTTTTAGCACATATCAAGTTAGTAGATATTTGTTGATTTCCACAGGTGACTCTTAAGTAGATTGCCGCTCCCATCGCATCGTTTGATGCATCAGCAAATCCATGTAACTGCAGTTTGATAGGTTCACTTGATAGATGTATCCACCTGGGAATGTTGATCTTCTCTAGATGTTGTAAACTCTCTCCGAATCAAGTCCAATGATGTTGAATTGTCTCTGGCAGTTCCTCATCCCAACCTGCCTTGATTAACCATAGTTTTTGCATGATGATTTTCGCCTTTACGATCACTGGTGATATCAGACCCAATGGATCGTAAATCTGAGCAATCTCAGATAGTATGCTCCTCTTTGTGATGATTGTCTGTTTGCGTGGCTTCGCATGGAACTGAAGCACGTCTGCCTGTTGGTTCCATCTGATGCCTAAGACCTTCGTTGAAGATTCTTCCCAAAGTTTTGATGATGATGATGAACTCGATGATAAATTTAATTTTTCGATGATGTCCGGTGAATTGCTGCACCACTTTTGTAGTGGAAACCCGCCCGCCTCACAGAGAGTAATTAATTCTCTGATGTGGGCCTCTAGCTCTTCCTCTGTGTCTGCTCCTCCGAAAATGTCGTCCACGTTCCTTCCTTTGGTAAGAGTTCACGACGCTCTGAGGAAGTTGTGTCCTTCATCCTCTGCAAGTTGCTTTAGCACTCTCAAAGCTAGCCACGGAGCGCTGGTTGTTCCGTATGTGACTGTCGTTAGCTGATATTCACACGGTTGTTGGTCTTCGTTCAACCACAGAATTCTCTGGTAATCTCAGTCTTCAGGATCTACGTTGATTTGCCGGAACATCCTTCCGATGTCTGTCCCGAAGACCAGTCTTGGAATTCTGAATCTCAGTAGCACGTCTGAGCTGTTGGCTCGTAGCTTTGGCCAGCGTGTGTGATCTCGTTAATCGAAATTCCTGATGATAATTTAGAAGATCCGTTGAAGACTACTCTCAATTTCGTCGTAACACTGTCTCCTCTCAACACTTCACGATGGGGAAAGTACACTGGATGTGGTGTTGTTGATGATGTACTCTTTGATGGCGCCTGTACTATGTGACCCAATTCCTCGTACTCTTTGAGGAAATCAAGATACAGCTCACTAAATGATGATCCGTTCGATAATCTTCTCTGTAGTCGCTTCAGCATAGCTTCTGCTACGTATCTCGATGATCCAAGACTTTGTGGATTGGATTTGAAAGGGATTCTCACTACGTATCTCCCTGTTGAGTCTCGATAATGTGTTCTCTTGAAATGATCTTCACACTCCTGCTCTTCAGGAGTTAGTGACTCTTCTGATGATTTTGGAGTCTCTTCTTGTTCCCAAAAACCTCAAAGCAACTCAATCAATTGCTGATTCGATGATTTTCTCACTGCTGATAGCGAAGTTCTCGGAAAACAATCATCACAACAGGCTGGTCCAGAAATGATCCAACCAAAGATTGTATCCTGTGCTATGAGTTGATGATCAAGTCTCTTTATGAGTCCTGGCTTGATAATGTCTCGGTAGTAATCTGCACCAAGGATGATATCAATGGACCCAAACTTCCAGAATGTTGGATCCGCTAGCTCGATATCATCAAAATCAGTGCAGGTGAACGGTGGAATCTTCGCCGTTAATCTCTTCAAGATGTACACTTTACACTCAATCATCAGGTTGTAAGGCCGATTTGATTGAAGAATAACTGTTGCTTTTCCTCTTGATGAATTACACTCTGTATGATGAATTCCAATGATGCTGATTGATGATGATGTTCCTGCTGGTTTCAACTGTGATGCTAAACTCTCACTGATAAACGAAACTTCTGAACCTTGATCAATCAGTACTCGTGCTATTCGATACGTTCCATTAGATGATGATCCTCTCACATTGGCTGTAGCCAATATCGTTAGCTTCTTTGATGATTTGCTACGTTGTTGATTGTTCTCGATGACCTTATTAACGATAACTTTCTTTCTCTTGATTCTCCTTCTCCTCTCAGCTGGAATCGCTGGCTTTCTCGATTTTCATTGTGTTGAACCCACTGGCTTTAGTTTCTGACGAATTCCTCTGATCTGCTAGTGGTTTTCTCATGTTGTCCTTACTAGGATCATGAATCATCGTATGATGTTTTCGTGTCCACACTCGAAGCAACGCTTGTTCGATTTGCTCTTTGTCTTGAAATTGTGAGTTCCAAGACAGTTAAAGCAGAGGTTCATCTCCTGGATTAGCTTGATGCGCTTCGCCAGTGTCATTCCTGTGAATTTACCACATTTGGAACCTATCTAGTGATCTTTCGGTAATTTGTCAGTTTCACTCTGCCAAATATTCCAAAATTTTCCCAATAATTTCACCAAGTTTTTTATTTTAAATTGATGTGTGTTGATGTAGCAGAGGCCAGTGGCAAGATTTTAAGGCAGACGGACAAAATCCTAATTAAATTTTTTCTTAAAACAACTAACTTTTTTTGGAAGTCACTAACCAATTAAACCAAAAAAAACCATAAATGAAAATTGAGATTATTACCACGTTTGGCGTAACCCAAGGCCACGACGAGGACGTAGTGGTGCATAGGCCTCGAAAAGGAACCTATCACGACCCATCCTATGAACGACATTCGAGATTTTAGATGAAGAATATATTGACAAAAACCTCCGCCCACCTTCATTGGGCATAAAAAATTTAATTTTTATATTACACAGAAACAAGTACTTCATGCACAATGTGCTTTTTAAATGTGCCTTTTCCTTCATTTGTCAATCATTTGTACACTTCGCGTGGAACAATTTCAATTTGGAATATCAATTAAAAATAGTAACGAAAAAAAAAAAAGGAAAAAGACGAAAAAAAAAACCTCAATAAATTTAATACGGATTGAATGAAACTTCAAAATACTCATCTGAAAACTGGATTTTCCAAAAAAAAAACCAAGACGCAGTGCTGGCAACTAGCTCTTAAAACAAAACACACAGTTTTGATGTTTCATTGCAGAAGACTCAAATGACACTGGTCTAGAAAAGGCTCATTTGGTTGAATTACCAAATTTGCCATTTTCATACGATCATTGGTCTCTGTTTATCATTGTGTCTTCACACCAACTGTCTTTGTCAGGAAGAAATTGACTGTTTCAAACATGCCTCACCTCTTAGCCCGCCCCCCCCCCTTGCTCAATCAAAACATCAAACTCTACTCTATTGAATTTATTATTTTGCTTCAAATTACTGTGAAATAAAATTTTATTAAAGTTTGACTGATGTATTCATTGAGTTGTTTAACACAATGAATAAATTCGCGTTTTTCGGCTCGAAATTAACAAACCAACTCATTTAGCAAAAAAAAAAAAATTTACAAAATGAAATTTTCCATGAACCAAACTCAATGCGAGCCTAGAATAGGCGCACTGAGCACGGCGGAAGAAAAAAATTTGAGATAAAACATTAAAAACACTAATTTTCAGTTGGCAGAGCTATACTGCCAAATTACCGATCTTTCTTTCCACAGGTCTTGCACTCCATTTTTTGTGAGGGTGGCTTCTTGTCCTCCTCCTTCTCATCGACCAGTCCTTGATGTGCTCTTTTCTGATTGATCTTTGGTGGCCTCTTGCCTGAATGTGAACCTGAATTGTTAACTGGTCAATTTCCATCCAAGGCCATTGCCCTAGACTTGTTGAATTGGGTAAACTCTGCTAATGGAGCCCAAGTTTTCCTGGATCCTGTGTGTAGATCCCGGGCTTGCCTTGTGTCCACGTCGATTAGGAGTCTCAGATAGCTGCTGATAACGTTGTCCCAGTGCTGTACAGGTTCCTGCAATGCCTTTACCGCTTCCAGTGCTTGATTAATCGTATCAACGATCTTGATCAGCTGCTCTTTCGATCCTGTACTCACTGGCTTCAAATCCCAGATGTGATTTAAGTACTCTCCGATGATGTGCTTCGGGTTCTCGTAGCGATCTTGCAAGATCTTCCATGCTACTTCGTAATTTTCCTCGGTAACTCCAAGGCTACCGATTGAATTTGCAGCACAACCTGTTACACAAGATCTCAACAGGATCAGCTTGTCCTGTCCATTGATAGATGTTCTTCCTACAGTAGACTGAAACAAACTCTTGAAAGAAAGCCATTTTGTATAATCACCCGTGTGTGTTAGTTATGACTCTAGGTTGATGTACTCTCGATTCGCGTCTCGATAATTCTGCTAATTGACCCGTAAGTACCTGTCGTATCTCTTTGCAGATTTTACGTATTTCGGAAAAAGTGTCATCATTGGAATACTGATGTTTAGATAAATACGCAGGTGCCTCATTAGTTAGCCCTTGGTGATAATCTGTGCATTTATCAAATTCTTGCTCAATTACTCTCTCTTGTGTCTTAATTGACTCAACTGTTGTATTAGAGTAGTAAGTGCGCGTTTTTAGCGAAAAGGGGCGTGGCTTCCCCCTCTATTGTGCGTCGGGGCCCATTGTAGTCCCCCTCAATTGTTAGGGTGCAGGTGTTCACCTCCTGGAGAGTGATTTATGGGTTTTCCGGCATGAGAAAGATTTTCTCTGAGGGTGGGTGGCCGAGTTGGGTACGCAAAATGGCGGAGGGGTTAGGAAGTGAGTGGCGGGAGGAGGAAAATAGGGTGGCGGGAGGAGGAAAATAGGATGGAGGGTGGCGTGTGAGGTGTCTGGGAAAAGGGGAGAACGTGGGCAGGTGGGTGGTGGGTGAATTCTGAGGATACAGGGGAGAATTCCCCCAAGGGGGTGGGGAGTGGGTGGCGGGAGGAGGAAAATGGGGCGAAGGGTGGTATGTGGGGTGTCAAGGGAACGGGTAAAAGAAGAAGGTCATGAACAAATCAATATTTTATGAAATTGACAAAATTCATTCAATTTAAAATTTAAAACTAGGATAAAATCAGCCGTGGCTTAGCATATTGATTAAAATGAGATGACCCTTCACCAGACAAGTTCTGGAAGGTGTTTTTTCTATTATTACGCTTCCTCTTCATCTTAGACGTGAAAGCTTTAAACAGTTTGATAATTATACGGTCGTTCCGGTTTGTATCATTTATAAATAATCTATGAAAGGAGCGTAAGCTCCCATTATTATGAGCCCAGTGAAGCATAACAATGCAGTACTGGCCGCAAACCTTAGACGATATGTTTTGGAGTCTTTTTTCGCTCCATTCAAATATACGGCAATTTCTCCTAAGGCTTTGAGTGATTCCTGAGTTGAAAGGTGGAATTCCGAAGCTGTCGAAATAGAGTCCGCGTCCATGGGAACCGAGATATATTGCCACCCAGTGAGTTCCCGGATGTCAGTGATTATCGGTGTTGACAATGATCGCACAAGGCCTCGTCCACGACCAGGGAACTCTGTCCGCAGGGTAGACCCCACCGATACCGACATTAGTGAACGGTAATGCGTTACGCAACTGTATGGTATTCATAAAAAATGGTCCACAGTTTGTAGCAATAAACTGTGCTGCTTAAAATGATGCTCGTACCTTACTGCGATATATATTAAACCAAGATCCCAATACATAGATGCTTCTTTTCAGCCGCTGTAGTCCATTATAACTTGTCTCGTAGAATCAATTTCTAATAAGTTGTCGTATTCAGCATATACAACGCAATTTACATTTTGTGCTATTGTTTCCGTGAAGCCTACCTCGATACGGACACATCCACTCTTTACAAGGTTCCAATGACTTGCACAGCTTGCTGATAGATCTGGTGTTAAATCGAAAGCAA
This sequence comes from Aleiodes alternator, assembly GCA_963921955.1. Classification (NCBI taxonomy): domain Eukaryota; kingdom Metazoa; phylum Arthropoda; class Insecta; order Hymenoptera; family Braconidae; genus Aleiodes; species Aleiodes alternator. The sequence continues at coordinate 356,526 of OY998102.1, forward strand.
ATAAACGGTAGCCGTCTGCATTGAGGACCGATTGATGCCATTGCCGTGATCGCAAAAGTGTGTCCCAGTTCCACAAAATACAGTGTTAAACGCTTCCACTGATGCTGAAATATTCCCAGTGAATTTCGGTTGAAGGGGTTTTGTAGGTATTTGATGGCCATCAACGTTCAGACAAAGGAAATTAATACCAAAATTTAGGAAATTGAATGGATTCTTCTTTTTTGTAGCATTGAAACTGGCATTTTCCACAAAGCCTAGGATTATTCTTTTAGGTAATTGTCCTAAAATTACATTATCGATAGTTTTGCCAAGAATTCCGCTGTGAAGTACAAATGATTTTACTTCAACACGTGTTAATGGATACTTTGCCGTTGTTTTTGGTAAGGTCTTCGCATGGGCTATCAGGATTCCAGGGCTGAGCTTAACACGCCTGATAATTAGTGATGCTTCCATAACTTGAAGCTTGTAATTATGAGCTGTATAATCCATGAGACAAAAACTATCCTTGGCGCGGATAAAGCGAACCCTCATCTCCACACCATTCAATAAAAATTTATCTTGATTGAAAACATCGCAATGCAAATGTCCAATCATATCAAAAGTTTTGCCTCCTTTTGTAAAATAGTGTCTAGCAACGAGCCCCTCATTTTTGTTAGTTGCTGCAGCAACTTCTCTATCCATTGAACCAGCAGTATCCGACATCCATAACCCCATTTGAAGATGAGAATTTTTAGCATCCTCGCCATAATTCAATAGTGTTTCAATGTAGGCTCTGTACACATATAAATTGTTAGGGGGCGTGACAATTTTCTGATTGAAGAACACGTCCACTTGATTGAACATAGAATGTAAGAAATTATTCACTGGTCCAACGGAGTCTGCATCCACGGCAGTACCGTCAGGCTTCACTATTTTAGCCTGTATTTTTCTCATAGTATGAGCTAAATCTAGATAGTCTTCCCCATGACCGGGTACAACGAATTCAATTGAAGCATCCTCGCCTATTGTTGAAATCGGGTTGTAATAAACGCATTGCGATTGTTCAATACTTATTTGCCTTGGGGGCAGCGTGAAAAGGTCCAGCTCAGATTTTGCACACTCGGAGGAGTGAGAATGTAAGAACGACATTTCTGTTTATTGAAAAATATCGTAAACACTGCGTTTCATATTCTTCTTCTTTAAAGTCTTTTTTGCCGGGTGTTTCTTCGTTTTGATTGAAGCACTCTTCTGTTTCTTCTTACTCAATCTTTTAAGGTTGTTGACACGACTACGACCAACTCGTTTCTGGGTGTTTCGACGTCTACGCTTTCTTTTATAACCCGAGCCCTGCATCATAGACGATATTTTCTCCACGGCCTTCGCTTTCAAGATACGTCCTGACTCGGTTAATCAGTACTCGAGCACCACCTTCAGTGGTACTCTATTTCCCACATCTCCTATTACGTTCAAGCCTGCACTGAGGACTTCTTTATCAACAGTGCGTGCAGCGCTACCAAAAAGAGGTAGAATACGTCGAAAAAGTCCTCCAAGGAATGCCCCGATTCCATGGCCCCTTCGATAAGGGTTTCCAACATAAACTCGCCCAAAATTGCTGAATTTCTCAACAGCCACTCCTCCTGCCTGATGCTCATAATATTCAAGATAGGGTATCATAATTAATCGATTTTTTCGAAATGAAGTGTCACGTTTAAAGGTCCGTACTCAAATGGTATAGCATCCCCTTGGTTATCTCTTATATCTACCTCTTTTGTGGGGAAGGATAATCTCATGATTGGTATATAATGAGGTCGTGAAAATGTTACACAGCTTCTACTACCATAAGCATATTCAGCAGCATCCAGAGGAATGATGCGTAGCAGTGATGACACAACATCACCTGTGACATATGGTGTACACAAGTCTGAATAAATGAAAAGGTTCGAAGGAAGTGCACGTAGCAGACTTGCTGGTCGTCTGGCTCTCAGCTCACGATTCTTATCTAATTTGAAATGAATGTAGTCAAACCCGAATATATTTGCGATTTTTCGAGAAATCCTCAGAATATGGACCATTGGAGTGCATTCTGGCCTCTTGCAGACACGTTGTAATGTAATGAAATTGATTTTAGGGTCCCATCTAAACTGCAGGTAGTCTGCTATTCACCTATTCTATTTAAGGTCTCTACCAAATCAGGAATAGAATTATAGAGTGCCGACTGAAGAGGGACTTCAGCTGAATTAACACTAGTTGCTTTTAGCTTCGTAGACGTGGATATTTCGACAAAATCTTTATCTACGTCGATATGTAAAAAACTTCAGGGAAATTGAATCTCGCTTAATGCTACCACCCACTCCTCATTCAGTTCAATTTGACCGGGAAGAAGCGTAGTAAACTTCGATGCTGTATTAGATTCATAGTAGTCCATACTGCTATCACTGGGCAATACAACGTAAAACTCGTTTTTCGTCATTTTTCCGCTATATTCTGGATGTGACCGCAGATATCCAAGAATTAAATTTGTCGGGGTTTCCTTCCCACTTCACAAGCATTCCTTTATTCTTTCCCTTTCCTCTAGAGTGGATAACACGCTCCACTATGAATTCTTCTTCTTCAATGTTTTTATTCACAGGAACTAGCTCTTGTTCATAGAAGATCCCATCAATTTCTTCCGAAGCTAAATTTTTCAATTCATATATTGGAAGAGATTGTTTCAGCAGACATCTATGTATTTCAAAAATTTCTTCGCTCCAATTATTCTCATATCCTTCCTCGAAGACGCCCTTAGTCTTACTGATGTGAACATAGTCTCTAACCTTATATTTAAAGGATTCTTTACGGGGTTTTTCATCAATAAATCGTTTTTGTATATTTCGCCATGCCGGCGAACCATTATCAATAGTAACTGCAGCAGGCGTCATTTTTATTGAAGAATGTTTCGAATGATTATAAGCATTGACAATTTTTTGTAATACATCTACATATTTGTTAGTTCTAGAATACGTAAAATAACGCCACATTCGTTCTTTCAAAGTTCGATTAAAACGCTCCACAACAGCAGCTTTTATATCAGGATTACGAGCAATCCGAAATTTCATATCATTCTCCTTAAAAATTTTTTGAACGCTACTGGCTATAAATTCTTTCCCTTTGTCAGTTTGTATGGCAACAGGCACACGACCATCACTTCTTTCCCGAATCTTTTTGAAACTGTCAAGCACTTGTGACGCCGACTTATCCTTCAAAGGTTCAACCTACGCATATTTACTCAGAACATCTATAACTACCAATATATAACATATATCATTATTATAAGTTTTCAACGATCTAAGTTCTACCAAATCAGCCTCCCACACATCATCGATATTCGTAACAGCATAGTGTAAACGGGGGAATTTCCGTCTTATCGGCCTATGAAGAGTATACGTATCCTGAGCATTCAGCCAGTTCTTAACATCATCTGCAGGGATTTTACGTTTATATTTCTCTAGAAGGTTTCGAGCCCCCGTGTATCCTACAGGTTCTGAGGGACTATAATACAATTTTGACAACTCCTTTAGAAGAGGAGCCATTCTCTTCTCCTTTTCTTCTGAGTCGGGGATGATGAGGGTGGTGAGAGCTCTTCTTCTGCTCCTTCTTGAAGATTGTCCACATGTGGCGGTGGTGCTGTAAATACACGTCTGAACACTTCAGCTCGGTATTTGGGGTTACCCATAAACTCCAGAGGTGTGTTTATCTCCCGAAGAAATTTAGCAAAAGCTTCCCAGCCCCTACCGTGATGATTTTTCCTGGCACGAAAGGCATCCCGTACAAGATCAATTATATTAGACCCGGGTATTGATTGGCCATCCAACGTCACTTGTCCACGTTCATCCCATTTCAATCTCCTCCCTCCATTAATCTGATCTATATGCTCAAGTAATCCTGTAGCCTTCCGTTTATATGTTCTAGGAATAGTTGCCACAATTGCTTCTGCTGTATATCGCGATTCAGGCGTAGAGCCTTCTATTATTTGTGGATGCTCCGTGTTATTCCTGCTATAAAACAAGTAGCGCCTCAAAACATCATTATACAATTTCCACTTCTCATGATCACATGTACGATTTTTTGAATTCAAAATCTCCAGCAGTTGCGCATCTAGACGACTGATAGCATCACCAGGTGTTTGGGCTGTGGGCTGAATTTCTTGGATAACTGACTGCAATGTTTGCTGTGTGCGCTGATTAGCACCTACAGTTTGCTGATGCTCCAAATGCTCCACCCGATTTTCAGGGACAAGAACCATTTTTTGAACATGCATCATGACCAGTAAAAATTTTTCTCATTCCAGTTTGTCAAACTAGAGATGAAATGATTGTACTGATTAGAGGACCTAGGAGTAATGGGAGAAGGGCACCGCCTTTTTGATTTATAATTTTTTTCTTCTTCCCGAGAGGTTCTTTTTTATCTGCCAATTTTCTTAAAATTTTCTTATATTTTTTCAGATTCGCTTTCTCAGTCTCTTTCAAATGAACGTTCCCGTGCAACAAATTCAGAGCACACTCGCAGATGCAGCGTATCAAATCTTTATGAGCGTGTTTCAATAGAGTGTGGCGCAGTTTGGGAGGAGCGTGAATGAGCGCGTGTAATAGAGCTGTATTTTTTTCACCCAGCGACTTACGAATGGAGCTGGATCCACAGCGACTTTTCTCAGCCATTACAATCTTACAACTGGTACATCTGTCGAGTTACCTCCTCCTTTTATAAGCTGACTCTTTCGTGGAACATAAACATAATGGTAGATGTCGCTAGGGAAGATGCAAGTTCTAAACCTACAATTCTCTGGGGTCGATTGTTTGAGATCAAGTAATAAATATCCATGGGCAGGTGTTGTAGCATCGAAATATGCTTCTTGCAGAAATTTCGGATCTTCAGGATATATCTGCCGTGCTAAGTGGGCGATTTGAGCTCGATCGCGGGGATTTTTGAAAACAATTATGTAGTTAGTGTTCAATGAAATATCTCGCTGACCTTCACCGTGATGGAAAAGATTCTGTGAGAGAAACATTACACTAAGGTTTTTATGATGGCTACCCTTAGTGAATAAATCCACAATGGCACCATTTGATGATTCACGCATTAAATCATCAACCACTATGAGTTTCGGGAGATTATCATCAAAATCACCGGATTTAGGAATTCCTTCCCGAAATTCAACGAAATCCTTATCATAATCGATATATGCACTTTGCCATTCAGCTTAATAAAATATTACTTTTTTTATTTCAGTGTCACAAATTTCTTTGATTTCTTTCAAAAAACGCGTTTGAGGACTTATGGAATCTTGTGAGTTCAATTGCGCAAAGTGCCAATGGTTTCGATTGTGCAGATACATTTTTGATAAAACTCCATGTGGCAGAAACACCAGCAGGAACGGCGGATCCTGATGTAGAGAGAAAATTACGGGAAAGGAACTCTGGTCTTATACAGATCTTGAACATGGATAATTTGTGTTTACCTCGTTCGCTTGTAGTAGCGCTAGAACATGCACAGAAAACAAATTCTAGAGCTGATTCGGGAAGTATAAGTGAGTATTAGAATGCCATCCGTCAGGCCAAGGGAAAGCTACAAAGAATAGAAGCAGTAAAACTGACCCACAATGCAAAGGTAAAGATACCACTTGATGGGTGTAGTTTTGAAGAAATCAAACAATACCAAAGGTATCTTGCTCAAGAGGGTTATGCTATTATAGTATTTTCGATGAAGAGAAATGGCAAAATGTGCCCTATTCTCTATGATGGTAGTTCAGAAGTTACTGCTAGGCATGTAACTATCAGAGCTACGTTGCGCATTGCATATTATGAAGAAATGAAGCATTATGAGCGAATTAGCTGCATTCATGCGTTCTTTGGTTCGAAATATTATTGCCAGCATTGTGAGAAACCTTATCAATCAGCTGGACACATATGCAATAAGATTTGCGATAGATGCTTGAAAAATCCGCCATGTAATAGCACAATTGTGAATAAAATAATAGGGAATGCTTGCAATCGCGAATTTCACGGACAACGATGTTTCGAAAATCACAAGCAGTCAGGGTCATGCAGTGGAAAAAATGCTACAGTATGTGCCAATATTCAGCTGTGTAGAAAATGCAGCGCAAAATTCTACCCTATCAAAATTAAACATGTGTGTAACAAGTACAAATGCTCTACATGCGAGCGAATTGAAGATGTGTCTCATCTTTGCTATATGCCTGCATTGAAGCATAGAAAACACGGAACTAAAAAACGTGTCGCTTTTGTTTTCTATGATTTCGAAACGCGTCAGGATGATACCATGGATGGTAATGATGCTGTAAACATACATGTACCAACACTCTGCGTTGCTCAAACCGTGTGTGATCTTTGTGCTGAAGAAAATGATGATGACATTGCTGGAATGAAGAACAAAAGCCCTTGCAACGATTGTAAGGAACGTGAAAATATATTTGATGGAGATGATCCTGTTCGGGGGTTTGTGGATTACGTCACATCGATGGGGAAATCATATAAAAAGGTAGTATGCATCGCTCATAACGCGAAAGGTTATGATTCGCAGTTTGTTCTACGTGATGTAATGAAGAGAGTAAATAACGAAATAAAAGCTATCATTAACGGAACTAATATAATTCTATTGGAGTTCAATAACAATAAATTCATCGATAGCTTGAATTATTTCCATATGGCTTTGGCTAGCTTGCCAGAAGCTTTTGGGTTGGGAGATATAGGGAAAGGATATTTTCCTCATTTGTTCAATATGCGTGAAAATCAAAATTATGTAGGACCTATACCGGATAAAGATTATTACGGTTATAACACAATGGTTGAAAAAGTTCGCGAAAAGTTTTTACCATAGCATGATGCTCGTGTAAAAGAAAAAGTTGAATTTGATTTCAAAAAAGAGATTCTTCATTATTGTAAACTTGATGTAACAATTTTGAGACGCGCATTCATCAAGTTTCGGCAACTAATTCTAGGGGTTGGTAATGTTTGTCCGTTAACTGAATGTGTGACGATTGCGTCAACATGTATGCGTTTGTATCAAACAAATTTTTTATGAGAGAAACAAATCGGTATTATACCACAGGGTGGTTAGAGGCTTAGTAAAACACAATCTGAAGTAGCAATTCAATGGCTCCTATGGCGAGAACATGAAGAAAGACGTACAATAGCTCACGCAGGGAATGGACGCAAGTATAGGGCTAAGTCAGGTCATCGTTCAGACGGTTATTGGAACGATAACCATACAAACTGTGAGCTTTTGCTCGCAATAAACAAGGAATGTTAGGGAAGAAAGGGAAGAATAACTCAAAATGCAATTTGTGAAGATAAAGTGACTCTTTATTCCAAAACCCACTACGCTTCCTTCTTTAAAAACTGTGAAAACCTTCTAATACATTGGCAAAAATCTCAGGGGAAGCCTCAGGGATGAATGCGATTTGATGGGGAGTGGATTTGTGGGATTCGGTAATAATTACCAGAAATTACCATCAGATTACCTCGATAACTTACCACTCGGTAAAATGACCTAGTTCCGGCGCCACGGTGAAAACGTCCAACAATACCGCGCCAACTTGCTGGATAAGCATCAAAGAGACACAAAAGAACTCGACAGAGAAAAAGAAAAAGAAGGGGGAAAAAAAGAGGGCGGGAGGGAGGATTCCTCAATTAACGAATTTTCTTGACTATTTCAGCCACTAATTACCTCTCAGGGATCTCCACTGTATCCCTTGATCTTTAGCTAATTCTCAGGGGATCTCTCATATGCAATCGAACATGAATTCGGATTATCCGCGGCAATTAACTCAAGGAAAGAAAAGAAACGGTTACAATGATGCACGTGGCCAAGAGAAATGCAGGAAAAATGTGGCACTTATACCTTGCACTCTCCACCTCCTTCTCTCAGGGATAATTAATTATTCACTGCTAGACAATATGCCTCAATGAGCTGCTCAGGACTCTCCTCCACACTTCAATGATTCAATTTCCCGGATTTACTCAATAGGGTCACTAACAGATTGTTTTAGTAAAAGAAAATACTCTCAATTCTTCTACACCAAAAACACGAGGCAACAGGTTCTCCCTTGTGTCTGTATATGTGTGTGTGTCGTGCCGGCCGGTGAAAAAAACATGGCCGCTCTCTCTCGTCGCTTCCCCCATGATCCACTGGATGGCGCGTCAAGTCCCATTTTCGCTTCCATTTACGCACTGCATTCACTCACCACATTCATACTAGTTAGGTTGGGAGGAGAGGGGGCTCAGTGGAAAATCACCCGGTTACAAAATATAGAATATGCTTATTAATTCCATGGTTGTTACTGGCATGGATGTCCACGCTGCTCCAAATTTAATAGAGATAAAATATTGACGCATAACGATACGTTAGAAGGGCGTTATCAAAGAACTGAAGCTACGACACGCATTCTGCAAAATTTGGGTTACATAGTTAGTGAGATGTGGAAGTGTGATTTTAATCGTGACAAAAAAATGACTCAACACTATCTGAATTTTTGAATAGTATTGATCAGCAATTATTTACACCATTAGATCTTAGGGACGCATTTTTCGGGAGGTGTACAGGGAATACGGTTACACATTATGATGTCAAAGAAGGTGAGAAGATCGAGTACGTTGATGTCTGCTCACTGTATCCTTATGTGTTGAAAACCGCCGTTTTTCCTATAGGCCATCCTGAAGTTCATGTGGAGGGAGCATGCAAGGAACTATGTCCAAATAATGACATATTAAGTATCGAAGGAATTGTTAAATGCAGAGTCTTACCACCTAGGCAGTTATTCCACCCTGTTTTACCAGTTAAGGCACATGGGAAACTATTGTTCCCTGTTTGCCGTTCTTGTTACGAAGGATTGGTACAGTACGATTGTCCTCATGATCGACCCCAAGACCGTAAATTTCTAGGTACTTGGGTATCTCTTGAATTACGCAAGGCTGTGGAGGTTGGTTATGAAATTTTAGAAATTAGCGAGATATGGGAATACAAGAAAACTACGCGATATGATCCTGCAACACGTACGGGTGGATTATTTGCAGGTTACGTCGATACTTTTTTGAAAATGAACAGGAAGCATCGGGCTGGCCTGCAGAATGTGTAGACGACAAATCAAGAAAGAAATACATCACCGAGTATGGAGCAAAAGAACGCTCGGGCTTATCACCGTCACGTAGGAGAACACTTGGGCTTAACACCGTTGTGTTAGGAGAGGGAACGCTTGGGCTTGGCACCGTCGCGTGGTGAGTCTGCTACCGTGGGCAGCAGTCGACTGAGCTCTGGTCCGTGCTGCGTGTTCTTATATCCCCGCCGCACGCACCGAGGCGCTCGCGTTGCCCCCACTCCTCGGTTTTTGGCCAATAGGAATACGCGTCTATTTTTTCCGGGTTCTTTTGCCCCGTTACAACTTCCCCCCCAACGATGTTTCATTTTTGAACGTTTACGCGCTCATAAATGAAAAATCGTTGTCTTTTAACGTTTTAAGTTTTTACCTCCAAGGTCTTTTGTCCTTATCCTCATCGTCTTCGTCTGAAGATATGTCCGAACCGAAGATGTTGATGATGACTTCTTGTTGTTCTGGCGTCAAACTGCTTCTTCTCTTCCTTTTTTTTATTTCTTCATTTTTCTCTTCTTTACTGCTTTTCTTTTCCTCTATTCTTCCTTTTTTTCGTCTCTTGCTTTTGTTTCTTTTGGTTTTGGTGTGATGATCTTTGGGTTTGTCCTTTTTCTTATGCACTATCTCAACTCGGGTGTTTCTTTTAGTAGTAATATTTTTCTTTGTGGCGGTGGCTTTTTTTTCGATTTGATTAATTAATTTCAGCAGTCTTGGGTCCCTTTCCTTCTGCTTACTGAACGTACTTGTTACTGAGAGCTTTTTTTCAATTATTTCTGTTGGCTTTTCCTGGGTACTTTCTTTTGGCTCGATCCTTATTTTTGGTATGTCTGGCTGTTGTCTTCCGCCCAGTATTTTATTCCTTTCTCCTATTTTTATCCTTTCTCTTGCTGTTTGTACCATTTGACCTCCTGCTGCTTCGCCATGTTGTTGTACCCATTTCCTCGCCATTTTTATTACTCCTTGTCTGTCATCTTCTGTTTGCGTGCCTTTATCCTGTGGTGTCTTGTTTTTCCCTGGGATCCACTTGTTTTTCCACTTGTTCACTCTTTTCCACTGACCTTCCATTTTGATTGCACAATTTAGACTGACCTGCTGACATTACTGCCTCTCTTTATATAGTCGCCTTTCTTTTTCTGACTTTTCTTTGATTGGTTCGGCGGCGCTACTGTTCTCTCATTGGCTCGGCGCCGCAATCTTCCCAAAATCGTTCGGTGACGCTACTTTCCTTTCATAATAATGGTGGCGCGACGTCTTGCGGGAAATTCATGTGTTCTCTTTGTGCTTCAAATTCTTCAGCCTTCCAAAAATATTTTTTTAATGTATTTACGTTGTACATTCCTCTTTCTCTGTTACGAAATGGATCCCAAAGGATAAATGTTGCCTCTGCTACTTGTTTGTATACATAATACGGTCCTTCATAAATTGCGAGGAATTTGGGAACTAAATCGCGTCTCACTTGATTATTCTTGTATTCTACCAGTACCCATGTGTTTAGTTCAATGTTTTGAATCTTATGTCCCTGGTTGCGTCGTTCAGCACGTTTTCGCCCTTTTCTTCGACATCTTTGTCTTGCCAGTATTAATTTCTGTTCGTAGGGCATTCCTTATTCTTCTTCCTCTTCATTTCCAATCCATTGTTGCCAAATATTTGTTGGTGGTGTTCCAGTTTGAATCTCGATGGGGGTGAACTCTGTAGACTCGTGTGTTGTCTCGTTTATGCATGACTCGATTATTGGGATCCATTGATCCCAAGTGTTGTGAGGCTCTCTGTTTTGTAAAAAGATAGATCTGAAGAATCTCCCCATTTCTCGATTTACTCTTTCAACCACGTTGCTTTGGGGATGTTTAACTGCACTGAGGACTCTTGTTACTCGTTGCCGATCCGTCCATGATATTCAATTGCGTGACGTAAATTGTTTTCCATGGTCGGTTTGTATGGCTTCTAGTTTACCGAATTCCGTAAAGTATTGTTCCTCTAATATACGCGTTATCTCCGGGGTTTTGACTGTTTTTAATGGGTAAATTTTTACAAATTTTGAGAATACATCGATCGTAACGAGTATTGCTTTGAACCCGTTTGTACTTCGTAAGAGGTTTCCAAATATATCAATCGATACGAGTTCTTTTGGCCTCTGCGGGATGATGTTTTGTTGATTAGCGTAGAGTTTTTGGTTGGGATGTTTATTGATTTGGCAGGAGTGACATGTTTTGATGACTTGTCTTGCTCTTCGATATAACTGTGGGTATGAAAATTGCCTCTCTAACGTGTTCGTGATCTTCTTTGGTCCCACGTGACCGTACACTTCGTGAGTTTCAACGATTAATTCGTTTATTAAATTACTGGGGACGCAAGTTTTCCATTTTTCATGTTTCTTCTGAAGTTTGTCCTCGTAGAGTCTAAATTTCTGCATTTCTTCTCCTTGTCTCAATCGTTGAATGATCCCACTCCATTTTGGGTCTTCTTCTTGTTCTCTCCTTATTGCAGTCAGGCGTTGTTGTATTCGTGGTGATATCTCTCTTGCCAAGTTTATCTGCGCTATTATTGGCCATTTCTCTGTTTCCGTCATGTCAGTTATTTCCTCGTATCGGCTTAGGATGTCCGCCGCTTGATTTTCTGTTCCTTTTACGTGTTCGATTCGGATGTCGTAATCCTGAATTGCCAACGCCCATCTTGTAAGTCTCATGTTAAGATATTTACATGATCTTAAAAACGTTAGAGCTTGGTGGTCAGTTAAAATAATCGTATTTCCGTAGAGATACGTTTTAAATTTTTCTAACGCGTAAATAATTGCCAACAATTCCTTCTCTGTTGTTGTATAATTTCTCTCGGATTCTTTGAGTATTCTATGAGTGTATGCGATAGGTATGAGATGATTTTCATCATCACGTTGAGCTAACACTGCCCCGATTGCTAAATCACTGGCGTCTGTTTGAATTATGAATTCTTTAGACATGTCTGGGTGGAATAACGTGATTTGTTCATTGAATAATTCTTTCACTCTGTTGAATGTTTCTTTTTTTTTTGTCCCCATCTCCATTTTACGTCTTTTCTCAATAGGTCGTATAGTGGTAATACTATCTGTGCGTATTGCTCGGCGAATTTTGTGCAGAATCCCACTAATCCAAGGAATCCTCTCAGTTGCTTGATGTTTTTTGGCTCTGGGAACTTCATGATTTCTTTCAGTTTTTCTGGGTCAGGTTTTATCCCATCTTTATTTAGGATATGGCCTAGAAACGTTACTTCTTCCTTGAATGGTTGCATTTTGTCTACATTGACTGTAATTCCTTTTTCTTCAAAGCGCGCAAAAATTGTTTCTAGGTGATCCAAGTGTTCGTCAATATCTTTTGAAATGATGATGAAATCATCTACGAAATTCAAAAAAAATCGCCAATTCCGTATAGCGCTATGTCCAATCCTCTTAATAGGCTTGCGTTGCTAGTTTTAATTCCGAACGGTGTGTAGTTGAATTCGTAGCACTTTCCTCGGTACATGAATGCTGTGTATTTCTTTGATTCTTCAGTTAATGGAATTTGCCAATAACTTGCTGTCAGGTCAATCGTAGTCATGATTTTTACGCCTATGCATCATTGAAAAACCTCTTGTATATCCGGTGGTTTTTCGGGGTCGTCTTGTAATATTTTATTCAGTTCTCTTGCGTCTAAGCATAACCTTACTGTTCCGTTTTTCTTGATGACTGGTAATATTGGGTTAATGAAGGTGCTATTGGATTTCCGTATGATGTCTTGTTCCATCATCATATGGATCGCTTCGTCTACTGCTTTATGTAATTTTACCGGGACTGGATACGTTTTGGGTTTGGTCTTTGGTTCTTCCTTAATAGTGAGCTCGTGCTCGTAATCCTTGATTTTACCGGGTCTTTTATCGAAGATTTTCCTGTGTTCCAAGAGAATTTGTCTTAGCCTTTTTTTTTGACTGTTATTGAGATTTTTAGCCTTTTCGACGATTCCTTCAATTTGTTCATTGGTTATTTCCATACTATTTTCTCCTCTTTCTTCTTCTTCTTTATTTTCGCTTTCTTCACAAATAATTTCTTTTTCCCCCCACTTTTTTGTGAGGTTTGCTATCTCTTGTTTAAGCGTTTCCTTCTCTATGTTGTCTGTTGTTTCGTTTATTTCTCTGCTTGAAATGGGATGTGACCAAATTGTGTCATCTTTTCTTAAAAACACTATTCCGTTTTCTAGATCAATTTTTGCCTTCAGTTCTTTTAGCGTGTCCATGCCAATAATACAATTTCGAGCAATAGTTTATTAATGAAAACACTTGGGCTTGTCACCGTCGTGTACAAAAACGCTTGGGCTTGTCACCGTTGCGTAGAGAGGGAGACACTCGGGCTTGCCACCGTTGTGTAGAGAGGGAAGACACTCGGGCTTGTCACCGTCGTGTAAAGCGGGATGACACTCGGGCTTGTCACCGTCGTGTAGTGAGTCTTCCACCGCTGGCGGTAGACTGAAGCCTCTCCACTCTGCAGGCTCCTTTTATCCCTTTCTTGGCTGGTGGCTCCGCTTCCCCCACTCTTGGGTTTTCCCCTTCCTTCGGTCTTCTCTCTGCTACGCTCGGATTGGCTGGCCTCTCGTCTGCTTGGCAGGGAGTGGGGAAGATGGATGAAAGAAACACTTGGGCTTAACACCGTTGTGTAAACGAGGAAGAACGCTCGGGCTTATCACCGTCACGTAGGAGAACACTTGGGCTTAACACCGTTGTGTTAGGAGAGGGAACGCTTGGGCTTGGCACCGTCGCGTGGTAAGTCTGCTACTGTGGGCAGCAGTCGACTGAGCTCTGGTCCGTGCTGCGTGTTCTTATATCCCCGCCGCACGGACCGAGGCGCTCGCGTTGCCCCCACTCCTCGGTTTTTGGCCAATAGGAATACGCGTCTGTTTTTTCCGGGTTCTTTCGCCCCGTTACAATATATATATATATATTATTTATATAATTCTACGTTTACATTCCATGCCAACTCATCCTATCAATTGAATTTGTAACAATAATGTGTAAATTGAATGTAGATTTAAAAAAGTATAGAAATAAGATAGCTTCAAGAAAAATCATTTGAATTGAAAAAAAAAAGATATGAACGATTTAAGAAAAACAATTGAGATTGAAAATAAATGAAAGGAATAAAATTGAGAAAGAAAATAAGAAAAACAGTATAAAACAGTATAAAATAATAATAAATGGAATCGATCTAAGGAGACGATAGACTTAGTGAAAAAAAAAATCATGTAGAATTATGTATAAATGAAATATTGAATAAAAAAATAAAAACTTGAAAAAAAGTATAGAAATAAGATAGATCCAAGAAAAATCATTTAAATTGAAAAAATATAAAGATAAGATAGATTTAAGAAAAATAATTTAGATTGAAAAAACAAAAAGGTTGAAAATTATGAAAATTTGAAAAAAAATAAAATTGAGATAGAAAATGAGAAAAAGTAATAGAATTGCTCCGGAAAACAGTATAAAATAATAATAAATGGAATCGATCTAAGGAAACGATAGACTTAGTGGAAAAAAAATCATGTAAAATTATGTATAAATGAAATATTGAATAAAAAAATTAAATCTTAAAAAAAATGTTAAGTTTTGTATGAAAAATAATTTAAATTGAAAAAAAGTATAGAAATAAGATAAATTTGAGAAAAATATTCGATTTTGTATGACAAGTGACAGATTTGAAGGAGAATGAACTAGACTTGAACAAAACTATAATTTTAAATAGGAATAATGTAGAATAAATAAATAAATAAAAAAAATGTAAAAAAAAAGCAATGGAAATTATGAAAATTGTGAAAATTTAGAGAATAAAATGGAAAATAACGCAAGAATAAAATCAACAATGTCTAATCAATTCAACATTGAAGAAATACCGTAATTACGTGCAAAATTGAAGAAATCACAAGAAAAATATCAAAGATAATGAAGATTTCCTTCAAAATCAATGATAAGTCGAAGAAAAAGCAATAGATAAAGTAGTTTCCATCGGTAATCAATGGAAACTGCAAAAATTGCCAAATTTCGCGAAAAATCCGCCAGGAGCAGTGATTTCCATCGGTAATCGATGGAAACTGCAACATTGGACAATTTTCGCAGAAAATGCGATAGATGGTGGAAAATGTCCAGAAAAACTCAAAAAAATTCGCTCAAATAGATTTTATCCAGAGACACTATATTAACGGTTTCAACAAAATTAATAGATAATGATGCAAGAAAAATTATAACAAGCCTGAAAATTGTAGGAGAAGAGATTAAAGTAGTAAAACAATTTTTAAAAATTAAAAATATGTTATTTCGTTTTTTTTACCGGGATTCTTTTTTATCTATAAGAAGCATTTCCAAATAATTATTTCTCTTCCACTTTTTTTCCCTTTATTTTTTTTAAGAGCTTGAATTTTTTCGAAAGTACTTTTTTTTTTTAACTTATTTTCTCAATTTCTTTTTTTTTCATCAGCGAAATAAAGTGAAGGGGATTTTTCTAATAATGGAAACTGTAATTTTACTACATTTTCTTTATTATCGGAGTAACCTCAAAAGTAATACAATTATTATTATTATTGCTACTATTATTATCATTATTATTATTATTTTTGGGGGAGGGTGGGCTTAATCCCAGGATTCAAGATCCCAGTCCTCTTTTGGAGTTTCGAGGTCTGGTGGGGCTTCTCCAAAGAGGATCCTCAGGTCCCATTGATCCTCCAAGTCGTAGAGACTTGCAATGAGCTCCTCGTCGCGGTGATGCTGCCGAGCCTCTGCCCTGAGGTCCGCGATCCATCGGGCTCTTGGAGCATTCGGGCCTATCCCTCCTGGGAAGTGTTCACCACGCTGTAGCATAAGAAAAAGCAATAGATTAGTCATTTTTATTTTTTATAAATGAAGAGAGAGTCAGGAAAGAGGTGTAGTTCTAAATGGGGGGAAAGCTCTTTTAGGAAATAGAATTGAAATGTAAGAATAATAGAAAATTAAATGAAAAAATATTTGAAAAACACTTACCATGTAAGCCTGGTGCTCCAGCTGCCTTTGCACTGCCTCTGCCCTGGAGAAGAGCTCCCCAATTCTCCATACGTCCTCTCCCTCGTACGCTTCTAGATCAGGCACCGTCCAGGAGAACCATTCGTTCATGGCCCGATCCATGGCCCGCTGGCGACGACGCTCCTGCATCTATACAAAAAAAAAACACACGCATGATTAATTCTTGAAAAACAGAAAAAACACTATCACAAACACTAGAAACACTGACTGTAAAACACAACACTCACCTCGCAAACTAACAGCACTCTGATTGCCGTAAGGATACTGACAGCGGCCATTTTTTTTAAACTTTTTTTTTTTGTAACAAAAGAAAAACACGAGTTAAATTTTGAACGTTTCAAGTTGCTTGGAAAACTGATTGTGACAGTCAGAGTTTCCAAGCAGCTTATATATTCTGCGAAGAATCTCGATGGAGAGGGGTTACTATTCTAGAAACCTATGCTCCAGAGGGAGATCTCTTAGAACAAAGAGAGAAGGGAAATCCTCTAGGGGCGTTCCTTAAGGCAGAGTCGAATTCATAGAAAAAGACAGAGGCTTCACTGGAAAGGTTTTGGAAAGGTAATGGAAAGTGAGGTGGAAAGGAGGGAGAATTTTCTAGGAAATTTGGGGCAGGGTTTTCTAATAAAGGGGAAGACCCTTGAGATCAATTTGTGCAGCTATGTTTCTGCTGTAAATTGTTTCCTTTTTATTGGAGAATATTGAAATTTCACATTATTTTTCAAGAAATTATTTTGAAAATTAAATGAAAAAAAAAATAAATAATGAAATTAGTTGAATTTTTAGAAAATTTGCGTGAAACTCGCGAAATCTAACCCTTGGCGCAGCATGCTCTCATCCTCATTATCAGTGATATCGATGTGTAAATCGACTATCACCTGCGATGTGAACTGGGGACATCCCTCTGAAGGGTTCGTTTCAATTGACGGGATCTGTTGCGCTGTAAAAAGGAGCAAGTGACGCGAAAATTAAGGTTTTGTGCGAATTTTCAATGGAAAAGAATTGAAGGACTTATTGTAATCAATATTTACCATAATGTTCGAATTCTTTTGCGTTGAAAACTTCTGCCATAAGTGTGACACGATCCACAAGAGCTTCTTCATCATTTGGCTCTGCTGCTTTGCTTTTTTCCTCTTCCTGGTATGGTTTATCACGTGCACGAAACTCTTCTTTATTTTTTGCTACTTTGCGCCGACGGTACTCACGCTCCTGTTTCATCCTTGCAAGGCTGATTCGTTCGGCACGTTCCCTCATCTTGTCATCCCCATTTATCGTCACATCATCATCATCAAAGTCTTCCTCATCCCCGTAATCAAACATTTCTTCGACCCAATTTAACCATTCTTCTTCCTCTTCCTTTGTCATAATTCTTCTCTTCTTTACAGACCCCCTCCCCCCCCGCTGGCGTTTTGTACCTTTATTGCAGGTTTTCGTCCACTTGGATTTGGCGATTTCACCGGAAGACCTTCGACCGTGTGCTTCCTTGTTGGGTTACCCCCTGGAGCTACTTCACTGTCTTCACCACGCATTGTTACACTTGATTCAATCGTTTGAATCCACTTTCCACCGCGAGATTTTCCAAACTTTCTATTCACTCTATTCACTGGTTCTTTCACACTTTCCTGCATATTACGAGATGCAGCTCCCCTGGATCTTGAAATGTCTAAGGCTCTGTACCCCATACATGATCCGCTGCTGCTAGAGATGCACGATGTCGATGCCATTTTTTCCAGGAGGAAACTGTGGCGTCTGGAGCCATCATTTTCCGTATTTGCATCGCAGGGGTGCTCAAAAAACTCATAGGAGTGGGGATACGCTGGACCCATTTTCCTCCATCGCGTGGCGCTGAAAACTTGGAGTGGGGGGGGGGCGTTGGCCCTCTTTCGCTAAAGACGCGCGGGCAAATGAAAATTCATAGCAGACGTTGGAGGGGGGTCTTATGCATGTTCCGTGAAAAAAACACGCATATAAAAAAGGATCCGAAGGAAACTGTGATCAGTTCCACCTTGCCGATATACCTACTGTGAGATTATGGCCACCAGTAAGTCAGCGACTAGTAGTGTACCCGAACAGTAGGTGGTATTGGGTCAGTTAGTGCCTTTGAATATATCCGACAGAAAGCTTTGTGTCGGTTTGAAATGGAACACCGGGAAAGAATTTGGGCAATAGGTGCAAATTATAGCTTCACGCCCACATCGTGCTGTAATTTCCTTAAGTCGGGAAGAATGGCACCTGCTGTGTGAGGATCTCCCTCACTTACTGCACTATTTTGAAGCACTAAGTCCTCCAACGGATTTCCAAAGGGGATTCCACGAAAAGAATTATGGGAAACTGAATGTTAAATTTACGAACAGTTTCCAAAATCTTCCCATCACTTTTTCCCACGCTGATGGTGAACAAAAAATTGTGATGCTCAAATCATCAATTATGGGCCTGTTACGAGCCCTGAAATCGATGAACTTCTAAAAACCCTAGAAATTACGATTGACCGGAGTCATTATAATGGAAACAATAAAAAACATTGACATGCCGAGTTCAACGCACTTAAATAGAGTGATGTAAGGCAATGTGGCTAGGAGAGAGAGAGAAAAGATGTCGGTGCATCTCAGAAACACCGTGAGGTGGAACACCTGAGAGGGGACACGCACATGCCAAACTTAAAGTTCACTTTTACCTCTGATTTTCATTTTTCTTTTAATTTCGAGGTGACGGAGTTAGTTAGAACAATAAAACCGACTAATCCCTAGCTGACCTGAATTAGCATCATCATGTCAACAGAGGCGTGGGCGGATTAGGAAAAGTAAAGGAAGAAGGAAAGAGGCGTCGGCCCGCCCGAAATTAAACAGTCCGACATCTCTATCAATTCCCACTTTTTTTCTTTATAAGAAGTGATTTACTGAAGAATCTGGCTGGCAGTAACAAATACGCACTCAGTAATGTTACTCTGTCCGAGTGAACATCGCTGGCAGTAACAAATACGCACTCAGTAATGTTACTCTGTCCGAGTGAACATCGCTTGCAGTAACAAATACGCACTCAGTAATGTTACTGTGTCCGAGTGAACATCGCTGGCAGTAACAAATAGGCACTCAGTAGTGTTACTCTGCCCGAGTGAACATCGGCAGTAACTAGTCTTCTATCGAGAATGTTACTCTACTCAAAATCTACTCGATCAACTGAAGCATTCATACTTTCGGAGTAAAGTTCAAGTCTTTAGTTTAAAGTAAAGTAGAAGCATTTTCAAGAAGAAACGTTTTGAGTCATTCTACAATGAACCGGCAACCATCGTTCGAGCATTCTGGGCTGCATCTATCAGAATCCAGTATCCTGCATCAGCCCAATTGCACAACAAGGGAGTCATCTGCATCGCCAGCAACATCCACTAGAATTCCAAGTGTAAGTTCAATTTTGCGCTGAAGCGATTATAATTTTCTCTATCATATTGACCCAAATTAGACGTTTGATTTATCCTCAAATAAATTATTTAGTGTTAGTTGAAAATATACAAATTATAGCATTTATTTTTGAATAAACTTATTTTATCCGAAAACCTCTGTCCTTCAGAAATCGGTACACTTCAGTGTTTTACCGCGGCAAACCGTTCCCTTATTTTTATTTTTTTGGGCACAACTGCAACCGTGATTACTACGAATAATCTACTATTTTCTTCATTAAAATATTATTCAAATCTACGTGTTTTTCGGGTTGTAGCTCGCAACAGGCCGGAAAAAGAAAGCATCGTGGGCCAATCAATGGTTGAAGCACTTGAATACTTTGCCGATTGCAGCGTATAAGGATTCACTTTTGGATATCATCACACACTCCGTGATGAAGCATATGGAGTAAAACGCTTTGCCGCCTGCCGATTTGATGCAAGGATACATTCAGGATGAGTTTGAGGACATCTATGAAAGTGCTTATGCAAGTCTGCGCGCTCAGTTCCCGCGATATAATTTGGAATACTTGTATGAATTCTTTGGTGAATTGTTTAATTACGATTTTAATAATTTGAGTTATGCTTTAGGCGCTCCTATTGAGGTGCCAGCCTTTTATATATCGCATGAGACACATGTATAATATGATTTGAAAAGGAAAGAATATATGCGAAATTTTTATTTAAAAAAAAAATACTTTTCTTATTTATTTCCCCTAACCTTGTCCTTCAAGCCCCCCAATTGTTCTTCTGAAAAGAGGGGTCTACCTCAGAGTGAGTGAGAGAGCAAGGGAGAGAGAGAAAGAGAACAAGGGAATTTCTCCCGTGTTTTCTTCAGAACTCAGCCCCGAGGATGAAGCCGGACTTCTACAGAGAGAGAGAGAGAGAGAGAGAGAGAGAGAGAGAGAGAGAGAGAGAGAAGAGAGAAGGAGAGAAAAAAAAACGTTCTCGATCCTTTGGTTTTTTTTTCATTTTTAGAAAAGGGTCTTTTTCATTTTTCAGAGTCATCTTATTCTGACAGACTCGAGGAGAATTGATGATTCCCCCTTGCGAGGATTTGGAAAAAGCCGACGAAAGATAGGATCGGAAAAAAGAGAGAAAAGAAAGAAGGAGAGAAAGAAAACGTTCTCGACCTTTTGGGTTTTTTGCGTTTTTAGAAAAGGGGCTTTTTCATTTTTCGTAGTCATCTTCCGGAGGGTCAGTGTCTGCTGCATCGGGGTTTATTCTTCGTCTTAGCGTGAGTGGAAACCTGCACAGACGAAAATACAGAGAGCCAGAGAAAGAGAGAGAGAGAAGGAGAGAAAAAACATTCCCGATCCTTTCGGGGTTTATTTGGAGAAGCGGGGGTTTTTTCATTCTTCGGGGCATCAGTCATCCGGACCTTAGGGAAAATTTATGTTTTCTGGGGTAACTGAAAGAAAAACATGTTTTCTTACGGCGGGGTTCATTTGTAAAAGGTACCTGCTTTGGGGTAAGCTGAGAAGGTAGATAGTTAGGGAGAACAAGCAAGTTTTTTCTTTTCTTTTCATTTTTCAGGGTGAAGTTTGAAAAATGAATTTTTGAATTTGCGAGATTCTTTCCGAAAAATTCCATTCCCACCCGCTGCCACCCACCTTCGGAAAAAATCTTTCCCACGCAAGGAAAACCCATTAGTCATCCCGCTTACAGGCAAACACCTGCACCCTAGAAGGGCCCTACAATGGGACCGCCATCAATCACTCCCCCACCCCCTAAAGCGAAGCCACGCCCCTTTGCGCTAAGGACACGCACTTACTACTCACGTGGCTGGTGTGTAATTTAAAAAATGAAATTTCATCGGCTTATATAGAGATGGGATTATGAAATCGTTCCAACTCGCAGTTCTAAAGTTTTGACTATAAATTAAGATAAAATTCTGATTATCTTAATGTGAATTTCGTGACTTTTATCGATTATGGACTTGGAGGTGTTTAGAATATGATATCCAGTGTGAGAAAAGAAACGGAAGAATGTAACTAAAATTGATTGACCTTGGAGAGTTGTTTTTCAAATTAACAAAAATTGTAAAATAGTGGGAATTGTGAACCAAGTGAAATGATTGGCTAGCAACTCTCCTACCAATCATCCATTTTTGCATATTTAAGTGACTGATTCAACAATTTTTGAATCAGAAAGAAGATGTAACCAATCAACAAACCAGGTAAAGTCTCAAGAATTATCATAATTTTTCATTTGAATTTCAAGTTAATTTCCATGTTCTAGGACAAACCATGTGCAACAACGTTGAAGATGTACCTCAACAAGATGTGGGAATCGAGGTGCAAATACATGAACCTGTTGGATGGACAGGTGAAATACCAAAAGAGGATGTTATTTTGGAAATAGCGAGAATTATATCCGAGGGGAAAGATCATGCCACTACTGAGCATTATGTCACTCTGTCAGGGGTGAATGCGAAATTGATTTTCGCATACAACGGAAATGTTTTCTGTGTACCAGAATCGAGGAATACGACGATGGTGATCGCATGTTCATCGCAATACCACCTGGGTGGACAGATTCTTCACAGGTCGAAAAAGTTGAAGAAATGGTTCTAGATGTGCTGAAAAATCCAGAAAGCGCAAATCGTCCGCTAACAATTAATGATAACAGCAGAATATCGTCATTGCCCACACGGTTTCGGTTGGTTTGTACCAACCAATGATCCCATCAACACCATTCGATTATGGTGTGATTTCACAAAATAAAAAATTATTGAAAAATTATTCTATTCAAGTATTCACAAAGAGTCCCAAATTTTCTAAAATAAAAAAATTGTCAACACTATATCCCAAAAAAAAATTTTATTTCTTTTTTATCTCATAAACTCTCAAGTCAGTGCCGGAGAAATTTGACACCTAGAGTCGGAATTATTTTTTCTCTCTCTCTAAACAGAAACTTATAGAGAGTCGATTCATTGGGAAGCACGTACACTAGCCCCGCCACCAAACCCTATGTACGTGCACTGATATCATAAGGCTAAGAATTGTTAAAATTCGGTTCCAATTCTCTTCAGTGGACCATTCACGTTCAACACATAAACGTCAGAGTTTTCACCTACAAGAGTGAATAGTGTGATATCAAGTTGAGTTTTTAAGTTTCCGTTGTGAACTTTAGTGCACTAATTCTCTGACTATTGAGCTTGTACCATTTTTTATTGAAAAGTGTGCTGATTATTATGAAATAGCGTTTTAGAATTAATATTCATTATCACTATTTCGAGCGTAACAATTTTTTTCAATTTTCAAGTCCTTGCAGAGCTTCATATTCGTATTAAAAAAATTGTTCTGTGCTAGTGTTATAATTCTTCTTCTGGCTATATTTTTGCGGTAGTGCAATAGAGCATATTAATATTTAAAATAGTTTTTAATATTGTAACGAGGCTAGAAATTCAGGTGGAATTCCTGCCTCGTTATGTATGGTGCGTGTTCTGTAACGAGGCCCAAAATCGTCTGATTATAGGCCCCGTATGTGTGAAGGTTGCGTGTGTGTGTAGTAGGTGCGTGTGCGTGTAGTAGGTGCGTGTGTGTGTGATTAATGGCGGAAAAGACCAAATTACGATTCAAAATAGGGCTTCTACAGCGGAAATCCGGAACCACCAACGTTGTTTAGCTCCATACAGCACCCTCTCTACCGGAACTCACCTTTTAATCACTTGGGGACTAATCTCCGGGGTTATTATGGGAATAAATCATGTAAATTACCATTTGAATACAAAATATCTCTTTTATTAACCCAGAAGTGACAGAGTCCGGTATACTACCGTTTGAATTTGGCGCCAGAAGAAGTGCGATACTTTGCCGTCCGAGAGGGTACTCTGGGAGTACGACCACTCGCAAGTCTGAGAGTGTACCCGTATGATTTGAATGTGCCGGCCGGTATACAATATGGCCGACCACGTGGCACGAGGCAACACCTGTTGACGATTTTATATGTCCTTTTTATTCTGTGTTATTTCCGTAATAATCCGGAAATAACACAATGAATTCATTAATCAATTCCTTCCCCACAACTCTAGGGATGTTTCAGATTACTCAATGTCCCGATGTTCGAGATAATTGTGGATTATTTCTACGTATATTTAATTGGCGTGGAGACGCCAATTACGTTCTCGGATTTTTCACAAGTTTCTTTAGTAGCAATTATTTACATCTTCGGCCAAACTCGATGCCGCATTTATCCACAATTAGTCTCTCACTTTATCCGGATCAATTAACCCACAATATTCTTCCAATTAATATTTATTTAATGATACTGAGGCTGAACACGCGGTAATGAAATTAGACTTACTTGTGACAGCCAAACTCTTTAACTCCGGATCTTATACTATTTTTCTCGTTAGAGTCTTTTTATTAGTTAATCACTTATTAATAATCTCACTTGGAGTTCTTTGTTTCACTTAATATTATACTTATTACCACTATGTGTACTCAATTAATGACTTAATTACTAATTGATTACTTAATTACTATGGAGAACTTAAAATGTACGTTGTTTGCTTTTGATAGTTGACACAGGAGTGGGGATTTTCACTACACCGTGAAAATCCTCACCTCTGCCCTCGGCAGGTGCTGCCCCTATCTATAATCAGTCGATAAATCGATTATCGACTGTAGGGTTATTACTTTTATCCGGAGGAGGAGGGAGAGGGCGCCTCGACGATAAAACCCCCTTACGATCACATCGTAACAATATCTAGTGAGTGAGAAGAAAAAAATGAATAGATCAATTGATTTGGGTAGTGAAGCACGGTTGGAGAGACGAGAGGAGGATGAGACATTCTGGCTGTTGGAAGTAAGTATATATTACCAATTCTACGTTTTCAAAATTCTGGACAATCATATGAAAAATAGTCTTTAATTATTTCAGGAGCTGAGACATACTAAATTTTTTGATGCACTCGAATGGAAGTCAATGCTGCTTCATTTTCCATTCGTTCACAGCATATCTCATAAGAGGCAATATATCACAGCATTCATGAGAAGTGAAGTCAATCGCACTTTATGTTTTCATGGGTGGATGACATCAACTCTGCGTGAATGTCGTAAATACAGGTTGCGAAAAAACAATCTACCTCTTCCAGTTGATGAAACGCTACGCTGATTCTGCACTATGCAGAATGTAAGTATCATAACTATTCAAGAATACTTTATCGCTTTTCATAAGTTCTCATAATGAATTATTTTAATTTTTACAGGCTCTTCGCCCAATAATCAATGCACAGACTTTGTGTGCATAAAGGAGCGGGAAGTCCTAGATTTCCCAATCATACTCAGAGCATGTGAAGATTTTCCTCTGTTACGTCAAGCGTGGTTGCAAAACGATTTTGCACGACGCCTGGAAATTCCAGAGTTGCAGGTGAAAGCCTTCGATTTGACCACGTGTGAGATGGTGAGGACAGTGAGGAAAATGAGAAGTGTACATGTCTTGTATAAAAATATTGAGGAGAGGATGTTCGGCTGCATCACCGATCTCTCACTGTCATCAGGATCAACAGCAGATCCACAATCAGGAGCTGGAGCAGCTACATATCCACAACAGCCAATAGTAATTATACATCCACAACCATCAACATCAAGAGTAGTTGCAACTACCCCTAAATCAGCAGCAAAAAAACAGAAATCGCAGTTGAAGAGAGGTATTTCCATCCTGAGGAAGAATATACCTACTCTGAGGAAAGAAAATTTGATTGAATTAAAATTCAAAAAAAGTTGCCAAATATCAACAATGACTGCACAAGAAGCTGTAACCACTCCACCACAATCAGGAGTGATAGAGCGATGTCTGGATCCATCAACACTGACACAAGCACCAGCATCAACACCACCCCAAGCATCAGTCCAAGCACCAGCGTTAGTCCAAGCTTCAGCACCAGTGCCAGTCCAAGCGGTGACGCGACAAAATCTCCGATGACAGAATATCCGCGACAAAATATCCGTGGGAAAATATCCGTAGACAGAATATCTGTTTAAAAAAATATCCACAGACAAAATATTCCCCACGACGAAATATCCACGACAAAAGATCCCTTTTCAAAATATCCGCGGCAAAATTTCTGCCGATAAGGATATCTGCGGTCATCACGGTCGATAATTATTTTTCGTTTCATTGTGGCGCTATCTTGTATTTCATAATTGATTTAATGATTGCTTTTTATTTTCATTGTTTTCACCGATATTTTTGATTACCTGTTTATTCGTTCATCGTGTCCAGTTGTGATATTTATTTCTTCGTATTTCAATATATATTTTTTTGTATTTTAATAATGCCGCTTACATTTCTTGTGTCACAAAAAGGACATCAACAATTGTTTCTGGATGGTTATTTATTTACCCAGAAACGCGTGAATGAAAGCAGTATTGTCTGGTGTTGTTGTCAAAAGACTTGTGATGCCAAAGCTTACACTGACTCTGCCAGTCGTACAGGTTAGTTTTTTATAGCATTAATTGATGATTTTACATTATATTATTTTTTATATTTTTTCACTAATTTATTGATTCATTGTGTTATGTAGGTAATATTATTGGGGATCCACCGACTCATGATCATTCTGCTGATGCTGCGAGTATTGAAGCGAAGAAGATAGAAGGGAAAATTCGCAAGCGGGCTCGTAACAATGACGATTCACCAGGGTCAATTGTTGGCAATGCAGTGGCAGGTGTCTCAACTCCTGTGGCCACCCGTCTTCCAAAATTAACACCTTTGGCTCGCAATGTTCAACGTGTTCGTAAGGAACATGAAATTGCATTCGTAGAGCCAAAGAAGTGTGAGGATTTGGAATTACATGCTGGATTTTGTGAGACTGAAAG
The DNA here is from genome assembly GCA_963921955.1 of Aleiodes alternator. NCBI lineage: Eukaryota > Metazoa > Arthropoda > Insecta > Hymenoptera > Braconidae > Aleiodes > Aleiodes alternator. Next base: position 382,948 of record OY998102.1, read on the forward strand.
AGGGGAGAATTTACTGTTTTTTGATAGTGGGAAGAACAAAAATCGGTACTTGATTTTCACTACTGATTCCAATTCGCGATTTTTATTCCAGTGTGATCAATGGGCAGCTGATGGTACTTTCTCTTCTGTGCCGTCTATTTTTAAGCAGCTATACACGAGTCATGGCTTAAAAAATCGAAAAATGATGCCATTGGTTTATGCATTATTGTGTGATAAAAGTCAACAGACTTACATTGATGTTTCATCGCTACTTAAAGTTCGTATGCCTACGTTAAATCCATCTTTCATGATGTCTGATTTTGAATTAGCTTTCATCAACGCGTTCAAATTTGTTTCTCCGCAAAGTGAAGCTAATGGTTGTTTATTTCACTTTAGTCAAGCTGTTTGGAGAAAAGTACAATCATTGGGGAAACAGAATTTATATAATACTGATTTGATTTTTGCTTTGAATGTACGGATGTTATTGGCATTGTCATTCGTACCCATTGGTGATGTTTGCAGTGCATTTGCTAAACTTGTTGAAAGTCAGTATTATGTTGATAATGACGTTGAATTGCGTGGTTTACTCGATTATTTTGAGCGTACTTGGATTGGGGTTTTATCACGGAGTGGAAAGAGGCGTCTGAAGCCATTTTTTCAAATTGGCTTTTGGAATTGTTATGATGTCGTTCTTCGTGATGGAATACGCTCCAACAATTCTGTTGAAGGATGGCATCATTCATTTAATAATCGTGTACGAGTTCTTCACGCTAATGTTCATCGATTCATTAAGGTCGTTATTAATGAGCAAAATATTACTGAAGTTCTGATTGCACAGGCTAAGACGGGAGTGGAAATTGCGGTGAAACGTCGGAAGCAATACTGCGATCTTGATGCGCGCTTAAAAAATATTGTTTCCTCTTATGATCCTAATGATCAAGTTATGTATTTGCATAATATTGCTTCTGTGCTTGCAATGTAATGTGATCGTCATGAATTGGTGTTTTTTTTTGTAATTGTAAAATGATGTTATTCAAAATATACATATTTTTTCATTTATGATTGTGTTTATTTTGTGGATATTTTGTCGTTGGGGATATGCTGTCGTTGCGGATATTTTGTCCCCGGATATTTCTGGTTAGGATATTTTAACGCCCGGATATTTTGTCGCGGATATTTTTTGTTACGCAACCGTCCAAGCACCAGTGCCAGTCCAAGCACAAGCACCAGCACCAGCCCGAGCACCAACAACAGCAGCAGAAATTCCACAAGGACCAGAAATAAAGGAAGAATGTGTGGACATTGAGGAGGAGGAATTCGAGGTGGAACCACAAGCAGAGGCAACAAGCTTCATCGAAGAAGATGATGAGATTGGGGATAATGATAAACCAGGACTAGTGGAAGTGAATTTTATTCATGAAGAGAACACCAAAGAGACAACTGAAATTGGTGTCATACCAGAAACAGATCCGTTACTGCTGGAAGAAAGTGATGAATCACAATCACCAACCTTTGATGGTATGTTTACTATTTTTAATTTTTCTATACCAAATTAGCATTTATCTTCCATTAAAACTTGAACTATTTCTTCTTTTCTAGATCAACTGATGTTTAAGAGGAGATCAGAGCTGCTCCAAATGAAAGGAGAGAATAAAAATGATGACCAGAATGAACGACCGAAACTGGAGGTAAAAGCTAGAGGTGGTCGACCAAGGAATTGTGGATGCTGTTTGGAGAAGAAGTGAATCGTTCATATTTGCTACCTCATCATTCATATCCATGAGGTTGGAAACCGTCACCATTTTCAAAAAAAAAAAAATGTTGGAAATAATTCATTTTTTATTCATATTTATATAAGAAAAAAGTAAAAAAAAATCTATTATTTTATCATTCCATATGAAGCTTCAGCCTAGACTTAAACAAGCAGGAGCCCCATTACTTGTGCGTACTTTGAGAATCTTACATCTAATATTCTGCCAATGCAATTAGCAGAAAGCTTCCGAATGAATTTTTTGATTTCAAATCTACCATTACTGATCTTATTCATATTAATCACGTCAATTCATGTTCTTTTTGTTAAATATGATATCTCTTTGAATGTTCTGAAGATGATGAGAATCCCCTCGTTTGCTATGAGTAACAAAATTCTTTTTTATTGTCATATTTCTACTTTTTGGAACATTTTGAGTCATATTCCATTGAAATCTTGAGCTTCAACTTCATAGTCAAGTTAGCTAACTCGAGTTTAGCTTTGCCCACACTCAGCCTAATTCAAGGTTGCAGATAATTCAAGGTTGAAGATATAGCTTGCTTTTTCTGATGTTTCTATGCTGATATCTAAAAAACTACTGGACTGATTCCGCCCAGTTTCAATACCAATCTTTGTGCTCATCAGATGTATAACCTCACAAAATTTGAGGTCTCTAGCTCAATTATTTATTGAGTTATCGTGGAATCAAGATTTTCAGGAAAAATTTATCAAAAGTTTTCTACTGGCTAAAATAAAAATCTGAGCTCCCACCACCCCGGGGGTCAAAGATGCGGCTCTTGGACGCGCATCTCCTCGCGGAGACTGGTCGCTAAGATTCCATTTTTCATCGAGAAAAGTCGAAAAAACGATATTTCAACATTTTCATTTTTCTCAAAAACTATCCGGCCGATTCAGCTGAAATTTTTGTGAGAGCTTGGGGCACGCATGGCGAACTTATGGTGAAATTTTCAGAGCGCTAGCTAACCCCACTTCAGAGTAAAGCGGAAAATGCGTCAGCACACACACACACACACACACATACACGCAGACATTTTTTGAAAACGACGGATCTCGACGTTTTGGGTCATTTGCAGTCATATTATGATGAAATCTCAAAATTGAAAAAAATTACGATTACAAAACTTCCATTCGGAAGCAAAAACTACAAAAAAATTATTGCTTCCGAACGGAAGCATTGTAAACGCGATTTTTTTGGATTTCGAGATTTCATCGGAATATGACTCAGAATGATCCAAAACGTCGAGAAATGACATTTTTAAAAAATGTCTGTATGTGTGTGTGTGTGTGTGTGTGTGTGTGTGTGTGTGTGTGCGTGTGTATGTGTGACAGATATCGGCTCATTGCTCAGCAACGGTAATACTTGGTGAGCCGAAAATTTAACAGTACTTTCCCTCCTCGTGCAAATTGCTGTCAGTGAAATTTCAGCGAAATCGGTTGAGTACTTTTCGAGAAAATTCAAATTTTCGAAAAATCGTTTTTTCGACTTTTCTTCGCGAAAAATTGATTCACAGCCCCCACTCTCAGCGATAAAATAGATCTCATTTGAACTCACAATTTTCACTCGGGGTAAATTTTGCTCAGATTTTTCGTTTGCAGATAATTTCAATTGCAGTGTTTTTTATTCTGAATTTACTATACACGCTAGCTCAAAAACTATTCGAGTTAGAGACTTCAAATTTCGCCAGTTTGTGCATGTAATGAGTGAAAAGTTTGGTATTGAAATTGGGCAAAATCGCTTCAGTAGTTTCTGAGATATTGTCCAAAAACCATTTTATGAAAAGAGGTTATATCTCCAAAACTATCCAAGCGATTACATCCAAGTTCAGCTTGAAAGATTCATCTCAATGAGCCCCACAAATGGTGAGAATTTCAGATTTTTCAGAAGAAGTCTCTTGTAAGGATGTTCGATACATTAGTTTTTTCAAAAATCACGGTTTTTCTTAGCTTTTTCCCTAGGAACACTACTATTTTTTATTTCACCATTCGAAAGTAGACAATTTTTTCTAAAAGATACCTTTTAAAAGGTACCTTTTCATTCTGAAGACATTCAGAAAAAATAGAAATCCTATTTGGAACCCGAACTTCAATTTTTCAGATCTGTCGTAGAATCTTCCATTTATGATTGAAAGATTGTTTTTTTTGTGGTAAACATGAATAAATAAAGTTCATCAAAGATCGAACCATCATTAAATTTGTCCTCCAAGCGAATTTGCTTTGTGCAAATGTCCACTTATGACAATTGTTGTGGAACCAAATTTCGTTACTGCATTCAGAATAATGAAAAAAATAAATTGTAATCTCATGGATAATTTATATGGGGCATTCCACACCACATTTACCTATCAAATGAGTTTGCATCTGCGATCATGCTGAATTTAGGATATGTTTCTGAGTGTATCGAAAGGTACTTCTCTGATTTTTTTCAATTTTTTCTGACAGCGAGCTTTTGAGATATTGATTTTTCAAAAATTTGACTATTTTTTTTTTGATCGTCCATAACTTTTCAACGAATTAATCGATTTGGACATTTTCAAATCCTTTGTTTTTCAACGTAGTTTTCGAAAAAAAAATGGAAAATGAATTTTTCTTGTAGTTATCGTAGTGTTCCTATGAATTTTCTAGTAAAGTCCCGTTTTTTAAGATGTGTGGGTCCGTCGATTTTTTTGAAAAAATTTTCAAAAAATCTTAACTCAATTTGGAAGCTTTTAAGCTTGGTCTCATCGTGGGCCAACCATTTTTTCTATTTTTCACTGATTTATGAAATCTTTGTGAACTTGATATTTCGGTTGAAAGTACTGACAATATTTTTCAAAAGATATTTCAACGGATAGTTCGAGGAGGAATAAGTTCTTTAATGGATTTTGCATGGGAAAAAGAGGGAATGAATATTCTCAAGTTTACACTTTCCTTTTAACATTATTTTCGTTATATTATTACATTCATTTTTTCTGTCGCTTGAACAATTTATGTAATTCTCCTTCTACAGAACTTGAAAAACGCTTCACTGTGAGTGATTCGGTTTTGTTTGGAATGATACAATGTAATTTTTGAGTCCCCAGCACTGGTTTAGCTCTGGCATATCGAGGTTGGAGACTCGTCCTTCTCTGTTCATAATCATTTTGTGTTGAATATTTTATTTCTATATTCGGTAAATTACTAGGTTGTGATGCCCATTCAAAGAACTTTTGAGGTGTCGTGATTTGTCGATCATACGGTAACTGTAGGCTTGCTCGTGATGCTAATCTTTTAACGGTACCACCGATGCCATCGCAAGGACCTTTTCCATGTGCTGTTGCGAAAAAGTGCCATTCAGCATCTACACCGAAATCTTCTCTATGATGATAAAGATTGACGAAATTTTTCATGTTTTTAAATTGCTGAGGCGCACCATCCGAAAAGTAAAAAAAATTTTTTGGACTGCCTGACAAGGTTTTAATAAAATCCATAACAATTTGGATGAATACGTTAACAGCATCAGCATCATGAGAAGTACACTCAGATATTATGGCGATACTTCTATGACATAACTCGTGTTCTGTCTTGAAATATATCACAACTGGAAATATAGTTGCCTGATTATTGTTCCAATGGAAGCCAGGCGCTGCGTCTTGAATAACAGATGCGTAATTCTCGGCAAAATCCAATATAACAATAAACTCATCAATATTCAATGATTCTTTTTTGCATCTCAAGAACTTGGCTTGCTCTTTTGCAATGAATGCATGAGGCAGAAGACCGAGTATTTTAGAGCAAAAATCTTCTACAAATTCGAAGGAATTCTTCGTAAAAGTTTCAAGACTGGTTCGGGGATTAGCAACCCAATGTTTATAGGTTACGTCATCAATGAAATTGTCATCGAAAATACTTGATAGTAAATCTTTCAGTTTATCAATGCCTGGGCAATTGGAACATTTACCATAATAGCATTCTGGTGATGGATTTTCGCATATCACGATTGCGCAGCAGTCACGATAATCCTTCAGAGATGTCGCGCGATTCGTAGTCAATGTCGCCAAATTACAACCTGAAATTGGTTAAGAATTATCTTAGTGATTCTTATAGCCATAATGTGCAAAAATCTAACAAAAACGAAGGATTGGAATACGACTTTCGAATGCTTACCCAGCATCATTAGCTTAATATTCTGATGGATTGAACAAACACATACCGTATGTGTTCCACCAGATCCAGCGAGAACACATTGCTTGGGGCGCAACGAAGCGAACATCGAAAAACCAATTCTATAATCCGGATAACGCATTTTGAAGAGCTCATACAATTCTTTGAGATTCGAAAGAATTAGCTTTTTTTGAATATGTTTACGTGCACCATTTTCATCTCGTACAGACACAAAGTCCTTCATACCAGGCATCATGATACTCGTTTCATCATCAACATAAAACTCTAAAACCTTCAGCCGTATGTCTTCCGATAAACATCGCCCTAATGGAAATTTTAGTAAAATTAGTGAAATTACAAATAATTGAATAAAACATAGGAAAAGATAAGAACAATTTCATGTTTACCTGCTTTTGATTCACGCAATGACAGTATTCCTTTCTTTTCCTTTGAAGATTGAGTGGCGTTAGCTAAGTATTTCGTTGAACCCATCACTTTACAAATTTTATAAATGGTCCAGTTAGGGGGTAATAAGGTGAGGATTTGGATTTTTTCAGAATTAGTAGTATCCTTGTCATGATATTTCAATTTTAATGTCTCAATCATCACCAAAAAATCTTCCGAGTTCGATTGATTCCTGGAATCTTGCTCTAATCCTAATGTAGCTGACAAATAGCTGCTAGTATCGTGAACTTTCTTTCTCAAGTACGTTTCATTACTTAATTTGTGGGGAAGTATTGGTGACTGATTCAAAACTCTTAAACTATCATTAATGACGGGTAATTGAGAAGCAATACTCATTTCAGACGAGCTACTAGGTTGAGACGGAACTTCTTCACTAGATATCGGCTGTGAATCTGAGATCGAAAAGAAAGCGGAGATATCATTTCCACAAAAAAAACAAACATTCAATGTTTACTGTCTCTATCAATGAATAAGCTCAAAAAAGAAGAATTTCTCATGTTTTACCTGTTCTAGTAGACCCAGAAAGTACTTCATTTTTGTCATCATCATCATCGACGTTCACATCATGACTAGCCAATTCTACAATATCATTCTCATCTTCTGAATTCATTTGACTTTCATCATCAGTAGCATTGTCAGTTTGTTTACAGGTGGCATAAAACATTTTCCTACAGTTGGAACACAGATAGTCAGAACGGAGTAGACTCTGTTTTTCCTGCATCGATTTCGTGGCTAATCTCAATCCTCTTGTCACATTGTGATTTTCCAGTTCAAATGGATTACAACAACAAAAGTATTTTTTCTTACTCGCCATTATACGAAAATGTTCTCAACACCAAAATTAACATTAATTCAACTGAATTCCACACTGTATCATTGAATCGAAAACTTTCGATCAGAACGCTATATTTTTCATCGACGTCAACGAATATGGGTGGAATGAACAACAGACAGATGATTATAGCAATGACGCTATCGAGTGACTACTCATGGAACTAAACCAGACCACGTGACTAACGTGGAGACGAACAAACTTCAGAACGAAATCATCATGATCGATAATTAATACATCAATTAATCATCAGGAAAATGCTGAAAGTCAAAAACTAATTTTCCAAACTTATATTGCTGGATGAAGTATTATGATGCTATCATGCTAATTTTCAATAACTTCAAAAATCGGGGAAAAATAGAAAAAATGGTTGGCCCACGATGAGACCAAGTTTGATAGCTTCCAAATTGAGTTACAATTTTTTGAAAATTTTTTCAAAAAAATCGATGGACCCACACATCTTAAAAAACGGGACTTTAATAGGAAATTTATTGACGCACTACGATAACTAGAGGAAAAATTCATTTTCCATTTTTTTTCTGAAAACTACGTTGAAAAACAAAGGATTTGAAAAAAAAAATGTCCAAATCGATTAATTCGTTGAAAAGTTATGGACGATCAAAAAAAAAATCGTCAAATTTTTGAAAAATCAAAATCTCAAAAGCTCGCTGTCAGAAAAAATTGAAAAAAATCAGAGAAGTACCTTTCGATACACTCAGAAACATATCCTAAATTCAGCATGATCGCAGATGCAAACTCATTTGATAGGTAAATGTGGTGTGGAATGCCCCATATAAAAATTCCATTCGGAAGCATTTTGCCAATCGAATTGGCAAAATATTGAATGTCGCACAAGGAGTGGGGCTTGCGAATAACGCACAGGATATAACGCTTCTGCTTGTTTTTTATGGAAAATAGCTCGTTTATCCATTCACATCAGCGAAAAAAATGTATTATCAGAAGCTCTGTCAATTTGATTCAGAGGAAATATTTAGAATAATTGATTGTTTTATTTATATTTCTATAAAAAATGCTGAAAATCTTCATTTTATCAATTGTATCAAGATTCAATCTAGACTTAAATCTGTAACATTTTTTTTTACTTGCTATGGAAAATAGCTCTATTATCTATCTACACAAGTGGAAAAAATGTTATATCAATAACAGCTCTCTCATTTGTCATTCATGCTTCTATTATAATAGCTATATATCCATTTGCCTTAGGAAAAAATGTATTTTATTCATTATTATTATAAACAAGCAGGAGCCCCATTACTTGTGCGTAATTTGAGAATCTTACATCTAATATTCGGCCAATGCAATTGGCAGAAAGCTTCCGAATGAATTTTTTAATTTCAAATCTACCATCACTGATCTTATTCATATTAATCACGTCAATTCATGTTCTTTTTGTTAAATATGATATCTCTTTGAATGTTCTGAAGATGATGAGAATCTCCTCGTTTGCTATGAGTAACAAAATTCTTTTTTATTGTCATATTTCTACTTTTTGGAACATCTTGAGTCATATTCCATTGAAATCTTGAGCTTCAACTTCATAGTCAAGTTAGCTAACTCGAGTTTAGCCTTGCCCAAACTCAGCCTAATTCAAGGTTGCTTATGATAAAATTCTCTGCAATGAGAAATTTTCAAAATTTGCGTAACTTTGAATTTTTTCTCAATACTAAAATTGTGCTACCAGAAATCGATACAAGGAAAATATAATGTATAGATAGCATGAATCAATCAAATTGATATAAACTCTCTCATTTTAGAAGTCGAAATAATTCTACCACAACAATCAATCATATCACATAAAATGCGGAAAATTACTGAGTACCGACGCCTAGTAGAATGGTCAATTATTCTCAAATCATTTTTCGCTCACATTAATTTCCAACAAATTATGATGATGTACTGAACACTTGTACGACCGAAATCAATGCCTAACAGACAGAGGGGCATAAATGTTATGCTTATAAACAGCATTTCCAACAACTAGAACCAGAATATAAGTGCTGTTTATAAGCATAACATTCACGCCCCTTTATTTCTAAGGTGATGATGGGAAAGTCTGTGTAACAGTCAACTGTCACAAAATTGTGAATTACGTTATTCGATTTATTCAGTTCAGATACTCATTTCACGTTATTGAATAGTGCAGATTCATTTAACCAATCTAGTTGCGATTATAATTGATCATTAACTCGTGAATATTATTCATTGAAAAAAATGGAAGAATATGAGTATCGTAAGTTTCCATTTGCAATTGACAATAAGCTGAAATCATCCACACAATGATTGATAAGAAAGAAGATGACATCAGAGCGCTACGTCACAGCGTCTGGAGATAATGTCCATGCTGAAGTGAAGCGAAAGTGGTTTGCAGCATAGTGCATGAATGATGTCACGGAGGTGGGTTTTTTAGTCAGTAAGAATCTGACACTACCCGCATCCCATCTGCGGGTGTCTCATGTGAGATTTTTCCCACCTCCAAAAAAAAAAACAAGCAGGAGTTCCACCCTTTGTGCGTTATTTGCAAACCCCACTCTTTGTGTGACATTTAATATTCTGCCAATTCGATTGGCAAAATGCTTCCGAATGGGATTTCACCCATAATCAATCGAATCTCTATAAAAATGAATATCTTTTCAATCGCTCAAAAAATAACATTATTCTCGCAAGAAATACGTACTTATAGATCCCTACAAATCTCAGCTCAGAATAATCGATTAAATTGCAATAATATTACATGGTACATAAAAATTCAATATTAGATGAAAATTCAGATCCTATGGTGGAACACAAAAATTGACGTTCGGTTTCCAAAGAGGATTTCTATTCTTTCTGATTGTCGTCAGGATGAAAAGGTACTCATTTTGTAGAAAAAATTGTCTACTTTCGAATGGTGAAATAAAAAATAGTAGTGTTCTTAGGGAGAAAGCTAAGAAAAACCGTGATTTTTGAAAAAACTAATTTATTGAACATCCTTACAAGAGACTTTTTCTGAAAAATGTGAAATTATCACCATTTGTGGGGCTCATTGAGATGAATCTCTTAAGCTGAACTTGGATGTAATCGCTTGGATAGTTTTCGAGATATAACCTCTTTTCATCAAATGGGTTTTGGCCAATATCTCAGAAACTACTGGAGCGATTTCGCCCAATTTCAATACCAAACTTTTCGCTCCTTAGATGCACAAACTGGCAAAATTTGAAGTCTCTAACTCAAATGGTTTTTGAGCTATCGTGTATAGTAAATTCAGGATGAAAAACACTGTAATTGAAATTATCTGCAAACGAAAAATCTGAGCGAAATTTACCCCGAGTGAAAATTGTGAGTTCAAATGAGATGTATTCCATCGCTGAGTGTGGGGGCTGCGAATCAATTCTTCGCGGAAAAAAGTCGAAAAAACGATTTTTCCAAAATTTGAGTTTTCTCGAAAAGTACTCAACCGATTTCGCTCAAATTTCACTGACAGCAATTTGCATGGAGAGGGAAAGTACTGTTAAATTTTCAGCTCACTATGTATTACCGTTGCTGAGCAATGAGCTGATATCTGTCACACATACGAACACACACCCACACACACACACACACATACGGACATTTTTTTAAAATGTCATTTCTCGACGTTTTGGATCATTCTGAGTCATATTCCGATGAAATCTCGAAATCGAAAAAAATCACGTTTACAATGCTTCCGTTCGGAAGCAAAGAAAAAAAAATCGCATCACTGATCTGTGCGTGGAATGCGAAAACTAAAATAGGCCTCAGAGGGTTAAGTTTGTTCCAAATATAATCAATTGCATAGTTTTGAAGATATATAGCTTGCTTTTTCTGATGTTTCTATGCTAATATCTAAAAAACTACTGGACCGATTCTGCCCAGTTTTAATACCAATCTCTGTGCTCATCAGATGTATAACCTCACAAAATTTGAGGTCTCTAGCTCAATTATTTATTAAGTTATCGTGGAATCAAGATTTTCACGGAAAATTTATCAAATGTTGTCTACTGGCTAAAATAAAAATCTGAGCTCCCACCACCCCGGGGGTCAAAGATGCGGCTCTTGGACGCGCATCTCCTCGCGAAGACTGGACGCTGTGATTCCATTTTTCATCGAGAAAAGTCGAAAAAACGATATTTCAACATTTTCATTTTTCTCAAAAACTATCCGGCCGATTTAGCTGAAATTTGTGTGAGAGCTTGGGGCACGCATGGCGAATTTATGGTGAAATTTTCAGATCGCTAGCTAACCCCACTTCAGATTAAAGCGGAAAATGCGTCATCACACACACACACACACACACACACACACACACACACACACAGACATACACATAGACATTTTTTAAAAACGACGGATCTCGACGTTTTGGGTCATTTGCAGTCATATTATGATGTGTTTGGTTATGGACGAATAACCATCAGAAACACTCACGCACTCACACTCACACAGAGCCACTCAAATTTCTTTATCGGTCATCGGCCTACTGACCGTGACCTACTCAACTTTGGCACTCGAGGCGCCACTTGATTGACAGGTGTTCTGACCCGCAATCTATCGAATGATAGATTAATTAATTCAGGACACCTGCCATATTTTCTTGGAATTTTCATCCTTATTCTCGAAAGAGCTATTCTCGCGTCAAGTGCAAAAGTGTTCTCAGAATTTCTCAAATATTCTCAATTAAAAATAGTTAATAGAAACTCTCAAAGCTCTTGAATATCTCAATCAATTATCGTTAAATTAACCAAAAAGTGATATAAAATTGTGATATTTTATTAGTGAAAAATTATAATAAAGTTATAATTATATTTAGAAAATCTCGTGCACGCGTCATTTTTTGACTCACACCACGCTCCTCTCAAAATCCGGTTAAATCTCGCGAATCATAAAGAAATATTCAAAAAACCAGTGAACAACTCAAACATTTTGGTCCTTCGAGCCGGATAAATTGAATATTTATTGATTTTTCTCATTCTTTATAATTTTTGCTTCCGAATGGAAGCTTTGTAATCGTAATTTTTTTCGATTTTGAGATTTCATCATAATATGACTGCAAATGACCCAAAACGGCGAGATCCGTCGTTTTCAAAAAATGTTTATGTATGTGTGTGTGTGTGTGTGTGATGACGCGTTTTCCGCTTTACTCTGCAGTGGGGTTAGCTAGCGATCTGAAAATTTTACCATAAGTTCGCCATGCGTGCCCCAAGCTCTCACAAAAATTTCAGCTAAATCGGCCGGATAGTTTTTGAGAAAAATGAAAATGTTGAAATATCGTTTTTTCGACTTTTCTCGATGAAAAATGGAATCACAGCGTCCAGTCTCCGCGAGGAGATGCGCGTCCAAGAGCCGCATCTTTGACCCCCGGGGTGATGGGAGCTCAGAGTTTTATTTTAGCCAGTAGAAAACTTTTGATAAATTTTTCGTGAAAATCTTGATTCCACGATAACTTAATAAATAATTGAGCTAGAGACCTCAAATTTTGTGAGGTTATACATCTGATGAGCACAAAGGTTGGTATTGAAACTGGGCGGAATCGGTTCAGTAGTTTTTTAGATATTAGCATAGAAACATCAGAAAAAGCAAGCTATATCTTCAAAACTATTCAATTGATTATATTTGGAACAAACTTAACCCTCTGAGGCCTATTTTAGTTTTCGCATTCCACGCACAGATCAGTGATGCCATTTTTTTTTTTTTTTTTTTTTTTTTTAAGGCGGGAAAAATCTTACATGAGACACCCGCAGATGGGATGCGGGTAGTGTCAGATTCTTACTGACTAAAAAACCCACCTCCGTGACATCATTCATGCACTGTGCTGCAAACCACTTTCGCTTCACTTCAGCATGGACATTGTCTCCAGACGCTGTGACGTAGCGCTCTGATGTCATCTCCTTTCTTATCAATCATTGTGTGGATGATTTGAGCTTCCCTTGTTGCTTGTTAGGCTGATCATCATGCTAATCTTATTGAATTATCGTCCGGTATGAGCTTTCAACTCAAGACTCTCTTCGTTTCATCTGTCGGACATAAACATCGTGTGACTGACATTGTCTATCATTCCGCATCAAGGGCATTGGTCCGTCTCTGCTCTCTTCCTCCTGAATAGAAATTTTCTAAAGCAACTGTGTCCAGATAAAGCTTGCGGATTAATCCTCAGAGGGTTAAAAGGTCTTGGCTATGCGTCATTTGTGTTATAACTTTTAGAATTCTTGAAATAATAATTCTAGGGAACCATTCAGAAAATTGATCCTCCATGAATTTCCATTTTCCTATCTGTTTCCCTGAGGAGGGCAATATATCTGAATTAATTATCGTGAAGTAAATCTTCTTTTATTGAAAGATGAACCCATTGTCGTTGTGACTTAATCATTTGCCAAATTTGAAGAATATCTTATATCCCAAATATATTGATATTTGCATACATTCCACATTCAACATAATAAACATTATAAACATATATTATAATAGATAATTCAACATTATAAACAGCACTTATATTTTGGTTTTGGTTCTTGGAAATGCTGTTTATAAGCATAACATTTACGCCCCTCTGTCTGTTAGGCATTGATTTCGGTTGTACAAGTGTTCAGTACCACATCATCATAATTTGTTGGAAATTATTGTTAGCGAACAATAATGTGAGAATAATTGACCATTCTACTAGGCGTCGGTACTCAGTAATTTTCCGCATTTTATGTGATATGATTGATTGTTGTGGTAGAATTATTTCGACTTCTGAAATGAAATAGTTTATATCAACTTGATTGATTCATGCTATCTATACATTATACTTTCCTTGTATCGATTTTTGGCAGCACAATTTTAATATTGAGAAAAAATTCAAAGTTACGCAAATTTTGAAAATTTCTCATTGCAGAGAATTTTATCATAAGCAACCTTGAATTAGGCTGAGTTTGGGCAAGGCTAAACTCGAGTTAGCTAACTTGACTATGAAGTTGAAGCTCAAGATTTCAATGGAATATGACTCAAGATGTTCCAGAAAGTAGAAATATGACAATAAAGAAGAATTTTGTTACTCATAGCAAACGAGGGGATTCTCATCATCTTCAGAACATTCAAATAGATATCATATTTAACAAAAAGAACATAAAGTGACGTGATTAATATGAATAAGATCAGTGATAGTAGATTTGAAATTAAAAAATTCATTCGGAAGCTTTCTGCCAATTGCATTGGCAGAATATTAGATGTAAGATTCTCAAATTACGCACAAGTAATGGGGCTCCTGCTTGTTATCATTAAAATTCGAGAGCGTGGTGTTGCTAACGTTTTCGGCAGTGGTGCTCATCTCAAATATTGAACTTCTCGAAATTTGAATTCGTCCAGTGTGACTCAACTTGGGGATCTCAAACGTGTTTTGGCTTCGAGATCGGCTTCTCAATTGACCAGAGGGCGCTGCTAGGACATCTCAACTCAATTTTTGCCGTTTTTTTGAATTTTTTTGAAATTCTTCAGCTTCGCAGTGATTCTCAACAGCTTCTCATCAACAACAAGGGAAGTTGAATTAATTATTATTTTCAAAAGAGATTAAATTTGTCTTCTCGTATAACTTGATTCATTCAAGTGAATAATTTTGGGTTTTTCATCTCGAATCTTTGAATAATAATTAAAAAATGGCTTTCGAAATTCTCATTTCCTCTCAACACACAAGAGATCGGCAAATTCCAACAATTCATGATCGTATTTTCAACGAAGAGGAGACATAATGTCAGGAATTGCAGGAATCAAGCTCGCTGCAAAGCGGTTGAAAGAGGCTAGACATGCAATCAGCAGCATCATACGCTGCTTCATCTTGGTCCACGTCAGGCTTCTCAACTTCCTCCAACAGCTACGTCGAACAACTCAAACCGTACGGTTGTGACTGCTCAAATGCATCACGAGCCTGCTCAAGAAATCTCATCAGCGCCATCTACTCAGTGAAAATTGCAATCCCAAACGGCAATCTCGTGTTCTACTCAACAAAAGTCTTTTCAACTCCGAACTGCTGTTCTTTTAGCTACTAGTCCAGCCCGATTAGTAAACTCAAATGGAAATTCTCAACAAGTCCGTATTCTCTTAGATCCTGGTTCGGAAATTTCGATGATCTCAGAAAAACTCGTAAGACAACTCAAATTAATTAGATCAAAAAACTCAATCACCCTAACTGGTGTTGGGGAAACGTCGTTTGGGACGACCAATGGAGAAGCACAACTCACTCTTCAGTCGATCCACTCAAAAGAACGTATTCAATTGTCTGCTCACGTAATCGATCATCTCAATTCTTCTTTACCGACATTCTCAGCTGAAGATCTTAATTGGGATTATTTCCAAGGATTACAACTTGCTGATCCCAATTTTAGAACTCCAGCTCCGATCGACCTTCTCATCGGTGCTGACATATTCGGACAACTCATAAAACCAAGAATCATTAATAGAGATCCAGATTCCCCTGTAGCTCAACTCACCATCTTTGGATGGATAATATTCGGGCCAACTGGACCATCTCATGTAACATTGAGTAATGTTTTCCATGTTACAACAACTAATGATCAACTCAACGAATTACTCTCAAAATTCTGGGTTCAAGAAGAAGTTCCTAGCTCAAAAAACTCAGAACTGACCAAGAAAGAACTCGAATGCGAACAGCATTTTAGATCAACTCATTCTCGCGATTCAACAGGACGCTATATCGTTCGATTACCTCTTTCAGACTCAACTTCGTTGTTAGGAGATTCTCATTCTACTGCTCTAGCATGTCTCAAACGAATGCTCATTCGAATTTCTAAGGATCAGAAATTCTTCTCACTCTACTCAGATTTTCTCAAAGAATATAAGGATTTGGATCATATGAGATTGGTAAATAGTGATTCTCATCGGTCAACTCGTCAAAAACAGTCTCAGATCACTCTTTGCTCAGACGGAATGACCTTGGCACATGATATTTCGGTATCAGGAGGGTTGACGGTTCCTGAAACGACTTAGAGTGCTCTGGCTGGTTCTTCTCATAGTTACTATTTACCTCATCACGGTGTTCTCAGAGAGAATAGTGAAATAACGAAGTTGCGTGTCGTGTTCAATGGATCGGCTAAGACCAGCTCAGGTAGTTCTCTCAACGATATTCTCCATACAGGGGCCGAAACTCAAAAAGACATCTCAGACGTTCTCCTATGGACTCGTCAACATCGACTCATCTTCATGACTGACATCACTAAGATGTTTCGTCAAATTCGAGTTCATGAAGATGATTGGCCTCTACAGCAAATTCTCTGGACCAATTCAAATGGAGATATCGTAACGTACCAACTCACTACGGTTACGTATGGAACGCGCTCAGCACCGTATCTTGCCAATCGAGTTCTTCTTCAATTAGTTGAAGATGAAGGAGAACGGTATCCTCTAGCTGTTAACTCATTAATTGAAGGAAGATACGTGGATGACATCTGTGGAAGTGCAGATAATTCAGAATTACTCATCAAGACTGCTCAACAAGTAAAAGATCTCTGTGCTGCTGGAGGAATGCCATTAGCTAAATGGCACAGTAATTGCTCAGAACTCCTCAAATGGCTCTCTCCTGACAGTATCTCAAATGATCTTCGATTTCACGAAGATTCTCAAACTCGAATTCTTGGATTATCTTGGGTACCCGCATCAGACAACTTCATCTTCTCATCAACTTCAAAAAACGCATCGAAAATCTCGAAGAGAATCATTTTATCAGAAATAGCTCAACGCTATGATCCTCTTGGATTTCTAGTTCCTGTAGTAATTCGTGGAAAAATGTTGCTACAGGAGATATGGATCGAAAAACTCGATTGGGATGATGAAGTTTCTCCACAGACAGCTCATAAATGGGAACAATTCCGTGAAGATCTCGAACAACTCTCAAAATTGACAGTGCCTAGATGGCTTGGAATTCTCAATAACTCAAAACTCGAAATACATGGATTCTCAGACGCCTCACAGCTAGCAATGGCTGCAGTAGTATTTCTCAAGGTCACGAATGGTACTGATACTCGAATCTCATTAGTTTGCTCCAAAACAAAGGTAGCTCCGATCAAAAAATTAACGATACCTCGACTAGAACTCACAGCTGCGGTTCTCCTTGCAAAACTCGTTAAATATGTCAAGGACACACTCAAGTTAAACGACGTCCCGACATATTTGTGGACGGATTCCTCTGTCACTCTCACTTGTATCAGTTCTCATCCTTCTTGATGGAAGGAATTCCTTAGGAATAGAGTTCAACTCATTCAAGAGCTCACGTCGTCTCAATGGAAATTCGTTCCTGGTCAAGGGAACCCTGCTGATTGTGCTTCTAGAGGGTTGACAGCAGCACAATTATGTTCTCATGAGCTTTGGTGGCAAGGTCCTCGTTGGCTCAACAAAGACTCCTCATCCTGGCTAGTATTTAGCACAACTCCTCTCTCTCAAATCGATCTTGAAGAAAAGCCTGGCGTAACTCTCAACGTGAAAATTCAACATATAGAAATTTGGGATCTCATCAACAAGTTCTCCTCAGTGAACAAATTGTTCAGAATCACGGCAATATGCCAACGATTCATTGCTCGCCTCAAGAAAATCTCAAATTCTTCTCTATTGACTCCTCTAACTCCTGATGATCTTGAACGTGCTCGAATCTTTTGGATTAAGGCTACTCAAGCAGCTCATTTTTCAACGGAACTTCTCGCATTGTCCAGGGGACAGAAACTAAGTACCTCTCATCCGTTGAATCGACTCACTGCCTTCGTCGATCATCAGGGAGTTCTCCGTGTAGGAGGTCGTCTCAAATTCGCAGATCTCAAGATCGATAATAAGCACCAAGCGATAATTCCCAAAGAATCACACTTTTCTCAACTCATCATTGAGGAAGCTCATCAACGAACTCTTCATGGTGGGACTCAAGTTACTCTCGGACATCTCAGAAACTATTACTGGATTCTTGGTGGAAGAGCTCCAGTAAGATCGTTTATTCTCAAGTGTGTTCCTTGTGCTTGACAGAGAGGAGTGAGAGCTCAACAATTAATGGGGCAACTTCCGACTTCTCGATTATCTCAAGTACGTGCATTTTTCAATACAGGAATTGATTATGCAGGTGCAGTTTCTCTCAGGACTACGAAAGGTCGTGGCCATAAAACATCTTCGTTTGTATGGCCACTTCCGCAGTTCATCTCGAAGTTGTCTCCGACTACTCAGCAGAAGGATTCATCTCGGCCTATCGACGTTTTATATCTCGGCGAGGTATCTGCAAGAATTTGTTTTCTGATTGTGGAACAAATTTTGTTGGAGCAGATGAAAATCTTAAGAATCTCTTCTCAATGGCATCTCAGGAATCTCATCAAATCGCTCAACTCTTACTCAACGATGGAACCAGATGGTCATTTAATCCTCCTGGTGCTCCTCATTTCGGTGGAAAATGGGAAGCAGCAGTAAAGTCAGTGAAAGTCCATCTCAAGAGAACCATCGGTGATTCTCTATTAACATTCGAGGAGCTCACTAATTTACTGACTCAAATAGAAGCTATTCTCAACTCTCGACCTCTGGAACCTCTCTCTGAAGATCCTGATGATGTCTCTGCGCTAACGCCAGGGCACTTTCTAATTGGACAACCTCTCTTAGTTCTCCCTGAACCTTCACTAGAAGATCTCAACATCAATCGTCTCTCTCGCTGGCAACTCATTCAACAAAAGGTTCAGAGTTTCTGGAAACGATGGTCCACGAGTTATCTCCAACATCTCCAGTCAATCTCAAAGTGGCACCATCCTTCTCATGAAATCAAAGTAGGCTCAATAGTTCTCCTCACGGATGAGAGGTTTCTTCCTTCAAAATGGCCTCTCGCTCGGGTGACTACTCTACATCCTGGGAAGGACGATCTTACTAGAGTAGTTACCATAAAAACAGCCACCTCAATTCTGCAAAGACCAATCGCCAAGGTCGCTCTTTTGCCAATCTCAACAAAAGAGTCTTGAACATCTCCACGGCACCAATCTATCATCATCTTCAGTCATCATCGTACTCTGGTGAGGATTTACGACCCACACGAGAGGATATCGGTGATGGATGGAAGCAGTGACATCTCGAATAAGGAATTTACGCCTCCCAAGTCTTGGTGTTTCTGCACTGGTTCAGCTCAGTTAGATCTTGGTGAAGTTCTCAAGAGTTCTCAATTAATCTCGAACAAATTAATTTTTTGTTTTGTTTGTTTCAGTTTACTCAATTTGTCAGCAACAGTTGCTGACGGCGGGGAGAATGTTTGGTTATGGACGAATAACCATCAGAAACACTCACGCACTCACACTCACACAGAGCGACTCAAATTTCTTTATCGGTCATCGGCCTACTGACCGTGACCTACTCAACTTTGGCACTCGAGGCTTCACTTGATTGACAGGTGTTCTGACCCGCAATCTATCGAATGATAGATTAATTAATTCAGAACACCTGCCATATTTTCTTGGAATTCTCATCCTTATTCTCGAAAGAGCTATTCTCGCGTCAAGTGCAAAAGTGTTCTCAGAATTTCTCAAATATTCTCAATTAAAAATAGTTAATAGAAACTCTCAAAACTCTTGAATATCTCAATCAATTATCGTTAAATTAACCAAAAAGTGATATAAAATTGTGATATTTTATTAGTGAAAAATTATAATAAAGTTATAATTATATTTAGAAAATCTCGTGCACGCGTCATTTTTTGACTCACACCACGCTCCTCTCAAAATCCGGTTAAATCTCTCGAATCATAAAGAAATATTCAAAAAACCAGTGAACAACTCAAACATGATGAAATCTCAAAATCGAAAAAAATTACGATTACAAAGCTTCCATTCGGAAGCAAAAAAGGTTCTCTATCAATTTAATTCAGAGAAAATAGTCAAAATAAATAATTCATCATTTCAATTTCTAAAAAAATGTATTTTATTCATTATCATTATCATTATAAAAATGGTTCCCAGGAATTCAATTCAGGAGAAATGTGTTGCGAGCAAGCGTGCAAAATTTCTTTTAATTAGGTATGATAATTAATGAGAATTCATTAACTATCAATAAATTATTTTACACTTTTTCTCCTTGCACTTTAGTGCAATTACGCGCAAAATAGGAATTTTGAATCGGGAAAAATCAACGGATATTGTTTTAATTAATTGATGCACAAAAATTTGCGTTTGATAATAATAAATAATTTATTCACGAATAAAAAGAGAAATGAGAACTCGCGGAGACACAATCGGGAGTGTGCAATTAGGAAACTTGGTTAATTTGTATTAGTTAAACAATAAAACCCCTTTTATTAATAATAAAATGAAAGAAAACTTACTTTGAGGTATCAGGTAAGTAGGAAAGAGAAAGAGCTTCTTCTTTGGGATAGGGCTCGGTCGCTCAGTGACAGTTGGCGGCGGGCAGGTAGTGCAGGTAGGCCGTGACGTCAGGGAATTCCCTCGATGAATGGAAACCAGTGGGCCTGTTGTCTCCTGCTGTGGCTGCTGGTGTCCACCAATAAATCGTTGGGAATAGGCTTCAAACGATTTAAAACTTGTTACTGGGCAATTATCTCTCAGCCCCAAAATAGAAGACCGTTGAGTGTGAACTTTTAGTTTCTCCCTCGATGATTTAAAAACTGTAAGAGTTCGTGACGGTTTTTACCGTCACAGAATCAATAAAAATAAGAATAATTAATTATTTGGATAAAAATCACGTTTTGGTCGCGATTCGCGGTACCCGGTGAGGATGGGGCTCATTTTGAGTCAAGACAGCAAATGTCCAGAGTGAGGTCAACATATTTTTTGACCTCACTAATTATTTTTGTTTATTTTCGTTGGAAATTACTCCGGAAAAATGGAGAGAAAGTCAGGAGTCAGGACTGGTGAGAAATTTTCCCAGTCCCAAAGATAAAAGTAGCGGCACCAAGGGCACCCGAGAGGAACTTGGGAAGAAACAGCATCCACTCGTTTGGTCCAGCATCAGCCAACTAGGAAGAATGTTGGCCAACAGTGAAGGAAGTTGGAGATCACCAGGATCAGCATTGGAGTCAGTGAAAGAAAAGACTCAAATTAAAAGTGTGAAAATAAAGACTAAAGTTATGTGTGTGGAAAGAAAGGACTAAAGTTTTCCGTTTATAATTGTCGGGAAAATATTGTCCGAGTTATTATGATTATTTTTGTACATTATTTGGAATTAGTTAGTTTAAGAGCAATTTAAGTAAAGCCAGTGACGTTAGGGTAAAGTAGTGGGGGACTCGCGGGACAATTGGTTGGGTTGGGCCTCGGCTCTACCGAAATTGAGCGGAAACAGCCGAGGGAACCCAATGCCGACTCGTGGGAGAGAAGACTCGTTCTTCTTCTCCCGGGACACCGTGGCGATCACATCGTGTAGGAAAACGTGAAGAAAATTGTAAAGAATTACATCAAGAAAATTGGAGTAAAGATAAATAAAGTGAGGTCACCACGGAGGAAAGACAGCACAAATAACGTAAGGTACGCGAGTTCCCTCACAATTAATATTTTGAGTTTAGAGTAAAGAATTTTGAGTAAAAGATTAGAAGTAAAGAATTTTGAGTAAAGAATTTAAAGTAAAGAAAACGTCGAGTTAGCGTCTGTTCCGGGTGAGGCCACCCGGCTAATATTGGATTTATTGTTGGTCATTCTGAGTTAAATTTAGAGTTAATAATTAGTGTGAAATAATTATGAGATTAATCACGAAAAGTTTCTTTGGATATTTCATATTTTTTTTCCAATTTACGTGAATATAATTAATTTTTCTGAATATATCGAATTTATGTTATTTGAGTTAAAATTTGTCATGAGTTTTGTGTAAAGTTTTTGTCGTCACGAATACCCAAATAGAGGGTATCGTCCCCTCTCCCCCTCGGGATAAATTGAGAGTTTCATATAAAAAAGCGGGTAAAATTAGAGTCTTTTTGGGGTTTTGTAATTTCGTTGAATTAGAGTAAAACTTGGGGATTTGTCGTTTTCCCCCAAGTTCTTAGAATTTCGGAAAAACGACTGGCGCCCAGTTTAAATAAAGGGAAATTAATCGGGAGTAATTTGGAGAAAAATTCGGAGCATAAATTTGGGTCAGTTTTGAGGAATTTCAGTGCATTTAACGCGTTGGCTCAAGGTCAGTCAAGCCAACCGTTACAAGTTTCTTAACGGATTCTAACACCGACTCTTTTTAACTTAAAGTGACTCCGTACTTGAGAATAATTAAACCACGGTGGTTTGAAATCTGAATAGACTCGCGAGGTTGATGAATAGAGTTCCGTAGTTGGTTTTTTAAATTCGGATCGTTGACTGCCTCGAATTTTGGCTGGTCCTCCCTTTTATTGACTCTTAATTGCGCCTCTGGAAGGGATGATTTTTCCTGTGGACTTCTCGCGTCTTCTCGCAGGTGTTGCTGTCTTCTGAGTGCTACAACTCTTGATTTTTTCCTGTGTTTAAGCCCTACCTGTCAATTGCATTTTTTATTAATTGTTTTAGGGGGCCATCCTTGTCTCCACTTTTTTGGTGATGCACGTGGTATTGTTTTCACTCCTTTCGTGTTTCCTTGTCGATTTTATGACTTTTCGGCCAATCATACAGCTAGAAACACGTGGTAGACTCGCTGACAGCAGTTCCATGGGCAACAGTTGTCACCAAGTTTCTCCTCTTTTCTATCCTTGTCTGGTCCGTTTATGTTTTCCTATGGGTCAGTCCTTGTCTGGCCCACGCAGTTAGTCCTCCTCGGCTGCGTCAGCTGCTGAGTGATCCCCTGCATAGTTGAGAAGAAGAGAAGAAAAGGGAGAGAAGAAGGGCCGAACGGTTACGCCGTGTGCTCGCTCTGTCTTTCTCCTATCGGTCTTGGCCATCTCTTCTCCTTGTCCTTTGGCTGTGGGCCTACTACCACATTGTGGTCCCTTTTGTTTCGTACCTGTTTTCCTTCTCTTGGTTTTTCTGGACAAATATAGTCCATCCAAAGAGAAGGAAAATAATATTTCTCTAAAAGAGAAAAATAAAACGTTCCGTGTGCGCAACACTGGAGGGTTGGGTCGTGGCTGCTTCGCTCCAGTTCTCTCTCTCTCTCCTATCGGGCCCAACCATCTTCTCTCCTTGTCCGGTCAACTTCCGCATTCCTCTCTGATTGCAGTGACTACCTGCTTTCCCTTTTCTCTGGGTTTTCTGGAAGAATATTATTTTTAACGAAAAAAAATAATACTCTTCTCAAATAAAACTTCTCGCGTACGCAACACCTTCGCGGGGGAAGAATAGCAAGGTCCTCCTTGCTTCCTGGTAGCTGTCCTCACGAATCTTCCTGTACTGTCACTGAGCGATTTTTCTTGGGATGAGGAAAAAGGAATTTGTGTCTTTACGAGTCTATTTTACATATTCACTTAAGAGTCTAGACGTACATCGCTTTTTCTTTCTTTTTTCCAGTACAAACATATCTTATCAACTAAGTGTTACATTCCTTGAATTTTCATTTTTCAAAATCTTCAGCTTATCTTAATTTGTCCAAAGTTCTCTCAATTTCATTTGTTATGAGTATATATACATTTTTCCTTCTATTTTCCTTTCTCTCTGTTTTTTCATCAACATTTTTCTTCTACTCATGCATTCATTTGAGATCTTTTTCGTCGGATTCGGCTACAATAGTTTGAAGGGAAGGACGATAATTTTCGAACCGTCCAAGGCTCTTAACAGGCCGGGGAGATGGGGGTACATCGTAAATAGGATCGGTTACTGAATTAGGATAATTCGTAAAGCTAAAATGTATATTAGGGGTAAAATAGCCTGATTCTTCTCCTTCCATCGACTGGGGTTTCATTATCTCTTTTCTTTTTTCAGATCTGGAGGCCTGATGATTTTTCTAACAAATTCTACATAATTCAATTATAACTGTAATTATAATAATGACAATTATTCCAACTATTATCATTCTCCAATGCCAACCATCATTAATAACAATTTCTTTACGTGTTGGAGTCGGTAGTTTATGTATTAACAGAGAGACAGGAATAGAATATTTCTTTCCTCATTCTTCATCTCTCTTGATCATTTCTCTATGTTCTGAAATTTTTAAAGGTAATTCGGTAACATTTAAATTCACTCGTGGAATAATGTCTACAAGGTAATTTTCTAAAGAAGCCTAATTTTTATTACTTAAATGTACTGTGGGAGTTTGAAAAAAACATCCTGGATCCAAAGTTAATTTTCCATAGGAATGTAAGTTTGAATGAAGGTCAGGGGAGGGAGGACAGGATAGGTTTCCTGAGATTATTTCGTCGGTGCTGTAAAGCCAATTTCCCGACTATTTTAATGGGGTGAATATGTTTTTAGTGGCGCTCGTCAGTAAAATGTCACAGTGTTTGCACGTTTCTTCGTTTCAGCCTTGATACAGCGTGATTTCGCAGGAGTCAGAAGTATTTAAGTTATGTAGAGTAGTAGGTGAGAGACAGGCAAAATGGGATCCCACAGGGAAGCACGATTGGGTCAAATCGTGCTGGGTCGTGGGTCAATCTTTATGTGCCCAATTTGTGTATTGCTGAGTTTCTTCAGAAACTAACAGGTAGTCAGCATTTGTTTTCACTGACGCGAAAACTTTTACTCCCTCACCTAAATCTAGTAGGACAGGATGGGGGTGTAATGCGTATAAGTCAAAATTCTCCGCATAAAGCAGAGGTATTCCTAGTAATATAACTGCTATTCCCTTTCTCATGACGAATTTAACACTTAGAGAATCTTTCAATTGTATGAAGCCGAAATCACGTTCAGGGAAGAGATTATACACGGGATAATCTATTTTTGGTATTTCCGTCAGTACGTGCCATAAAGTCTCCGGAGCAAAGGTCAAGGGATGAATCATGCCTAGTTTCGCGTATGAAATGACTTCATTGATTCCCTTCAGCAAGTTGGTTCTCTTTTCAATTATAGAATCAGTATACTGCGTCAGGTTAGTATATTTATGCGATGTTCCAAGACACGTCACGTTAGGTTTTGATAGTTGGGCTAATAAGTTTTGGGCTAGAGTCTTTGTAAATTCTAATTCTTTCATTAAATGAGAAATCCCCGAGGGTATGTGGGTCGTTTTGTAAGTGTAGTCGTCCATTCTACTGGTCAAGACTGGAGGTATGGCTAATGCCAGTAATTCAGATTCCTCTGGCGTTAATTTGGTGGAGAAGTCGGAATAATTAGCATTTCTGCTTGTCGGGAATGGCCTAATATATCCGATGACGTTTCTCCATAAGGCTCGGATATCTGAATTCGCGATTTTCCACTGTCTGTACTTTTGAAAGTAAAGATCACACATGGCCCCATATGGTTCACATAGAGCGTCGTGATATTTGTGTATTAGATTCACCGGGTCCATATGAATCCGGATTTTCTCCAAGTCGAAGGTGGTAAGAATTGTCCAATGACCGTTGATGAATTTCACTGGCCTCATGCCCTCGATGTACAGCCCTAAAGGCTGAGAAACAGCGACATCCGCATAATGCCTGGCCTGGCATATTATGATGCAAATGCTTAAAAGCACTAGTCCGAAAACCCAACCATGTCACCATGACCTAGGTAAAATTTGGAGATATTGACTGTGGACATAGCTCAAGGTTAGTAGATTAGGAAAATAAAATTCTTAAATGAATGGTTAGGTAAAATGAAAGGATATTGCGTAAGTTTCTCTTTGTATAATTTTTTCGTTTCGAAATGAAAACCCTCCCCGTTGTGTCTCAGACTCCGTTCTTCAATCATCCAAATTTCTTGCTGTTTGATTTTCGAAAGAACTTAATAGTAATTAGTAAAAAATCTTTCCATTTGCCAGTCACCACTAAATTTCTTCTTTCTAATTGTTTTTCATGAAATTTTTCAACTTGAAGTTATTTCTTCTAATGAATCAAAACAACGTTGTGATAGGAGAGTAGGTGTATTATATATGCCTTTAATAACTTGGAATGAACAAAAACTTTTTTTATAAAAAGATTTTTTTTTTATTTACTTTTCATCTTCTTTTTTGTTTGTGCTACAAACAGAATCCACATGAATATCAAACGTGCAAAGTATACAATGTATGTTTTTCGTTTCTTATTTTTTTTTCACACCATGCAATACAAAATGTTTTTCTTTTTTTTTCCACACCACACGATACAATATTTTTTTTTTTTTAAAGTTGTAATAATAAGTATAATAATAATGAATATAGTAATAATGAATTGAATTGAGGTAGCTGATGTTCCGTAGATCATTTAATCTAGTAATCCAATTTGGCTAACTCTTAAACTTTCGGAGTTAGCAATAAAACAAAAGAAATTTCTTTTTCTCTTTTTTTTCCTTTTTTTTTCGAATGAAAATGATTAGATAATGGAAATTATAAAAAAAATTACAGCAATTCTAAAATAATAAAAATGATAAAAGTGACCGAAATGATTGGAATGTAAGAGACGACAAAAGTAATAAAAAAGGTTTCCTGATCCCACATGATTTTAAACCTAAGTGAGGGGTTTCCACACATAAAATTCCCCTTTCTTTTCAAAAAAGTAATAATATTTAAAGTTTTTTATAAACACACCACACACACACACAGTGCAAATAATAAGTAGCTTAGAAAAATATCCACGCACACACACGATGGTTATCCTTTTTCTTTTCTTTTTATGCCAAACGCCGTCGGTTTGCTGGTGGTGTTTCCAATTCTTCCATCCAGACTCCACATCGTTTCCTCCAACGACAACCCGAAAAAGCTCCGTCATACCGCTCGTGTTCCGGTAGGATGTAATCTTCGGGAAACCCACACCAACGGTCCAATGGATTCACAACGTCTCTCGGTGTCGCTTTGTACTCCTTCCCTTCGAAGAGTTTGTTGAGGCAGAAAATATCTGCCAGGG
Organism: Aleiodes alternator; assembly: GCA_963921955.1. Lineage (NCBI taxonomy): Eukaryota > Metazoa > Arthropoda > Insecta > Hymenoptera > Braconidae > Aleiodes > Aleiodes alternator. Next base: position 409,975 of record OY998102.1, read on the forward strand.
GCTCGGCGGCTTCTCCCAGGCTACTCCCATCCATGGCAAATCCCCAGAGCCACATCAAGCGATTGCGCAAGGCTTTTCTCCGCAACACCGTCCACTTCTCGCCAAGTTCTTTCTCGCACCGGCACCCGATGTTCTTCTTCACCCATGATCCGGTGCATGGACTCTCTATACTCTTCATATTGCCAGTAAATGTCGGCCACCCAATCGGCTTCTCGAAACCATTTAGTGGAATTTATACGTAGGGTGCACTCTCCATGTATCAGTGCTTCCTCGCGCCTATATCGTTCCACGACAGCGTAACGGTTACCGAGTAACTCCATCAATTCATTGAGGGCTAGTGAAGCGTAATTGATATTAGTTAATTGATAAGAAATGACTCCAATTGTTTACACTTCATTTAATTTATTTAACAATCGATTGCGATAGCAGTTACATTGAAAACAAGGATATTTAATTGACTCTACACCTTAAGATGAAGGGAGAACACGTCTGTTCTCAATCGGGTCGCGACGTAGAGTGTCTTTCCGAATTTCCTTTGCGGGGTACAGGGGGCCAAGTCATTGACCTGGTCATTCTGCGCGGGGAAACTTAGAGCGCGCGAAATTAGAAATTATCTGATCGCCACATACCTCCCCCACTTTGAGAAAAAAAAATTGTGGGGTCACCAATTTGAAGTGATGCAAAAATGAGTATCATCAACTTAATACTAACTTAATAACTAAATTACAGTAATAATTAAAACTATGTGTACAACCGTAATACTAATAGTGTTGATGACAATGGTAGTAGAGTAGTGGTGATTTAAAAAAAAAAAATTTTGATTGAAAGAACAGAGGTAAAAAAAATTTTCAGTGAGGCGATCAGCAATTGACTAAAAAAAAACTTGAAAGAATCAAAAAAAAAAACAAAACAATATGACAATAATATGCATTAATATAATCCTGTTCTTGACAGAGTTTCCATCAAGGCCAACAGGAAATTTCGCTCTCTGGAACAAACAATGGATTAAAAATTGTATTTTATTCGACATTACCTGTGACACGTCTCACATATATAATTTGAGTGTGAATCGGAAATTTTATTTTCAAATTACAAAGCAACTCATTGCAATATCCCTGGTAGTATTGGTGAAATTAGTTACAGGTGAATGGAATGAACCGATATTTCGAGTACCAAGTTAGAAATTAATCAGTTCCAAAATCAATATCCAATCAAAAGTAATGTTTCTTCGTATTTGGTGAATATTATTCATGAAATTTATGCAAAAAATATGACAAAAGGTACGGCGGAGGAACTAGAAGATGATGCTGAAGACGAGGAAACTTCCAGTAGATGACACATGAGGTTACTTTCTTCTCTCCCTCATGTGAAGTTGCATTCAGCTGGACCGTGCTGAAGGTGCAAAGGTAGACGGAGATTGTCTCTCGACGTCAGCGTACTGGGGATGTGGTCTTCGCAGATGATGGTAGTGCCCTCGCTGTCCTGGATGATGAGCCAGCTGACGATGCTTGGTGGGCAAGATCGGTCACTGCCTGGAAGCAGTACAGATCTATCATGCCCATTGCTTCAAGTTCTCGTCAGCTGATGTTTTTAGTAACCAAACGTAGACTAAAATTAATTACAGGTACTAGATAACATAGCGTCAGTTGAAGACGATGAGAATTGGTGTGACAGGCTTGGATGCTGTCGTTGTGTTGGTTTGAAGTGTTGCCCTTGAGTTCACCGCATTTAAAATTCATCTTAATATTTCAGATTTTATTTTATTTTCAGTGCTCGAAATAATTTTCTCTTTCTAGTTTTATTCTTCTCGATTTAATTCGCTCTTCGGTGTCGATTTTGCCTAACACGTGTGTTTTGAAAAGTGACCTCTCCCCGTTGTTGATGAGGACCTTGAGTTCATAGCCTTCGGATACTCGGCAATAACGATAGGATTGTCTCTTGTAAACGATTTGAAATGAACTGGCGAATAAAATTTTACAGGCCAAACGTAATTCGAATCAACGAAGAAAAAAAAAATTGAATGTTCACTTACACTATAAACTATAAACTATCGTTACAAAACTAGTATCACAGAGTTGATTTAATTGTTAAATCAATCACTATAGTTTATTTACATTTAAAAACTAATTTTTCAATTGTTCATTTACACTAGAGAGAAAAATTATTGAATTGTTTGTTTTATTTATTTTTTTTTTAAATTTCGTTTCACTGTTGAATATTCTTATTATAATTTTATTATTGCACTGATTATTAATTAAGCGTGTTCAGATCACGTCGGGGTCACCATTTGAAACGTAATTGATATTCGTTAATTAATAAGAAATGACTCCAATTGTTTACACTTCATTTAATTTATTTAACAATCGATTGCGATAGCGGTTACATTGAAAACAAGGATATTTAATTGACTCTACACCTTAAGATGAAGGGAGAACACGTCTGTTCTCAATCGGGTCGCGACGTAGAGTGTCTTTCCCAATTTCCTTTGCGAGGTATAGGGGGCCAAGTCATTGACCTGGTCATTCTGCGCGGAGAAACTTAGAGCGCGCGAAATTAGAAATTATCTGATCGCCACATTAGTTCCACTAATTTTGAGACCATTTTTATTCTTTATTTTCTTATTTATCCGTCTTTACGTATTTATTTGTTTATTTACTTTTTTTTATTTGCTTCACTTCACTTCAAAACACTCGGAATATAACACAAAGTGGAATGCACAAGACACAAGGCACAATACAATAGATGCAAAGTCCAGTTTCTGTTTTGGGATGAACCGTTTAAGTCAGTTATTGAGTTGACACTGACCTCAGAATATTTTGAATTTCCCAACTACGTGAAAATTCCAATGTGAAAACTAGTTTGGTTGGGGTTGACCATCGGTAAGCCATTGCTCTGTCTCTCTCTTTCCCATGCCCTTCGGTCTCCCGTGCATCGGCAGGTATGTGGCGCTTCTCCATTTCTCTTCCTCCTATGCGTTTCGATCTCCAGTGCATCGACAGGTATGCGGCTATCCTCCATCTCTCTCTGGGTCGAGTAGAAGTGTGGCTCAAGGTGTTGACTATCTTTTTAGTGTTGTGCGGCAATTTTTCTCTTTTTTTACTTTTTTCATCACCGCGCGGAGGAGTAACGGAAAAGAATGAAAAGCATTTTCATGAAATTTTCTGTGCTTAATGTTAATGCAAGTATAAGCGAGTGCATTTTAATAATATAAGAAAAAAACGTGAGTAAAAGCGAAGTAAAATAAATCCTAATGTTATTTAATTAGTAACCCATATAACCTTCCGGCACAAACGCAATTTTTAAACGATTTGGGTGTATTATTTCAGTATTGTTGCTTTTTATTCGCAGTTTTACGTTGCCATTCGTCATCACTTGCTTGATGTGGTATGGACCAACGTAATGGTCATCTAATTTCCCTTTCCGCGACTCTTTCAGCAAATGTGCCCAATCACCAAATTTAAATTCTTGCACATTAATGCGTTTATCATATTGAGCCTTGGATTTCTCTTTGGCTGTTATCAAATGATCTCTAGCTAAATACCGGATATCTTGTAATCTAGTGATCAGACCCTCAACGTGATCATGGTAGGTCTTCAGCTTTTCATACGAGAAAGCTGATGGCAACCGTGCTGTCCTGCCATAAAGCAACTCAAAGGGAGTGAATTGGATGGCTTCGTGTACGCTCGTATTGTAGGAAAACATTGCATAATTCAGCCACTCATCCCAATCCTTTTCCCTCGTAGTGAAGTGTCGCAGAAAATCTGCTAACATGCGATGATTTCGTTCCAAAGATCCGTTTGATTGAGGATGATAGGCCGCAGTATGCAACTGCTTTATCTTGAAGCGCTTGGCTAGTGACTTCATCATATTGCTCATGAAATTAGCCCCTTGATCCGTCAAAATTGTGTGAGGGGCTCCATGCAAAGATATGAGCGTCGTTGCTAATGCGTTCGCTACCGCTGCAGCGCTTGCTTCCTTCAGAGGGGCTGCCATGCAGTATTTCGTCAGATCGTCCTGCATGGTTAAAATGTAAATGTGATCTGATTTGGTTTTGGGCAAGAGGCCTCACAATGTCTAAGGCTACCCTATCAAACGCGTCAATTGATGTATCTGTGATAATCATAGACTGCATCGTTTTCATGCGCAAAAGTTTCTTTTTTTGGCAGCTAGTACATGTTTTAATGAACATTTTAACTTCACTCTTCATGCCATCCCAAAGATATTGCTGCTTGAGTCTAGCGCACGTTTTGGTCACGCCTTTGTGCCCTCCTACTGCCGATGCGTGTGCCTCGGCAATTATTTCTAGCCCATCATTTTTATCCGGAATTTGTATGTCATTCTGACAGAAAAATAACTTGAGGTTCTCGTTCTCGAAACTTTCCTCGATCTTTTGTCTAATTTACAGCCATGAGAGCGAGTAAATTCAGTCGGGCGAGATTGGAAAACTCACTGAATCGGCGTCGTTCTTTCGTAATAGACTTGTTAGGGTGCAAAAATGTCCTCTAATGGTGTCTTCTCATCCCATACGATTTTGTAATAAGAGGTCTGTTTTTCCCGTTGCAGAAGCACCTCGCCTGATTTATTACGGCTTCCCTTTGAGTCCTGTAGCTTATTAATCTCAATAACGGCTTTAATTTTTCTACTCTTTTAGAATCCTCTGATTCTTTCAGATGAGAAATCCTATAGGCTATCGTTTGTTTTTCCGGTACCTCATATTCTTCTAATTTCACAGGAGAGCATTTAATTACCGCGGGTATTACGTCTGTATTAATAGCTTTCATGTAAACCCGACCATTGCAATTAGTGACCACGGCTTCCCCCATAAAAACTTTATCTCCCGTCGGTAGGCGAGGTAAATAACCGGAAGTTGGCGAATCTAACGCGAGTGTCAAATACACCATTTTTTCACTACGGGGGGGGGGGCAATATTATAATATCTCGAGGCGATCCCGTTGATTCGGCACGTTTGTGAAAAATCTATCTGATCATTAGGATCCAATGCACTTCTTTTTATGAGATTTATTTCCGCCCCGGTATCTATCATTAACGTGAAAGGAGTTTGCTGAGTTTCGCGTTTTAAAACGATAGTTGGTGTGCTTAAGGCTGAATTTAAATGGCACAGATGAAAATCCCTTCTTGGCGATTCTTCTCGATTTTGGCACAATTGGCTGCCTTGTTCTCCGACCATGCACCGGGGGTCGGAGGGCGAAGCCCGTTTCCCGAAAACGTATTCCCATTTCCGCGAGGCCCGTTATCTTTTCTCGATTCTGCGTATTTCTTTTTGCGACATTCATCGACGGAATGTCCTCTATTATTGCAATAAAAGCATACCAGTGATTTAGCGGGATATCCGTGTTTAGCCCAACATCGATCCTCGGTGTGATTATTTTTATTGCAAAATTCGCAATGTCTTTCTTCATAGGCTACGTGAACCTTTGGGTCTCCCGATTTCTTTCGAAAAAATTTATTATTTCCATCAGTTTGAGGATCGACGTTTGGTTTTGACGGCCGAGGCCACTGTTTGGCGTTATTTTGGTTATTATTATGAAGATTATTCTGATTATTATTATAGTTATTATTCCCGTAAAGCTCGTCTCGAGCTTGTTTTTCTTTTTCAGATAAAATCGCTTCATGAATGGCAGTGTCAAGATTCTGGCATCTATGTGGATTCACGTTTATTCCATATCTCAAACCGCGAATAAGACATCGGATTGTTTCTTGTTCCGTGTCTGTTTTAAAACTTTGCTGAGTTCCTCCACTCCGAGAGTAAGCATTAAAAATGCTCAACATTAACTGACGAGCTCTATTTCCATAAACAACCACTGGCTCATTTTTCGTTTGAATCAATCGCCCTAGTTTACCTTGTAATTTTTCGCGGACCCGTGGAGTTTATTCCGTATCAACTTCGTGAGATTGCTTTCCATTGAAGCATCAATTAAATTCTTTGCTTCATCGCATCCCTCAGCGAATTCACCAAAATAATCAGGGTTTCCCTCGAAATCTGGAATAGCGGAAAGAGCGTCGTGTAATGTTACCGTCGCACCTTACGTAATAACATATGAGACGGACACTTGATTACCGGTGGCATTTTCTGATAATCGTACTAGATTTTGCACCGGAATGTCGCCCAATAAATTCCCCGTAAATGACGGGTGTAAATTAGATTGAAGCCCGTTTGAATTGGATTGTACGTCCATTGTATTTTTAATTTTTTGTGATTCAGAATTGGGCAATTGATTGAGATTAAATTGAGCATTGCTCGTTATTGCATTAGTTTGCATTTTAGTGAATGAATTTAAATTTTTCATATGAGGGCTAGAAAAACCCAATAAATCTACCGGATTCGGCGTTTTTTGTAATAGATTGGGTGCACCCCAACCGGGCAATTCCGGATAATAATTCGATTTTCCTGAATCCCCAATGAATGAACCTTCGTCATTTATTTCATTTGATTTTGACGGAAGTTGCTTTGGATGACTACTCGCGAAATTATCTCTTCCCGTCGAAGTACTGGCAACATTTTCTTTTTCGTTAAATTTCTTCAAGAATGAACTAGTCGGAAAATGTATTTTTAATTTCCCGTAGAATTCTGGGAGTATCCCTTGTTTGTGAATTCTCGCGAGAGCCGTTTTATCCGTTTGAATGAATTCTTTTATGGCAGCCAAATAACTTAATGGTATCTCGCGACCCTCTTTCAAATATTTTATGAACCGTTCATCTTTAATTAAACTTTTGGGATTATTTGGCAACACAACTTCTTTAGATTTGGTCCCCAAATTTGTTTGTTGTTGATTCGCAGTTAATACAGTACCATTTGTCTGATTTCCCGGAGTTAAATTTATTTGTGAATTTAATGGAATCAAAGGCGCCTCTATTCGATTCCCCCCCCCCCCCGCATACCGTTAAGGTTTGCTTTGGCACTGCGCGTACCGATAGGGGTTCGCGGGAGTTCTCCCCCGTCGCTAGAGAATCTATGTCTCCCGTACTCGCGGCCCTTTCATTAAGACTCTCTTGCGCGGTATTATTCCCACTTCGCGAAGTAACCATCTTCTCTTATTTAAAACGGCACGTCCCTGTTGGGGCGCCAATTTTGTTGCGAGCAATCATGCAAAATTTCTTTTAATTAGGTATGATAATTAATGAGAATTCATTAACTATCAATAAATTATTTTACACTTTTTACTCGCTCTAGAAGATTGCAGCTGAAATAAAACCAGAGCAGTTGTTATCAGAGGCTGACAACTGCTCTCACTCTTTTATTCCGCGTACAAATTTTGGGACCTCGCCGTTCGAGATTAAGCACTAAAGTGCAAGGAGATTACGCGCAAAATAGGAATTTCGAATCGGGAAAAATCAACGGATATTGTTTTAATTAATTGATGCACAAAAATTTGCGTTTGATAATAATAAATAATTTATTCACGAATAAAAAGAGAAATGAGAACTCGTGGAGACACAATCGGGAGTGTTTAATTAGGAAACTTGGTTAATTTGTATTAGTTAACCAATAAAACCCCTTTAATTGATAATAAAATAAGAGAAAACTTACTTTGAGGTATCAGGTAAGTAGGAAAGAGGAAGAGCTTCATCTTTGGGATAGGGCTCGGTCACTCAGTGACAGTTGGCGGCGGGCAGGTAGTGCAAGTAGGCCGTGACGTCAGGGAATTCCCTCGATGAATGGAAACCAGTGGGCCTGTTGTCTCCTGCGGTGGCTGCTGATGTCCACCAATAAATCGTTGGGAATAGGCTTCAAACGATTTAAAACTTGGTATTGGGCAATTATCTCTCAGCCCCAAAATAGAAGACCGTTGAGTGTGAACTTTTAGTTTTTCTCTCGATGATTTAAAAACTGTAAGAGCTTCTTAACGGATTCTAACACCGACTCTTTTTAACTTAAAGTGACTCCGCACTTGAGAATAATTAAAGCACGGTGGTTTGAAATCTGAATAGTTTCGCGAGGTTGATGAGTAGAGTTCCGTTGTTAGTTTTTTAAATTCGGATCGTTGACTGCCTCGAATTTTGGGTGGTCCTCCCTTTTATTGACTCTTGATTGCGCCTCTGGAAGGGATGATTTTTCCTTTGGACTTCTCGCATCTTCTCGCAGGTGTTGCTGTCCTCTGAGGGCTATAACTCTTGATTTTTTCCTGTGTTGAAGCCCTACCTGTCAATTTTATTTTCTATTAATTGTTTCAGGGGGCCATCCTTGTCTCCACTTTTTTGGTGATGCACGTGGTATTGTTTCCACTCCTTTCGTGTTTCCTTGTCGATTTTATGACTTTTCAGCCAATCATGCAGCTCGAAACACGTGGTAGACTCGCTGACAGCAGTTCCATGGGCAACAGTTGTCACCAAGTTTCTCCTCTTTTCTATCCTTGTCTGGTCTGTTTATGTTTTCCTATGGGTCAGTCCTTGTCTGGCCCACGCAGTTAGTTCTCCTCGGCTGCGTTAGCTGCTGAGTGATCCTCTGCATAGTTGAGAAGAAGAGAAGAAAAGGGAGAGAAGAAGGGCCGAACGGTTACGCCGTGTGCTCGCTCTCTCTTTCTCCTATCGGTCTTAGCCATCTCTTCTCCTTGTCCTTTGGCTGTGGGCCTACTACCACATTGTGGTCCCTTTTGTTTCATACCTGTTTCCCTTCTCTTAGTTTTTCTGGACAAATATAGTCCATCCAAAGAGAAGGAAAATAATATTTCTCTAAAAGAGAAAAATAAAACGTTCCGTGTGCGCAACACTGGAGGGTTGGGTCGTGGCCGCTTCGCTTGCCTCCGGTTCTCTCTCTCTCTCCTATCGGGCCCAACCATCTTCTCTCCTTGTCCGGTCAACTCCCGCATTCCTCTCTGGTTGCAGTGACCACCTGCTTTCCCTTTTCTCTAGGTTTTCGGGAGGAATATTATTTTTAACGAAAAAAAATAATACTCCTCTGAAATAAAACTTCTCGCGTACGCAACAAATGTTTAAAAGAATTGATTTACAATTCATATTTCTATAAAAAAAAAACGTTAAAAATCTTCATTTTATCATTTACATTTTGAAATAGTCACGAAATTTTCATCTTAGCCAGAGAAATTTATAGTTTATTTTATTATCACTATAGTTTTGAAGTTTCAGATATTTGCTCGAAAAAAATTGAACTTTTCGATTATTCAGAAATCTGCAAAGAAAAAAGGCTAACGGAAAATTCAATACAATATTATCGTTGAAGTCTTATGAAAAAAAATAATTTTCAAGAGTAGCTAAAAAATCTAACGTGCATTCAAGGAATAATTTTTTTGGTGGTCTTGGAATTTTGTTTCCAGCTAGGAAAGAGTCAGGGAGGCAAATTTCGAGATTAGTTTTCAATCATTATTTTGTTATTCATATTTCATTGAAAAAAATAGCTTTTTGTAAATGAAAGAATGGATAATTTTTGCATTGAAAATAAAAAAAACAATATATTATATTTATTAATTTATGATTTTATTATTCATAACAGTTACCATTCCATTTAAATTTGACATAAATTTTTTTAAACATTCTTTTATCAACAAATTATATCAATCATGCAAGCATCCCAGTACCGTTTCAATGTTCCAATTCCTGAGTGAATTCCACTTGGTTGTATTTGCTACCAATGGATCGCATTAGGATTGGAGACCCTCCAACTGCAATGACATCTTGCATAGCCTTCAGTTCCTCGGGATTTTCCAAAAAAAATGCTGTTGTTTTTCGCGGTAGATATGCGATGTGAGCTTTGTTGAGCTCAACCGCTATTGCAGTTCCATATTGCGTATCCGTATTGTAGATCTTGGAGACGGCGTAGAATTTTTCCTTCTCCATATCTGCTATGTTTATGTAGGATAAATGCTCGTTCAGTTGACCAGCAGCGTTGATCTTCGAAAAATCCATATTATTTGATTGAAATTTTTATTAGTCTCGAACACAATAATGAACTCTCAATTTTTTATTCAATTTCTTCGTCGAGTTTCTTGATATTATATCACAAAAGTTGTAGACGTTTCTCCAAGATCTTTCGCTGCCAGTGACTGCTTCTCATAGCCCAGCTTGGAAAAATACTGATGAAATAATGAAAAAATGAATTCGATTTATACTTACTGCCCCCCCCCCACTCTTCTTTCATTACAACGGGAGATTCATTTCTCATCTGAGAATAAGAGATTATCTAGAAAAAAAGATCATAACTGTCGGAATAGTTTGTTTATTCTTGCTCTCCAACATTATTTCATAATAATTGGTGGTATGTTCACCAATTAACATTTTTAAACACGCCACGTGGTAACTTCTAATAATTTTTATTACTTTCAGCGTGGAGGTTCGAAATTTGTAAACAGCATTCTCTCACGAAATAGTAATTAAGATAATCGTGGAATGTCCAAATCTCATCTGCTCTGAAACAAATATCAACCCATGCTAATAATAATCAAGAATTTCCCCCTTCCAACTTTATCCTTCAGAACTTCCTCGTTATGTAAAAATATAAAAGCAAATGAAACGGTTGGTGGATGATCATTCACCGTTTTTCGACTAACATGAGTCGTCAGACTTATGCAGAAATATTGAAACTATTGGAGCATGCAAACCAGAATGCTCTTCCACAAGATGCAGATCATTGGATCAATCAGTGTGATCTCTGCATTCAGCTTTTCGGGAAAATGTTGAAGGAACGAGGTCGAGCGGTAAGTGAGAAGAATTCCATCCAAGCGACAATTTCCAACATACAATCGCTTCAGGAAAAGTTTCGGAGAAAACGACGATGCGGTGGTGCAGTTGCAACTACTTCACAAGAAACAAACAATGATCGAGTTCTTTGGAAAGATATGGCTACAGCATTTAAGGCCGAATACGTACAGGTACTATTATTAACCTACAACATAAAGAACTTAAATCTTTTTTGGAGGATGCAAAATATCTTGTTGATACAAAGTTATCAGATATATTAAAAACTGAAAAATGTGAAGGTTAACACCGTTCTAGCAGCCAAGTATCATGTGAAGAAGGATGGTGAAATTTTGGAAGAAATGAAACATTTCAGTACAAAAAATGCAATTATATCTGCTAGCACAGATATTCAGAGTTGGTTCATTGATAATGTGACCGAACCTCTTCTGGAAAGGGTGGAAAATTTTGAAGAGCGTGATTCTGGTTGGTCACTGAAAGAGATTGTTAATTTGATGTTTTGCATCAATAAGTTTGCACCTCTGACAGCAGGTTCATCAACTTTCGGTAAATTGCCAACTAACATTCAATTCCGAAAGGCTGTAGTAAATATTAGAAATAACGATGAATTCTGCTTTTTATGGTCGGTGGTATCTGCATTGTATCCAGTGAAGGAACACGCTGACAGGTTATCATCTTATCCACATTACACAAAAGCTGTAATACCTGGAACTGATCATCGATTGAGATATGAAGGCATCAAGTTTCCGATTTCTCTCAGTGACATTGCTAAATTTGAAAAAAAAGAATGATTTGTCCATTAACGTCTATGGACTGGAAGTGAATAGAGAAAGTGAGGAAGTAGTACCTTACCATTTAAGTAAAACTGTTTAAACACTACCCACAATACATTTGTTTTTGGTATGTAATGATGCATTCGGAGCAGCAAATGAACAACCTATTTATCATTATGCGTAGATTCGCAATCTGTCAAGGTTAATGAGTGCTCAAATTTCGAAACATGGACATCAATTGTGGCTTTGTGATCGATGTCTTTGCCATTTCCAAGAGGAGCTACCTTATGAAAACCATAGAGATGACTGTTTCATGATAAATGAGTGTAAAATGATTTTCCCCACGAAAGAAAACTCTATTTTGCGATTCAAAAATTATTGTTTCAAGAAATACGTGCCATTTGTGGCTTATGCCGATTTAGAGAGCTTATTAATAGTGAAAAGTGAAGACGAGAAATTAATTCAAAGACATGTCCCACATAGTGCTGCCTTTTATTTACATTGCTCATTTGACAAAAAATTATCTGAATTGAAGCTACACCGTGGACCCGATTGTATTGAGTGGTTCATAACTCAATTATAATCGATTGGGGAGAAGGTCCATTATCATCTAAGAAAAATAATACCAATGGATCCTCTCACAACTGAACAGATGCATGATCATCATAATGCATAAATTTGTCACATTTATGAAAAGGTCTTTACACCCGATGCTGTGAAATATCGGGATCATTGTCATTTCACTGGAAAATATCGCGGACCAGCACATCAAGGATGGAATTTGAATTATCAAAATTCTCATAATATACCAGTCGTATTCCATAATCTCTCAGGGTATGATTCACATTTTTCCATCAAGGACTTAGCTATGCGCTCCAATGGTACACTGCAGCTTTTACCAATCAATAAAGAAAAATATATTGCATTCAGAAAGCATGTTCCAGGAACAAAAGTATATCTACGTTTCATTGATTCGTTTCGTTTTATGGCAAGCAGCTTAGGGGATTTAGCATCTCATATTTCTGATAGTGATATGACAATTACGTTGCAACATAGTGAAAATAGTGATGTGGAATTTCAGTTATTGAGAAGAAAAGGAATTTTTCCATATGAATATCTAGATAATTGGTCTAAACTTGATGATCCTCAATTACCACCACAACAATCCTTTTAGTCCAAGTTGACAAATGAAAATATATCTGAATCTGATTACCAGCATGCTCATAATGTTTGGAATACATTTCAGCTTTCTACACTTGGAGAATATTCCAATTTGTATTTGAAAACTGATGTGTTCCTTTTAGCAGATGTATTTGAAAATTTCAGGCAGAGCTGTATGTCTGTATATAAGCTTGATCCTATGCATTATTATACTGCCCCTGGACTAGCATTTGATGCAATGCTCAAGTGTACTGGGGTTGAACTTGAATTATTGACAGATCCAGAAAAACTATTATTTATAGAAAAAGGAATACGAGGAGGTGTAGCTCAGTGTACAAATAGATATGCGAAAGCCAACAATCCATACATGAAGAATGGGTGTGACTCCAAGAAAGACACATCATATCTCATGTATTACGATGTTAATAATTTGTATGGAGCGGCCATGTCACAACATTTGCCATATGGATCCTTCAAGTGGGAGAATATTGAGAATTTTAATGTATTCAACATCGAAGATGATTCACCAATCGGATATATTTTAGAGGTGGATTTGGAATACCCTAGAAAATTGCACGAAAATCATCGAGATGTACCTTTATGTCCAGAACATTATACACCTCCAAACGGAAAAAGTACTAAATTGATGACGACTCTGTTTAATAAAGAATCTCATGTGATACACTATAAAAATTTGAAACAGTGTTTGAAATAAGGCATGATATTAAGTAAAAGTCATAGGATACTAAAACAATCACCATGGTTAAAATCATACATTGATTTGACCGCTGAGAGAAGAAAACAGTCAGTCAATGAGTTTGAAAAGAATTTCTCTAAGCTCATGAATAATGCAGTTTTCGGGAAAACTATGGAAAATGTACGAAAACATAAAGATGTTAAAGCGAGTACACAGTCGAGTGGTTGGTGGGGAGCTAAAGCACGAATAGCATTACCTAACTTCCATAGTAGTATAATATTTGATGATGAAGATTTTGCAATAATAGAACTAAATCGTACACAAATCATTTTTAACAAGTCTATTTATGTAGGATTTTCTATACTCGATTTATCCAAAATATTAATGTATGATTTCCATTATAATTATGTAAAACGAGTGTTTGGAAATCAAGCAAAATTATTGTATACAGATACTGATAGTCTCCTTTATCATTTTCAAATGCCTGACATATATGCATGTATGAAAAACGATATTTCTAGATTCGATACATCCGATTATCCTGATGATAATGTACAGGAAATGCCAAGAATGAATAAAAAAGTATTAGGACTCATGAAAGATGAGTGTAAAGGGAAGATACTGAGCAAATTTGTTGGACTACGTGCTAAAATGTATATCTTCAAAATCTGGGGGGAAAACAAGGAAAAGAGAAAAGCTAAAGGTATAACAAGATCGACACTGAAAACAATAACTTTCGACGATTATAAGCAATGTTTGTTTGAGAATAAAGAACTTAGAAGAATTCAATACTTGATTCGAAGTAAGCATCATCTTGTTCATACGATAAGGGAGGAGAAGTTAGCTCTCAGCCCTCATGATGATAAGAGAATTCTGTTACTAGATTGCACAGGCACGGTGCCATATGGTTATAATGAATAAAAACAAAAAGTATATATGTTGTGACGTAATTCCTGAGCCTAACGGTAAGCTCAGCAATTAAGCACGCTTGAAAAGTACCCAATAGCCAAAACAAAATTCAAAACAAAAACAAACTCAAAATGGGCGCCAGGATGTATCTCAACATCCGATCAATCTTAAATTGATCTAAACAACAACAACAAAATCAAAAATTCAAATAATTAACCACAAACTCGAATACTCCCTTATTCAGCACGAACTAGTTCAGTCTCCCCCTCAGGGTCGCTGTTGTGGGTTTGAACAAGGAGTGTACATAATTCCAAACAAAAACAATTTAGGGGATAAAATAAAAATTTTATATAAAAAAATTAATTATAAATTATTAAACCCCTGCGTTACATCGGCGAGTGCGCAGCACAATAAATAAAATATTATGAATTTTAAACAAATAAAACAATTCAAAATAAATAAACAATCAGTTACAAACAAATTCTTTGAAACCAAATTTAAAATAAAGTTAATCAAATAAAAGAATTTAATTAATTAACAAATGGATTAATTCATTAATTAATCGTCAGCACATAATAAAGTTATCAAATAAAAGAAATATTCAAAGAATAACATTCAAATTCAAATTCATAAAAAATTAATGTTGCTGCCACCTACAGTCATCTTTCGCAACGAAACGAAAGTAACTATTGATCCCTAGCGCTAAGTTACTAGAAATTCCATAGCGATATTCCCTAGGTGTCAAGGCCGACTCAACCATACTCAATGCATGAAATTAATTGAATTAATTTCATGAAAAATAAAAAATAAAAAAATAATTCATCAAACAAAATTTCTCAAAATATTGAATAATAAAAAAAAAATTAAAACAGAATTCAATATATTTCACAAAGTCGCGAGACTAAAATTCCAAAATAAATTCCAATTAATTATCTTTGGCCATGACGCCAAAATATTTCCGTTAATTGAAAATTTTCAATTCGCGACATTTTATCCAAACAAAAAAAAAATATTGAAAAACAAAAATTTTTTTTTTTTCGAGAAACGAGCACGAGAGTTCCAAAAATTATTTATAAAAAAAAAATTAATATGTTTCCAAAATTATCAAAATTAATTCGCCGATAAATGGTAATTAATCTCATGGCGTCTTTTCTACTTGGCGTCATTACGCTAAAAAAAAATTAAAATTCCACGACTACGAAATCAATCACCGTACAAAATTTAATTAAACAAAATTTTTCTCACCAGATTATGTCAATTAATTTCAACGTGAACAATATTTTTCAACTTAGTTACACGACAATTAATACAATTAATTCCAATGAATTAATTTATTCCAAACGTGAAAATGGCGATTTTACAAAGTTGTGCAAAAACACGACAAAACATGTGTTTACTCTACGGCACACCAAACGAGAATCCTCCTGACAGCAAACGCTGTACTCGGCTAAAGCGTCTTTTCCGGGAAGGACTCTTCTCATTGGTCAATCCCAAGGTTACTACATAACCCAGGTTAAGACAACCAATGTAAAAAGTGTCGCTGGTCGGATGGTCGCGGGCATTGAAAATAAGCTTGAAATATGGAGTAGATCGCGGCGCAAACGAATAATCAATTTGAATTCGAAGAATGAAAAGACACGTTGGGGCGTTAATTAAAAAATTACGTTGATGTTTTTATTGATAACTAAATATTATTAAATGAAAAATCTCTATCATTGTGGATTTGTACGTTAAGACACTATAAATAAATGGTCAATAAAATAAATTGAATATGTATCTTTTCATTTCATTTCCTATTAATTCCTAGTAATTTGTCCTATTAATTTGATTGATCATCATTTGAATGATGATGAAATTAGCAGAAATCTAACAGTACAATTATTACTAAAAAAGTTTTGCTAAAAATTTCCCTGATAGTCTTCAAAATTTTTGCTTTTACATGATATGTACAAATTTTTTTTCTATTATCCATTGAAATAAAAAAAAACCCTCAAATGTCTGCTTTTTGAAATATGATTCCTCCTCATTCCATCTTATCAAACCTTCCGAAGTAGGGGAGAATGGAGCAAGATAGACCGCCAAAGCAACACAATTCAGGATTTGTTTCTCGGAGTAGAGGGGTTAATGGAAAAACTTGAATAAATTTGAGAAGATACTGGAATATGTAGGCATCATTGTGGAGTTTTTTTAAATGTTTCCATGAAGTTGCCTATTTGATATAAATCTCAAACTCTTTGATAAACACGCAAATTTTGTTCCACTTGTTCCTAATCATAAGCTTTCATGAAATAGTCTAATATTTTTGGAAAATCTGATCATTTCTCCCTCACAATGATATGAATCATGGGCAAATAATCTCGACATCATTCAATACTATGTTGAAACTTCTACCAATGATCAAATGCAAAGTCCTTTCGAGAAGATTGCTGAAATTCAAAGACTCCACAATCGTGGAAATTTTTTTTTTACTTACAAAATCAATTCTAACACATTATTCAACGAGATATTCCTTGTACTTTTGGATGAAATGAATAAAAAATTCTATTTGAATCTAATGCATTGCAGTATCTATTTGTAACTAATTCAAATTCAAAAACCCGGGCATAAATTACATTATGGAAGAAAAAAGACAAATGTCAGTTGACGCATGCGTAATGTTGTCTAAAAAATTGCGGAAAACCGGTGTTTATTCATTTATGCTCCGTTTAATAATTTTCAATGTTTACCTATTTTTATTGAGCTTGAAACAAATTTTTTTTATAACAATGCCTACTTGTTCTGCTGTGAATTGTTGCAATTCATCAGAAAAAGGGTTTAGACTTCATGCTTTCCCAGTTAATATCGATCGTCGTCGATTATGGGCTGCAAGATCAGGACGAGATTTTACGTCATTCGAGAATGGTTTGCCCACTACCAACATGAGATTATGCGAAGTAATTATTTATTCTAATAATATGAAGAGTTGAAAGAAGATAATAAACTAATAAGTTAACAAAGTTTCCGTATGAATAATTCTTTCTGATGGATAGTTTGTGGGAGCGAAATAAAATCTAGCAGGGTTCTAAACAACCATAACAAATATATTTTTCTATTCCTTTAGCAGCACTTCGATAATCGTCAATACACTGTTAATGCTGATGGTGAACGAAAGCTGAAACACGATGCTGTGCCGACAATGTTCAATCATCCTGGCAACCGGGAGCATCTGTTTCCACAGGATGAGGACCTTGATGAGAATGATATCCATGAATGCCATCAAGATGTGAACGACGAAGAATTCGACGATGAACCTCCTCCTCATGATCTCGGAAATGCAAATGAACCGGTCCTAGGCCACGTGCCAGATTATGCAGTACTCGAAATGTTATTGGAACAGGCCAATAGAGAGAAACATGACCTTCGAGTTAGGATGGCAAATTTGCAAAGAAAAATACATGATTTGCAACGACAGGTAAGAGATATTTCTTACAGCAATCAAATGCAATACTCCATGTACACAATGAGTAATAATCAATATTATTCGTTGTTTCATATACAATGAGATTGAATGAAATTGTGGAGTATCATGGAAAAAAAGAGTAGCTTGAGAAATTTAATAGAAGTTTTTGTTAAATTTTTTTGTAAATATTCAACAATTTAAGATGATCATCTGGAAGTTTTCTCCGTGGAAAAACATAGAATCTATGGAATCTATGGAACGTAGTATCTATGGAAGAACATAGAATCTATATTTGATCAATCAAACACCGGGGACAATTCAAATTGTCTTGCTTTTTACCGCTATCGGTACGTCGCTAAGGTAGAAAACCTGCTAAATTCTAATATCAGGCACTGAAATCCGTGTAAAATAAGTCACTTTCTCAATTTTTTCTGCGCTTCTCACAGCAAAAAAATTCCCGATGATTCTTTTACATTCAGAACTATTAAAAATACATGCTTCAGTAGCTTAAGGAAATTTATCAAGCAGTTTGTTTCCATATGAAGCCAGGACCAATTGGTCTGACTATAACTAGGCTTGAAATCAGGGATTAAATCTGAATACAGTCAGACATCCAGACACCGTTTCTCTACAACGGCAGATACTGATCTAACATTCTTTTGCCATAGCTTCGATCTGCAAGAGCTTCCAATGCCGTATTCGAAGAAAATCTGCAGAAATTCTTGGAAAACTACCAAATCCAGCGTTTGCGGATTGCAGGCAAAGGTACAGGATTCGTGTGGAGTGAAAAAACCATTAAAAATGCTCTGCAAATTAGAATAATGGTTGGTGTCAAGGGCTACGAGTATTTAAGAACGGTCGCAGAGTATCCTCTGCCTTCTTATCGTACTCTTTGCAGACGTCTAGAGGGTTGCATCTTTCCAGCAGGATCAGGCAACGACATCATTCCACACCTTGGTATGAAAATGCGGGAAGAAGAAGAAAATAGTCGGTGAGCCGAGTGCGAATCATTTTAAATCATAGTTACCTTTCTATCGCATTAGTTATTATTTTTACCTTTCTAGCAATTGTTACATCTGTCTGGACGAAATGGAAATGGAAAAAGCTATAGAGTATGACAAAGGACTTCGCCAGTTTGTCGGTTTTGTTACACCTGAAATAGCAGCAAACGAAGAGGAAAAGGGTACTGTTGCATCGAGGGTTCTTGTCATTGTCGTTCGTGGTTTGACACTCAAATGGAAGCAGATAGTTGCTTATTACCTAGTCGACAAGAAGACTAGTGCTGAAAAAATATGGGAGTGCTGCCTCTCTGTTATACGAAGGCTCCACGAAGAAGGCTTGAATGTCAGAGGGCTCGTTATGGACATGGGTCCTAAAAACACCGCTATGTGGAGATATCTTGGGGTTCATTCTGTGGCAGGCTCGATTCAGAATTCTATCGACCATCCCATCATAAATGGTCAGAAACTTTATGTTTCACCAGATCTTGGCCATTTGTTGAAAAATTTGTGGACAGCCCTGCTTGTGCAAGATTTGTATCTCCCACGGGAGCTAGCGGATGAACATCCAGAATGGAACGGGCACTTAACTGTTTCCCTTCAGCACGTGCGAAAGCTGATTGAACTGCAGGAACGTCCACAGGATAGAGGTGTTACCTTGCAGTACAAACTTGAGAAGCACCATGTAGAGCCTGGAAAATGGGACAAGATGCGAGTGCCTTACGCTGCCCAGGTGTTGTCGAGATCCACAGCCATCGCTCTCAAATTCTGCTCTGAAAATGAGGCCATACCTGAAATGGACTTCACAGCTCTTCCAACAGCATGGTTTTTTGAGCAAGTGGACATTTGGTTTTCAATCATGAATGATCGACGAAATGGCCTCAACAACGCCGACTCTGGGGACAGAAAAAGAGCTATCATCGAAGACTTTTCTAGACTCTTCCTTTCTGTTACCTTCCAAAGGGGAGGCTGGAAACCTCTTCACACAGGAGTTAGTTTAGCCACCAAGACTGTTGTCGATTTACATTCAGATCTGGTAACAAATGGGCCCTACTGGTACTTGTTGCCTGGACGACTCACCTCGGATTGTCTAGAAAATGTGTTTTCCCAACTCCGTCAGATGATTAGACTACATCCATCGCCAGTTGGAATAAGACATGGTCTTCGTCTACTTTCCGTTTCTCAATTTTTCTATGTTCCCAGAGGATCCAATTATGCAGAGGACGATGATGCCCAATACATCGTGGAATTCTTGAGAATCCGTGGCCGACCACCGCCAACTCCGGATGAGATTGAAGATGAAGACATCGCAGATGTGGAAGAACTCACAGAATTACAATCTCAAGGATTATACAAGATGGCAGGCTGGGTAGCGATGAAGGTGAGCTCGAGGATCCATTGTCAATTGTGCCATGATATGGCAATCAGTGATGAAGAGCTTGAGAATTGCCCTTCGGAATGGATGACAATGCTGTCAAGAGGAGGCCTCACTCATCCCTCACTTCTTGTCTATCGTATCGTTGAAACTGCAGAAGAGGTCTTCAACCGTTTGAAAGATACATTGCTTCACTGCAATTATCCTATTGAAACCCTGAGGGAGCAAATATTATTGGAGCTCGATCCGCATCTTTTGGATGAATCAATACCCGATTGCCAACATGATCTTCTATCAGCTATCATCACGAAATTCATCAAGTTTCGAGTTCATGTACTGGCAAGTGATCGCACGAGACGAATTCCTGGTGAAATTGCTCACGGTGGTCGAGCTTGCTGGATGGCTACTGCAGCACACAACAGACGATGGTATGTAAACCTCTCAGTGTTATTCGTACACTGAGAAAAAAAACTAGGGAAATTTCCTCAGGTTTCCAATGGAATTCTGCTGAGGAAATTTTAGTCGAAAAACGAGTGTCAGATATATTTTTTTCAATTTTTTTGAAATTCGATATTTTTTGGCATTTTTGAGAGGCAAGAGCCTTTCCCTTTTCAAAAATTTTCAGTTTTTGCTTCCGAATGGAAGCATTACTATCGTGAAAATTTTCGCTCTGGATTTTTTTGTTGGGAACTACTTAAAATCATCCGAAAAGTCCAAAAATCATATTTAGAAAAAATGTCTGTATGTATGTGTGTGTGTGTGTATGTGTGTATGTCTGTGCACACACACATGTCTCAATAATTTCTGGAGTTTTATATGTAGGATTCTGAAATTTTGTCAGGATATTCCGGTCATTGAACTCTTCATTTTAAGCTTTTTTTTATTGGAATCGGTTCAGTAGTTTTTGAGATATTAGCAAATTTCGAATATTTGTATTTCACCAAAATTTTGAAAACTTCTGAACCGATTTCGCTCATATTTATAGGTTGTGCTGACAATCATATGAGCTAGCTTGCTACCAATTCTTATCTCTTTATTGATGATAGTTTTTGAAAAATTTTGATTTTGATGATTTTTTCAATGGAGTTCTTGTTAGCACGATAACTGAAAAAATATTCGAACTAGAGACTTCCAATTTGTTGGATATAGGCTTCTTATAACACTGATGCATGGGATTGCTTATGGGCATAATTGATTGAAAAGTTTTTGATGGAGGAAATTTTTTAGGTTTTGAAAAATTTCAGTTTTTCAGAAATATCTCCGGTCCTATCAGTCGTAGTGATTTGGGATCGATCTCAAATGAAAGATGAGTTCATTTTCCATCGATTCATATAGTTCCAAGAAATTTTTTTTCCATTTTTTCAATAGATACAACGTAAAAATTGATTTTCAGATAATGGGCTATGAGTAATTGAAAAATCAATAAAATAAAGATTTGAACGATATAAATTGATGAGAAATGATCTCATCTTTCATTTGAGACCGATCCCAAATCACTACGACGGATAGAACAGGAGATATTTCCGCAAAGGTCAATTTTTGCTTCCGAATGGGAGTTCTGTTTTCGTTCTGGTTTCGTTCTGTTTTCGAAAAAAAAATTCGCAACTGAATAGCAATTCGAACGATTATCAAATATCAATTTGAATTGAATTATCAAATACTCTTTTTTTTTTTTTTTTTTTTTTTTTTTTTTTTTTCCTCGGTATACCGGTCTGGACCCTCGAAATGGGGGTCCAGTTCTGGCGGTTGAGCTATCGACCGAGGCGCGTCCCCAGGTGGCGGATAGGGGAGAGTAGCCAGCACTAGTAGGAGGAGCCGGGAGGGAACCAGCTGGGAACAGCCCCGGTCACCGGCAGGGCCCCGCCAAGGAACCTCCGAAAATGCTGGCGAAGTGACGGTACAATAAGGGAGACGACGGAGGTAAAAGCCCGGGCAGTCGAACGAAGGCCGTCACCGCGGACCAGCTCCCCCAAGCTAAAGGTGTAAACCATCGTGCCGAAGGCTGAATGACACAGGGGTGACACAGGGTGGATGAAACTCTGGGTCAATGTGTCGGAACGATGTCCTTGGGGCACCAGGTCGCACCCCATTGTATTCCAAACCTTACTCTCACAAACCGGGCTTGTGGGAGTGGACCTTTTGCCCCGGACATACGATGCAAGATGGCAGGATGGGCAAATGTAGGGTGAGTGGGACTCTGAGAACCACACTCCTGTGATGGGACCTTATAACCACACTTCTGTGATGGGGCTCTGAGAACCACAACTATACTTGCTTTGATGGCCTTCTTGGACCTGAAGACGCCACATCTAGTGGCAATGAAGGCAGCCAAGGGCTCTCCGATGAGATTCTGGGAGGACTCGACCTTCATGCATGCGTCACTGACTCGGACGGAGGAATGAAAAGTTACTCTGGCTGAGCGGCAATGTGTGTGGGGGGTCGAGGGTTTTCACCAGGAGTTTTGAAGTCGTGAGACCGAGGAGCGAGGAATGGGTTCTGGAAATAGACCCTTCCTTCAGCCTAAGGGCCCAGTTTGGTACACTGACGGCCCTAAGAAGTTCTATGGACAAATGTGGGATGGAGGCGGGTAACGTCCACCACTTATTGACGAGATGCAGTGGATTAGAAGGAGAGAGATGGGAGGCCTTCTGATCCACTGGTATCTCGGAACTAACGGTAACAGGGGATCAGGTTGGGCAGTTACTTAACTTGCTAGGCTTACCAACCTTCTTGAACCCTGGAACCAGGGTGGTCGCCATTAGGCGGGCGTATAATAGTTATACTCAATATGCCCTTTCGGCCACCAAACACTAAATCATACAAATCATACATACATACTCTTCTTTTTCTAAATTTAAATAAAAATGGAAATTTATATGAAACGATTCAATGGAGTGGAGAAAGAGATCCATTCGGAAGCGACTTGCTAATAAATTAGCAGATAAAGCTATAATGATATCGATAATGATGCAAGTTTCCACTTGTTTGCAAATATTTCTGTTTCTATTGGCCGTAGTAATTCGAAACTGGTCTCAATTGAAAGGTGCGCTCATTTCCCATTGATTTATGGGGTTCTTTATCCAAAAATATCAATTTTTGGGAGAGTTATAGGCCAAAAACTGTTTTACACAACTGTTTCACAAAAATCCCCATAGAAACTTCGAAAATCAATATTTTTAAATTAAAAACCCTATGAATCGATGGCAAATGATCTCAACTTTCACCTCCACTCGAAATTTCTACGCTACGACAAAGAGAACCAAAGATATTCTCAAAAAACTGAAAATTTTCAAAAAAGCGAAGGGGCTTACCCCTCAAAAAAGCACAAAAAAGTCAAAATTGCCAATAATTCGAAAAAATTAATTCCGGCACTTGTTTTTTGTCTAAAATTTTCTCAGCTTTTCAATGGAATCATCGAAAAAAATCTATCTCCAATATTTCTATTAATTTCAAGAGTTTTCCACAATATTTGCAATTTTTGTATCTTATACTATGAAAATCAGTCGAAATAGATAGAAATATTGGAGATAGATTTTTTTTGATAATTCCATTGGGAAGCTGAGGAAATTTTAGCTGGAAAATTAATGTCAGATGTATTTTTTTTAGATTTTTTTGAAAATTCTATATTTTTTTCGACCTTTTTGAGGGGTAAAGCCTTTCTTTTTTTGAAAAATTTCAGTTTTTTGCAAATATCTCTGGTTCTATTGGTCGTAGCAATTCGCGGCTGGTCTCAAATGAAAGGTGAGCCCATTTCCCATCGATTTATGGGGTTTTTATTACGAAAATATCAATTTTTAGGAGAATTCTAAGCCAAAAACTGTTCTACAAAAGTACTTCACAAAAATGGCCATAAAAACCTCGAAAATAGATATTTTTAAATTGAAAACCCTATGAATTGATGGCAAATGATCTCACCTGTCACTTCTCGACGAAATTTTCGCACTACGATAAATAGAACTGAAGATATCTTCAAAAAACTGGAAATTTTCAAAAAAAGGAAGGATTTTATCCCTCTAAAATACTCAAAAAAGTCAGAATCGCCAAAAATTCAAAAAAATTCAATTCCGGCACTTGTTCTCTGTCTAAAATTTTCTCAGGTTTCCAATTTTTTCCAGAAATTCCTCCTATGTTAACATCGAAATTTCTCCTATGTTAACATGAGAATTTCTCCTATGTTAACATGGAAATTTGTCCTATGTTAACATAGAAATTATACTTATGTTACACATTGGAATTTCCCCCATATTAACATAGGAATTGCTCCTATGTGAAAATAGGATCAATAACTATTTTTTTTTCTCCGTGTAGATTCTTGCGCGGGAAATCTGCTAGATTTATTATTTTTTCTTTCTAGAAACTCGAAAAAAAAGTGACAGGATACCCTGAGATGAGCCGGATATTAGAAAAAACAAGTGTAGATAGTTTCTTATTTATAATTCTATTGAAATTCTGGGAAAATATTGAGTGGAAAACAAGTGACAGAATTCAATTGGTATGATTTTTTTTCCAGGTAAAATAAAATGCTTTACAAGTTTCCAATTATTATTTATATTTATTCAATAGGTTTATATTATTTATATTTATTCGACAAATTATTAATTAATTAAGTTTTTTTACTTTTTATGAAATAGAAGCATCTATCCTTATTAGCAGAAAATGCCAATATATTCAAAATTCAAATTATACGCTCCCAATTCGCCCCAAGTTAAGAGTAATTTTCCTGAACCTGACGACAATCCGACCAGCGACAGCTCAGTTGTCTTAACCTGGGTTATCTAGTAACCTTGGTCAATCCCAGACTACGTCAGTTAACCCAGTATAACCTGACGACAATAATTTCTTCTTTTCAATGACAATAAATTCCAACGAAGACAATTGAGAAACTCCAAGTCGATGACATTAGAGTTGGGACAATTTTATCAAGTCCAAGGATGCAACCAAAGTTCATCTAAACGTCTCAATTAATTCTTCCGATGAATCTTGTCATTGGCGCCAAAACTTTCGTCCAATTAACCGACTCCTTCGGTAATGTCGATTCCCTTCATCATCGTCCATCTGGTGTCTCCCTCTTCCAGTCGTGAGACATCAACTCAATTGACGATAATCCAATGAGCGTTAACATACAAAATTAACCAATCGACATTAGTTTTACAAAATTTATACTAAAATTAAACTCTCGTGATTCGTTTGTTTTGATTCTCAGTTGGTGGTGCCAAAACTATTAAAAATTCAAAATTAATTACGCGCCCAGACGACAAAAAGTAACGTAATCCAAATATCACGTTACAATGTATATGTGTTTCATTAGATATCATTACACATCATTTTTATTAATCCAGCTATTATGTGAATCATCAAAACCCAACCATTGCACAAACACTTCATTTCCCTTCGTTTTGAGAATTTTCTCAACTAAATATACATCTGGATACTTCACTTTAGTTAATTCTCCATCGTAGAAACCTCCTTCAATGGGATTATTCATATAATCAATGATCTTATATGTAATAGGTGTTGTATTTTCCACTTTTTTGATGGTAAAGATTTCAGTGGTCCAGTTCGGTGTATAACCCTTTTCAAAAATATTTTTATATTTACTAATACGTACTTTGTCTCCAATTTTAAATTTAATTTTATGAATTCCTACTGCTTTGAAATTCCCATAAATATGAATGAGTGAATGTTTTTCATTTTTTTAATTAACATCCTTAGGTTTCATCTTAATAGTGCTATGTTTAGTGTTATTATACTCGGAAAGTAAATTATCGATGATGTCAAGTCTTTATAAGATCCTTGTAGAGTGAACGACTTCCACATTTTGGCTTTCAATGTGCGATTGAAACGCTCACAAATTGATGCTTTCAGATTATTATAAGTAGAATACATATTATTCCATTATTTTTCATTAGATTCTCAAATTCTTGATTGTAAAATTCCTTGCCTCGATCGACATGTAAATTTTTTGGTTTACGGCCCAGTTTCAATACTAAATTCATAGCACTTGTTACATCTTTACCACTTTTAGTTTTCGTTGGTATAGCCCAAGCATCCTTGGAAAAAATATCGATAACTGTTAAAAGATATCGTAACCCTTTGTTAATGTTTGCATATGGCAACATCTCAACAAGATCAGCTTGCCACGTTTCATCCAATCCTCGGATAGAAACTTTTCGACGTCTATAATTACGTCGTGCTGGTCTGTGCAGCTCCTCTGCTATCGCTATCTTCTTGGGATCCCTCTTTTGATCCATTGAATTTATCAGTTAATACAGTATTTTTCTTCCGCTGTCTTTTGAATCGCTCATCAATATTGTAACGAGCCCCGAAGGATCTCGTTCTTCGCGGAATATTGGCAGAGCACAGGTAAGTGCAATAACCATCGCGCACAACCCCTGAGAAAGTTTGTAGAGTCAACCCGTTCATCCCCGTCACGAAATACCCCAACACCCCGTGACGAAACCCGAAAAGCGACCGTTTAAAGCGGAAGCGAGGCTAGGGATGGGAAACCGTGTGAAAAGCCCCGAAAAAGGGCGCTCCCAATAAGGGGATTTTTGTAACCATTAAGGGAAAATTAGTCGAGGGAAATTCAGTTATTTTTGGAATTTCGAGTAAGGATTGGGAGGCAGCAGCGGACAAGATCCGTGTCTCAATGTACGCCAATCACATTTTTATTGGGTATGAAAGGCCCGGTATTATTTAGGAGGCATCGGTGGACAAGATCCGTGCCTCAGGTAATTGTTTAATTAATTTTGTTGTTATTGAAAAATTTACGGGGCATCAGCGGACAAGATCCGTACCCCAATAATTAATAAAAATAGTAGTAATAAAATCCCGGAGACGCGCGCCCAAAAATAGCCCGGTCGCGACAAATTTTATCTAATTAACAAAAGTTAGCCCAGATTCTCCGTTCAAATTCAAAAGAAAAATGCGCGAAACAGTCCCATCGCGAAAGAATAAGTCATGCGCCCTAGCGGTGAAAAGGGGCATGAACCGTTCGAGTCGAAGGACACGGAGAACCGAAGACAGTCGAGAGTACGCCAACCGTAAGAGCAACATGTGGTCCCCGCGGTACATTTTCGGGCGTGGTTTTTTACCCGGAAAAAAAATGAAGGAAAAAAGAGAGACAAAACGAGAGAATTAGTGAGGAGTGCGTTTTTGTGGAGGGAAGCAGAAAACAAAAGAGGAGGAGACAAGGAGATGGAGGAGGAGAAGGAAAAGATGCCACAGGATTTGGTGAGCCCACATTTTATTCTCCCGTTTCTAACTTCTTTAAAATCATTCCCACTACTCTAATGTAATATTGTCCTTCCCCGTTACGTGATTAATTACTTCCCGCTGTTATTTAATTAATCGGATGTCCCGTTATACGCCGTTTGATATTTTATCACGTTTCTCTCCCCGTGAAAAAAATGCCCCCAAAACCCACGCGTTGCATCAGCCGATACAGCCCTATGTCGTTCTCCCTCGCACTCATTGCGTTGGAGTAGGCCAAGTGGTTTCTTTCCCGTAACTCCCGTAATTTCCACGGGAAAAACCCGAAGCCGATCCCCTTCGATGGGGTTGATCCCCTCTAACCCAACGAGCCCCAATTTGCCACTCCCGTTACGTTTTCTGAATTTTTTAATTGAGGAGAATGAAAATGAAAAATTGAAGCATTTATTGCCAAAATCCCGTGGCGATACATTCCAATTCCCCCCTTTCCCTCCGTATCACGACATCCGTATGCCTCGGTCGAGTTCCGAGAATTTGTGCCTTTGGATGGTTATTGTACTACCTGGGGTTCAATAATAGTACCAAAAATAATTTAATCTCGATACCCGTAATAATCATAACTAAAATCAATTTATTTCAGTACAATTAATAGTCATAACTAAAATCAATTTATTTCAGTACAATTAATAATCATAACTAAGATAAAATCAATTTCAGGATATCATCTGACCTTCCAAAGAATTGACTATTTTTTTTTGATTTCTTCTTCTTTTGTGTAATAAATTTTTGAGTACCGCGCATATTGAGACGTTTAAGGGAAATTAGGGGAATAATAAAAGGGGAGTTCACACGAATGTAATTTCTTTGGATTCTAGTGGCAATATACTCTAATTTTACCCGATCTTCTTGTGATTTCGAGTACTCATTTCTAGATCGTCCGTTTTTTTTTGGTCGGTTGGTTGTGTGGTTTTTGGAGGAGGAATGGCAACGGGTCGGGATAACACCCCCGATCCCCCCCTGACTCATGTCGCGGTTTTCTCTCGGGGGCTAGCCGGGAGAAAAGTAACACCTCCCCTCTTCCGCCTATTTCGTTCGTTCTCGGCGGAACTCCGGGCCGTTGATGAGCCGTAAACGTGTGGAGCCGGAGCCTTCCGAGGAACTTCCGGTTTGGTGGTTCCGCAAAAACCCCCTGGCGCCCATAAACGGTTTTTTTATTAAGGGACTTTTCTAGAGAGAGGCGGAAGGAGGGACGGCGTGGTGATTTTTTCCTTTAGGGGGAAAAAATCACGTTACAAAATGGCGCCCAACGTGGGGCCCGATCCGTTGTTTATTTAATTTATATTTTTTGATTCTGGGGAAGAATTAAGAAAGTGGGAGAGGAGTTATTTTTTTGAATTTCTTTCCATTTTTTGAAACAATGGGGCAACGTTTCTTTAATCAAACAATCAAAAAAAAATCACTACAATTTATTCAAAAATTCTAACTTAAACATATCAAATTTTTTTTTCATTTTGCCCGTTAATCATTGACCATCCGAAATTCCCGTTTCGTTACAATTTTTCCCGATCCTTTCGTCATCGCATTTGTCCCGCTAAACCCGTATCTATTGTACTCTTCGTCCGTCGACCCGAACAATAGGATTTTTAATCTGTAGGCGAATCCTGCGAAATAACACAGGAAGAGGAAAGAGAGAAGGAAAGCTAAGAAAAGGCATGTGTCCGACTAACCCGTTACAATTTCCAATTGGTTTATTCAAAAATTTATATAACTGAAAGTAATCAATAAATTAATGGAAATTTCATAACCCCGTAACTTCCCATAACAACTTGAACGAAACATTTTTGCAGCATAGGCTTCGGAGTTTCAGTGACTCGCAGAGTGGGGATAATCCCTGGGATTATTGCCCGAAAATTTTGCCCGTAACGTCAGTTCTCTGGCCAACGCGATCGGAAACGGATCACAGAGATACCACGCGGGAAAGAAAAAAAAACCCGAGTGCAAAGAAAATAAAAGAACAACCAATTTTAGTAGCAATTCGAGCACAGTAGTGTCACTATGTGTTGTGGACTCCAAACTTTGGATGAATCACAACAGACCTGTCTCGAAGCCTTTCTGGATAAAAACCTCCCGTCCAAAAGGGATAAGCCCGGCCTGTGTCCGCTGACCACTCATGACATTGATGTGGGTGATCATGCGCCGATAAATCAAAATGCCTATTCCACCAACCCCGAAAGCCACAAGAAAATGTGGAAAGAAGTCGACACGATGCTGCAAGATGGCATTATTACCTCGTCACACAGCGATTGGTCTAGCCCAATCGTCCTGGTGGAAAAACCCAATGGCAAAATCCCTTTCTGTATCGATTTTCGTAAGGTCAACGCCGTTACGAAAAAAGATGCATATCCGCTCCCGAATATGACGGCAATTCTCGATGAATTACGTCAAGCTAATTTTATTACCACCCTCGACCTGAGCCAAGCCTATTTCCAAATCCCGCTTGCTCCAAGAGCACAAGAGATTACTGCCTTCAAAGTACCCGGCCGTGGGCTATTTCACTTTCTTAGAATGCCCTATGGTTTGACCAATGCCCCTGTCACGTTTCAACGACTAATTGATCGAGTAATCGGTCAAGAGATGTACCCAAATGCCTTCGTGTATTTGGATGACATCATCGTCGTATCCCGTACATTCGATGAGCACTTAGTGCAACTCGAAAGAGTCCTGAATAAAATAAACGACGCTGGACTCGAGATTAATCGAGAGAAATGTTGCTTTTGTTGTTCCCGTGTCAAATACCTTGGTTTCATCGTCACTAGCGAAGGCTTACAGGTTGACCCTGAGAAGATCTCCGCTGTGATCGATTACCCCGTGCCGAAAACCCTGAAACAAATCCGCCGATTCCTCGGGATGGTCTTGTGGTATCGCAGATTTATCCTCAACTTAGCAACCATTGCTGAGCCCCTAACAGCCCTAACAAAGAAGAATCATGCCTGGCAGTGGGCCGAGAGGCAACAAACGGCCTTCGACACCCTGAAGACCCGTTAAACCACCGCCCCGGTTCTTTCGTGTCCCGATTTCTCGCAACCTTTTGTGGTTCAAACAGATGCGAGTACCGTCGGCCTTGGAGCCGTCCTCACCCAAACTATAGAGGGAGAGAAAAAGGTAATCGCCTATGCGAGCCGCACCCTGTCAGCCCCAGAGAAGAATTATACTGTAACCGAGCTAAAATGTCTCGCAGTAATCTGGGCAATCCACAAATTCCGTGGCTACCTCGAGGGGTACTCCTTCACCGTTATCACGGACCACAGTAGCCTCCGTTGGTTAAATAATCTGAAAGATCCGACTGGGAGACTCACCAGATGGGCCCTGAGTCTCTTAGAATATGACCTGACGATTATCCATCGAAAGGGAGCCCTTCACCACGCACCCGATGCACTATCCCGTTCACTCGAAGGAGAAGATCCTAGTAGTGAAACCATTGCTGTCACCCGTGTCGTTATTGAACCCCCAGCCGAAACAAACGATTTGTGGTAGCTCAATCGTTTGAAGAAAGTCCAAAACGACCCGGATCAACACCCTGATTGGAAAATCGTTGATGGAAGACTGTACTCCCATCGGTCCTCTGAATTCATCACTTTAGAGATGGAGGATTTGAATGCGTGGAAGTTGGTTGTGCCCATTGAGTCCAGACAGCAAGTCTTGTCACAATGTCAGGACGTGCCACAAGCTGGCCACTTAGGACTGGACAAGACCTATGGTAACCGGTCAAATGATCCTCGTAAAAAAAAACCTGATGAAGTTGAGCCTTGTTTTTTAATGCTTAGAGAAAAATGTCAAGAAAGCTTTTTTGTAGAGAATTTCATCGGCTGTTAAAAACATGTCCAAAAGAATCCCTGGAAGATCAATAGTGGAACCAGACCTATCGTCGAGTCTCCACCACCTATTATTGGCTAAATATTGTTACGAGGCTAGAAATTCGGGTGGAATTCCTGCCTCGTTATGTAAGGTTGCGTGTTCTGTAACGAGGCTAGAAATTCGGGAGGAATTCCTGCCTCGTTGTGTATGTGCGTGTTCTGTAACGAGGTCCAAAACCCGTAATGGTTATGGGCCCCGTATATGTGAAGGTTGCGTGTGTATGTAGTAGGTGCGTGTGTGTGTAGTAGGTGCGTGTGTGTGTAATAGGTGCGTGTGTGTGTAATAGGTGCGTGTGTGTGTGTGATTAATGGCGGAAAAGACCAAATTACGATTCAAAATAGGGCTTCTACAGCGGAAATCCTGAACCACCAACGTTGTTTAGCTCCATACAGCGCCCTCTCTACCGGAACTCACCTTTTAATTACTTGGGGACTATTTCCCGGGGTTATTATGGGAATAAATAATGTAAATTCTCATTGATATAACGAAATATCTCTTTAATTAATCCAAATGTGACAAGGTCCGGTATACTACAGTTTGAATTTGGCGCCGGGGAATAATGCGACACTGGTTAGGCCGAGAGTGTACTCTGGAAGTACGACCACTCGCAAGTCCGAGAGTGTACCCGTATGATTTGAATTTGCCGGCCGGTACACAATATGGCCGACCACGTGGCACGAGGCAACACCTGTTGACGATTTTATATGTCCTTTTTATTCTGTGTTATTTCCGTAATAATCCGGAAATAACACAATGAATTCAT
Source organism: Aleiodes alternator (assembly GCA_963921955.1). Classification (NCBI taxonomy): domain Eukaryota; kingdom Metazoa; phylum Arthropoda; class Insecta; order Hymenoptera; family Braconidae; genus Aleiodes; species Aleiodes alternator. The sequence continues at coordinate 441,888 of OY998102.1, forward strand.
TAATCAATTCCTTCCCCACAACTCTAGGGATGTTTCAGATTACTCAATGTCCCGATGTTCTAGATAATTGTGGATTATTTCTACGTATATTTAATTGGCGTGGAGACGCCAATTACGTTCTCGGATTTTTCACAAGTTTCTTTAGTAGCAATTATTTACATCTTCGGCCAAACTCGATGCCGCATTTATCCACAATTAGTCTCTCACTTTATCCGGATCAATTAACCCACAATATTCTTCCAATTAATATTTATTTAATGATACTGAGGCTGAACACGCGGTAATGAAATTAGACTTACTTGTGACAGCCAAACTCTTTAACTCCGGATCTTATACTATTTTTCTCGTTAGAGTCTTTTTATTAGTTAATCACTTCTTAATAATCTCACTTGGAGTTCTTTGTTTCACTTAATATTATACTTATTACCACTATGTGTACTTAATTAATGACTTAATTACTAATTGATTACTTAATTACTATGGAGAACTTAAAATGTACGTTGTTTGCTTTTGATAGTTAACACAGGAGTGGGGATTTTCACTACACCGTAAAAATCCTCACCTCTGCCCTCGGCAGGTGCTGCCCCTATCTATAATCAGTCGATAAATCGATTATCGACTATAGGGTTATTACTTTTATCCGGAGGAGGAGGGAGAGGGCGCCTCGACGATAAAACCCCCTTACGATCACATCGTAACAGACCCCCCTGCCAGACGAGACGCACTCTTTCCTCGTCCTCGACTCCTGTGCTTCTAATTTCCGGTTCCCTGAGCAGGTCTTATTCTATGTTACCTGACTGTCTTACAACTCCGTCTCCGGTAACTGCTCACCATCACTTCATCGGACTGAACTGGCTCGTTTGAATGGGTTTTTCAGGGATTTATGGGTTTTGATGGGATGACTGCTTGATTTACGTGTCTTATATTTTTTTTTTCCTTCCCCTTTCGCCCTCTGGCACATTCGTCGAATAGGACATGCCTCATCTTCACAATATTGTCTCCCTCTTTTTTTTTCTAACTCGACTTCATTGTAGTTCCTATCTACGACAATACTGTTCTCCCTCCGGATCTACTCTCCGGTGACAGAGTATCTTGTAACCTGCTGTACTTACGTGGCAATATTCTTCAAAACATAATCGTACAGCGGCCAACCAAAGCAATGTGATAACAAAAAAAAACAAAAGAAAAGTAAAAGTCTGTTATGGCCTTCTTCTGCCCTATGACCACCAGCTTATGGTGGTGTCCTAAGCACGTTGAGATGGGCCGGACTATGGAAAAAAAAACAAAATGAAAAAAAAAAGAACGATATAATCTTCGCGTGAGAGGTTTCCCGCGTGAGAGAAGAAGGCAACTTCGGCTACTCCCCACTTCCTCGCTGAACCTCCTTCTTCTTCCTCTTCTTCCTCTCCTCAGCTTCTCTGGCGTCCGCATTGATCTTCCAATGCGGACGGCAACGCGGGCAACTGGTGATTGATATCACTGAATAGTCATAGGACTTATGGCCTGCTGTGATATGTCCTTCAGGCCGTCCCGTTTCCTCATGTTCCGGCAGGTGGCACTCCCAGTCTAGGTGGACGGGTCTGTACCACAGTTCATTCCCGTTACGACTGACTATGAGGGTGGTTCTACCTAGGCCGTTGAACCCCATCCGGAGCACGTTCCGATGTTGTTTACTTGTTGGGATATTGACGATGATATCAACCAGATAACCACGTACTTGAAGATGACCCCGTATCGTTGGTTCATCTGATCCAGCTTGACCTGCCACATGTGGGTCCTTCATCTTGGTGTCCAGGTGCCCTGTCAACCAAGTTGATATTCCTTCTCGTGCTCGGTCCCCAGTACGGCTCGTGGCTCGAGGTGAAGCAACTACTTCCTGCGAGCTGGGTTCCTCGCATCCGACAGCAGCGGACGATGCCCTCTCTCGTCGGGCGTAATGTGAATCCTTTTTGATCCCCTTGGATTCTTTGACGAATGATTTTCTCGATCGAACACTCTCCTCGTCCATCCTGCTACGACCATATGACTGTATTTCAGCAGAGAAGGCGTCCACTCTTTTCCGTACACGGTCCTCCAATCTGTCTACAGCCGACCATGGTGGTGGCGGGTAAGTGTTGATCAAGTCGTCCATTTCCTGGGCCTGGCTGTGCTCCCCATTGAATACGCCCGTTCTCTCGTCTCTGGTAATGCCGATCTTCCGGAATTGGTGTAGAGCGACCCTGTACGTCCCTTCACTTCCCAAGTCTCCCTTCTGGAGTCTGGAGTCTGATTGTTCTCGACCACGGGCTTCCCCGAGTGTCATTTCACGTAACTCAGATAGTACTACTAATTCCCCAGTATTCAGATTCAGTATGAGTGGTTCTAGGCACCAGCTTGGCTGTTGACAGCCTAGTCGGTCTTCTCCTAAGTGCCAGCTCGAACACCTGCTTGAGTGTTCTCGGATGTCCTCTCTCTTTTGCCAATACTCAATACCGTACGATCTTGACAGGGCATCTCGACTCATAGTTCCGGACCCCTCTCGGTGAAACAATTCCATGTATCGCATCTGTGCCTCGGGAATCCATCGCCATTGTCTCTGATTGGTGTCTTTCAGTTCCTCTGCCCACTTTGGGCTGTGGTACCCGCAGATAGCCATACCTTGGGGCTTTTCACGGTATGATCGAGGCTCTCTCACAGTCCGGACTCCGGCCGAGCTCTCCTTCGCCGGAACTGTGTATGTCGTGTCGGCAGGTTGTAGGATTTTTACTGCTGTGATTACCAATCGGCTATCATGTTCAGTTTCTTGAGTCGGCTTAACTCTCAAGGTGAAGCTTTCAGCATCTGTTGATATGATGGATGTCTCAGTGAATAGCAGCCTTGCCGTGTTTGGCGGCTCGAATACGGTTATTCGTAACTCTTCAAGCACTGCCTGTTGTTTAGGCCACCATTCCCACTCTTGATTGTTTCTCAGTCGTTTTGGTGGTGACTTCTTCTTGTCTTGTGCTTTTAAGACTCTCACGTCCCATTCCATCACCTCCGGATGTCGACATAGCGATCCTTTAGCCTTGGGTACTGGGCTTTCTATGGTTGGCGTTGACTTGTCAGGGCCGACTGATAGCCCAATCGATCGTCCACTGCGTTCCGAGAATCGCGTTTCTTTGCTCAACCATTTGCTCTTTTCCAAAGGTCCAGCCAGTCCAACTATCCAGATCACTTCAGGGACGTTGGTGCTGCCATTCGGCCAACAGAGCTTCCGTATGGAATCCACGGGTGTTTGGTTCTCTTGTGCGGCTATCTGCGCGAGCGATGAGTAGAGTACCGAGTCCATTGACGGAATCGTCATACTCTCAGTCCGGAAGACGTGCGACTGCACACGTTCAAGTTCTCCACTGAGATAATCCAAGCCCGGGTCGAATGGCAGGTCTGGATCTACCCAAGTAACATCAAAATCTGCCAGCCGGCTCGCTTCAGGCATTGGGTTATTGTTTGCGATCATCGCTGCATGTACGGCTAACTCGCTCAGATTGTCTTCAGAGGAAGGCTCTGATGATTCCCCTTGGGTACTCCCATCACCAGACGTTTGAGTGAATTCAGTCTGGGTGTTGCTCCCCGAGTCTCTGGTTGACTGCATGGGTACTCCCTCTGAGTGGTTGTCCTCATTCAGCTCGCTAACAGCATCGAGGCTGCCAGGCTGCACGAGAGGCTTGAAGACATGTGCCTCCTGCTCTTCTACGGTTAGGCTAGGTGCATTTCCCGATTCCGGAATGATGCTCATCTCGTCCTCACGTGGGCCTAGTGAATCTGCAGCTTCTCCGGCTTCTAAGAGCTTATCAGTATCAGTTACCGTTTCTTCAGGTTCGGAAAATATGCCCGATGATATGGATATTGTTGACTCTTCATCCGTGGCATAATCTTCTCCGCTCACTATCAGTTCATCCTGTCCGGAGGAGTGCAAGCTACTGCTGCTCCACTCACCCTTGTCTGCTGAACTCCTAGGATCCGTTGACAGGCTCCTACTGGCATAGGAGTCAGTGGATTCTCCTTCAGCAACTACTTCCCTCTCGTGTCGTTCCAGACGATCATCAGTTTCGCCGAGCGTTATCTTTGTATTTGCTTCCCGTGTCCTCTCCGGATTTCTCCGACGACGTGGAGTCACTTTCACCCTCATTCGTAGTTGTCTCTGCCTCAGACGTAACTCTCGAGCTTGATCTGGTCTCCCAGCTGTTCCTGTTGGTCTGGTTGAGGCCATAAATCTTCGCCTCTCATTCCTCAGCGTCCTAGCGGCCACATTCGTGGTTGCTGAAGTGCTGTTTGTGAGTTGCAGTGGGATCCTTCCATCAGCTAGCTCAGTCTGCGTAGGACAAGTTCCTTCCAGCATCTCATCCGTAATCTTCGAGCTAGCGGCCTTGAGGGTGCCTAGGAGCGAGGGTTTTTGCGTGTTCTCAGGTGTTGCAGCGACTAGTCCTTGTCGTTGTATTGAAATTGGGTTATGGTTTTCCTTCTTTGGCAGAGACTCTCGCATTGACTGGTTCATATCAGTTGAACTTGTTGTGGAGCCATGTGGCCTATCTGTGTTCTCACTCTGAGGCACCTGCTTCAGTTGGATCCGGTATTCCAGACTTACTTCAGGTTGTTGCTGTAGTTCAACTTTATTGGCGCATCCTGGTAGTACATGGGATGTTGAAGTGGCTCTGTGGGCCGAACTTCCTTGGTAGGTGTTCTCGTGTCCGGTTGAGCCATGCAGGTCCGTGGATGGTCGTGAGACTCGATCTTGATGATGACTGGTTTCCCAGCATTGTTTGAGCGGATTGCTCGGTCTAGTCGGGTTATTAGTGACACCTCCCGTGGTTGTCAGGGCCTGCGTGTCTCCCCCGTTCGTCCTCTCTAGCGTCGTCTGAATGGGTAGTGACATATTCACTTCGTGCATCTGTCCGATTACCGCTCGATGACTCATTCCGGCGGTATTCGGGCTTGAAGGAGTTTGCGACGAACTTGGTGCGACGATGGGGCCACTTCTATAGATGCTGTTAAATGGATTCCCTTTTAGTGGCGATACCACGCTTGGCATGTGTGGCCAAGTTCCGGGCACGGAGTGTGACTCCCTCTCTTCCGGAGTTACGGGGGCTGCCCCAAAGGGTAGTTGACCTAGGCCTCGTGCTCCTCCAACAATTACAGGTGGTGTCCATGTCCGATCCACGGTTGGATTCCAGGCTGCCGCGGTTGGTCTTCCATCTATTCTTTGAGGTGCTCCGACCGACGTTTCACTTGATGACTCTCTGATGTTGACTCTTGAGGATATGCGCTGGACAGATTCCGTTCTCTCTGTTTTGTTGGAGACGTTCGGTGATTGCTTTCTGTCGTTGGCTCTTATTGTATGGTTACCAGGATTCCCCAAGGGTGCCTCAGTCCATTGCCTAGTCGACTGGACCTGTTGCATCGTACCGTTGTTCCCGGAGAACGACATACTTCCGGACAAATTCATTGGAACTGGCCCCATTGACGGCATTTTTCCGATATGACCTTCGGGACTAGTCCTTGAATTAGGGCTCCTTGTTACTTCTCCAATGGGGCCCACTGTTGCGCGTGCTGAAGGATGTCCTTGGGCCTCACTAACAGTCGGCGCCTGGCCAAATCGACCACCAATCAACGATTGGTAAGGGCTAGGAACACCCCACTGGTGTCTGCCAGACGACTGTGCTGCTGCGAGGTGCGCCATGTGAGAATAGGCCTGGTCCAACAACTGATGTTCAGGTGTCCCCTCGACTGGCGTGAATGTCAAGGCTGCGGTTGCTCTGGCGCCTCCTACCGTAACTGCAGGCGTCCAGGTGAAATCGAACCCATGATCCCACTCGGCTGCTTCAACGCCGCCTCTGGCCACCACCTCGTATCGCCAGGCCCGTTCGAGTAGTTGATCCGGAGATTGTCCCAACACTCGGATCCCTATGCTGTCCATTCTCACCGTCAGAGCTGGTAGCGGTAGGAACTGCAGGAATGGCATCAGACATTGTGTTGGAAGATTTGCTGGTGCTAATCTTCGCCGGAAGGTGCATCTCTCCTCTACCGTTACCATTGGCCATTCAGGGTCAGGTAGCAGGACTGGAAGTCTGTCCATCTTCGGTCTTCTGTGTTGATGACCTGGTGATATGGATGACCTTGATGGAGAGCTACTTTGCGTGGTGTAGTTAATAACTGGCGTTTGATGCAGAGTAGAAGCCTGGAGATTCAGAAGAGGACGTCTGGTTTCGATGAGTTGTCTCTGCTTCTCCTGCTTCCCCATTGATCGGTGATGCGTTGCCGACCCCTTCTCTCACTTACAATAATTTTTCCTCTCTTCTGATTTCCCTCCCTTATTAGGTATTTTAGGAAGAGGACAACTTCTCAGGAATTACTTAAGTTAAGGGGTAGGGAAGCCACGACGGTGTATAGCCCGGACCAGTTCAGCTGAGTGCGCTACAAATATGAGCTAGCTACCAAAGATATCCCCGTGATCAGCCTCAGATTACCCTAAGTCAGGTGTTGCTCGATATCACGCGGCTGCCTAGGGCTTGAACTCTTCAGTTCCGACTTTTCCGGGATTTTTCTAGCTACTTTCAATTATTCTCTCATATGAACATTGACTACAGCGATTTGGGCCACTTCCGAACACTCTCGAGTGCTACCAAATATTCTTGAGAGTTTACCGGACCGATTGATTTCCGGAATGAACGGTTGGACTAATTACCGAAGGATTCGCCACTACCAACCGCCCTGAATTCCGGTTCGATACATCACCCCCTTCTCGTTCTCTCCATTTAAAATAGTCGATATCCCAATTTGAAATTGTACTTATTTACTCGAGTCCGATTGGTACTTCTTTATTCACTTTTGAAAGAATAATCAATCAATTCGTATTTCTAATCACTCACTAAATTGAAATTATAATCTTTTACTCGACTTGGAATAACGATCCTTTACTCAATTTAAAATGATATCTCTTTACTCAATCTGAAGTGGTATTTGTTTACTCAGTTAAAAAGATTCTCGAATTCTCAATTCGAAATGTGATTTGTTTATTCAATGATAATATGTCTATTTCCTTGTAATTGTAATTATCTATTGTGATTCGATACTCAAATTGGTAGTCGTGATTCTTTCCGTAGTTTAGACCAAATACCAAATGGTTTGAAGGCCTACCAATCACTTCCGAGTACTACCATACGTCTGGAGGAGACTACCAAATAATCTGACTTCCGGAATACAGGGTTGGGTTGGAGTACCAAACGATTCGCCAGTTTGAACCTTCTTAACTTCCGGTGCCTCTATTTGGAATCCCCGATAATAGTGTTTTCTTTGTTGATTCCGAATTCCCCAGTTATTTTAGAAAATAATAATATTTTTAAGTTTTCAAATCCCCTTTTGACTTTGGGAAATACAGTAACTTTCAATTCCCGAATTCTTGTTTGATTTTATCAATACAATAATCTTTATTTTTCAAATTTCTTTTACTTTATAAAATAATAATAATGATTTGATCTTTGAATAATTCGTTGTTTTCCGGAAATTTAATTAATTAGCTCCCGTTAATTAGTTCCCGCCTAAATTCTCCGCCATTACTTGAGAATTGAACTCTCAATTCTCCGTGGTTCTGTGGTGTTCAGAACCGAGAGATTAGGTTGCGTGTTCTTTTACGAGGCTAGAAATTCGGGTGGAATTCCTGCCTCGTTATGTAAGGTTGCGTGTTCTGTAACGAGGCTAGAAATTCGGGAGGAATTCCTGCCTCGTTGTGTATGTGCGTGTTCTGTAACGAGGTCCAAAACCCGTAATGGTTATGGGCCCCGTATATGTGAAGGTTGCGTGTGTATGTAGTAGGTGCGTGTGTGTGTAGTAGGTGCGTGTGTGTGTAATAGGTGCGTGTGTGTGTAATAGGTGCGTGTGTGTGTGTGATTAATGGCGGAAAAGACCAAATTACGATTCAAAATAGGGCTTCTACAGCGGAAATCCGGAACCACCAACGTTGTTTAGCTCCATACAGCGCCCTCTCTACCGGAACTCACCTTTTAATTACTTGGGGACTATTTCCCGGGGTTATTATGGGAATAAATAATGTAAATTCTCATTGATATAACGAAATATCTCTTTAATTAATCCAAATGTGACAAGGTCCGGTATACTACAGTTTGAATTTGGCGCCGGGGAATAATGCGACACTGGTTAGGCCGAGAGTGTACTCTGGAAGTACGACCACTCGCAAGTCCGAGAGTGTACCCGTATGATTTGAATTTGCCGGCCGGTACACAATATGGCCGACCACGTGGCACGAGGCAACACCTGTTGACGATTTTATATGTCCTTTTTATTCTGTGTTATTTCCGTAATAATCCGGAAATAACACAATGAATTCATTAATCAATTCCTTCCCCACAACTCTAGGGATGTTTCAGATTACTCAATGTCCCGATGTTCGAGATAATTGTGGATTATTTCTACGTATATTTAATTGGCGTGGAGACGCCAATTACGTTCTCGGATTTTTCACAAGTTTCTTTAGTAGCAATTATTTACATCTTCGGCCAAACTCGATGCCGCATTTATCCACAATTAGTCTCTCACTTTATCCGGATCAATTAACCCACAATATTCTTCCAATTAATATTTATTTAATGATACTGAGGCTGAACACGCGGTAATGAAATTAGACTTACTTGTGACAGCCAAACTCTTTAACTCCGGATCTTATACTATTTTTCTCGTTAGAGTCTTTTTATTAGTTAATCACTTATTAATAATCTCACTTGGAGTTCTTTGTTTCACTTAATATTATACTTATTACCACTATGTGTACTTAATTAATGACTTAATTACTAATTGATTACTTAATTACTATGGAGAACTTAAAATGTACGTTGTTTGCTTTTGATAGTTGACACAGGAGTGGGGATTTTCACTACACCGTGAAAATCCTCACCTCTGCCCTCGGCAGGTGCTGCCCCTATCTATAATCAATCGATAAATCGATTATCGACTATAGGGTTATTACTTTTATCCGGAGGAGGAGGGAGAGGGCGCCTCGACGATAAAACCCCCTTACGATCACATCGTAACAATATGTTCTGTGACGTTGTTACCTTTGTTCGACACTGCGACCCGTGCCAAACAGTCAAAGTGAAGAACGCATTGCCCCGTGGACACATGGTGACGAGAGTCACCATGGAACCCTGGACTTCCGTCACTGCAGATCTAATTGGATCCATTACTCCCAGCAAGTCCGGATCCCGTTACGCCCTAGTGATACAAGATATGTTCACTGAGTGGATAGAAATTATCCCGTTACGCCGAAACACCGGTAAATTGATTGCACAACATCTTGAGAATGTAATCGTCTCAAGATGGGTACACCCCGTATCTTATTAACGGATAACGGTCCTGAATTTATTAACAAGGACGTTCAAGCCCTGATGCAGTGGACTGGAACGCAACACTAGACAACTCCCCCATATCACCCACAAGTGAATCCCGTTGAGCGCGTGAATCGTGTCCTCAAAATGATGCTTCGTGCATTTATGGATAACGATCATAGCCGATGGGATGAACACCTCCACGAGTTTCGTTTCGCCTACGATACCGCGTACCATAGTGCTTTACAAGCAGCCCCCGCGTTCGCGAATTTTGGCCGCGAACCTCTGCCCGCTATTTCTCTTCGTCGCGAAGTCCAAGGAAATATTGAAATCGTATCACGAGAGACTCCAGAATGGATCAATCGTGTGTCCCGTCTCGATATTTTGCGAAAGGCCCTGAAACATGCGCTAGCTGAAGCATCGCAACAGCAAGCGCATAATTACAATCTCCCCAGACGTCCCTGTACTTTTGAAGAGGGCCAATTTGTCCTGAAACGGTCCCTTCATTTGTCCCGCGCCGCGAAACGATTTTCCGCGACCTTGGTAGCTCCATTTGAAGGACCATACGTAATCGTCGAGAAACTCTCGCCAACCCGTTTCAGACTCGCTGATTTTAATGGAGAGGAATATGGAGTAATTTCCATCAGTGACGTAAAGCCCTGGCATCCCCCGTTGCCTGAAAACCCGTAACGAACTCACGAAAATCCCGCGCTAGAGCTCTGTAATGAGAATTTATCTTTCCATTGAGAGGGTTTTCCCGCCTCTGATGTCAGATCTGTGACTAGCTCTGGATGAATAGCCGATGTCACCATACAAACGAATACTGATATATACGCTTTGTATGTTGTAGCCTTTTCTCCACGATAACTCAAGATGTTGATGGGCCCAGCGAAATCCACTCCGGTATGCTCAAATGCTCTTGATGCATTAACTCTTTCACTGGGCAGTTGTCCCATTTGCTGCTTGGCTCGTATTTGTCTCCATCTTGCACAAATGATGCATTTCAAGATGTGTGACCTCACGGGAGCTCGACCCCCGGCGATCCAATATTGTTGTCGGGTTTGAGCCAACGTCAACTGGGTTCCACCATGATGAGCGACTTGATGTGCTTCTCTGATGATAAGTGTAGTGAGTTGTGACTTTCTCGGGATGATGATTTGATGCTGCTCTTCATAGTCCATCCTGGCATTTTTTAAACGTTCTCCTACTCGAAGAATTCCGTTTTCGTCCAAGATTGGCATGAGTTTTGCTAGTGGATTTGATGCTGGAAGATATTGCCCATTTGCCAGAATGTTGATCTCTTTCTCAAAGTAAGCGTGTTGGATGTGATGGATCCAATAAAGTCTTGCTCTCTCAATCTCTGGCGGTGTAGCAACTGGTGCGTCTGGACAAGGTCTTCCTTTAAACTTGTTCCTCGCTCTGAGAAGCAGTGCAAATATTTTCAGCATTCTCGTCAATGATGAATATCTCGATAGAAACTCGTCTTCTCTTGGTATTTGTGCTGGAAATGATTGAACTTGCGCTGGTTTCTCTTCGATTGCCACGTCTGATGAGGTTTCGATGTTGATGGCTGGTGTTGGCCAGTCTGATTGCTCTTGATTCAACCAAGCTGGACCATTCCACCAAAGATGATGATTTGCTAATTGCTCTGGAGTTATTCCTCTTGATGCGCAATCTGCTGGATTGCTGGTACCATTGATATGTCTCCAGATTGCGTTGGGTTGCAGCTCTTGTATTTTCTGCACTCGATTGCTGACGAAGTCTTTCCATCTCGATGGATGACTCTTGATCCATGTAAACGCTACTGATGAATCCGTCCACAGATAAGTCTCAATCTCAGGTTGTTCGATGATCTCTTTGACGTATGCTGCCAACTCTGCGACCATCACTGCTGCTGTTAGCTCCAACCTTGGTATAGTCATGCGCTTCAAAGGAGCTACCTTTGTTTTCGCACATACCAAGCTAGTAGATATTTGTTGATTTCCACAGGTGACTCTTAAGTAGATTGCTGCTCCCATTGCATCGTTTGATGCATCAGCAAATCCATGCAACTGCAGTTTGATAGGTTCACTTGATAGATGTATCCACCTGGGAATATTGGTCTTCTCTAGATGTTGTAGACTTTCTCTGAATCGAGTCCACTGATGTTGAATTGTCTCTGGCAGTTCCTCATCCCATCCTGCCTTGATTAACCATAGTTTTTGCATTATGATTTTTGCTTTTACGATCACTGGTGATATCAGACCCAATGGATCGTAAATCTGAGCAATCTCAGATAGTATGCTCCTCTTCGTGATGATTGTCTGTTTTAGTGGCTTTGCATGGAACTGAAGCACGTCTGCCTGTTGGTTCCATCTGATGCCTAAGACCTTCGTTGAAGATTCTTCCCAAAGTTTTGATGCTGATGATGAACTCGATGACAATTTCAATTTTTCGATGATGTCCGGTCAATTGCTGCATCACTTTTGTAGTGGGAACCCGCCGCCTTGCAGAGAGTAATTAGTTCTCTGATGTGGGCTTCTAGCTCTTCCTCTGTGTCTGCTCCTCCGAAGATGTCGTCCACGTACCTTCCCTTGGTCAGAGTTCGCGACGCTCTGGGGAAGTTGTGTCCTTCATCCTCTGCAAGTTGCTTTAACACTCTCAAGGCTAGCCACGGAGCACTTGTTGTCCCGTACGTGACTGTTGTTAGTTGATATTCACTCGGCTCTTGATTTTTGTTTAACCATAGGATTCTCTGATAATCCCAGTCTTCAGGATCCACCTTTATTTGTCGAAACATTTTTCCGATGTCTGTCCGAAAGACCAGTCTTGGCATTCTGAATCTCAGTAACACGTCTGAGCTGTTTGCTTGTAGTTTCGGCCCAGCGTGTGTGATCTCATTGATTGAAACTCCTGTTGATGATTTAGACGATCCGTTGAAGACTACTCTCAATTTCGTCGTAACGCTGTCTTCTCTCAATACACCATGATGAGGAAAGTACACTGGATGTGGTACTGTTGATGATGTACTCTCTGATGGTGCCTGTACCATGTGACCCAATTCCTCATACTCTTTGAGGAAGTCACAATACAGCTTACTGAATGATGATTCATTTGATAATCTTCTCTTTAGTCGTTTCAACATAGCTTCTGCTACGTGTCTCGATGATCCGAGGCTCTGTGGATTGGATTTGAAAGGGATTCTCACTACGTATCTCCCTGTTGAGTCTCGATAATGTGTTCTTTTGAAATGATCTTCACACTCTTGCTCTTCAGGAGTGAGTGACTCTTCTGATGATTTGGGTGTCTCTTCTTGTTCCCAAAAACTTCGAAGCAACTCAATCAATTGCTGATTCGATGATTTTTTCACTGCTGATAGCGAAGTTCTCGGAAAACAATCGTCACAACAGGCTGGTCCAGAAATGATCCAACCAAAGATTGTATCCTGTGCTATCAGTTGATGATCAGGTCTCTTGATGAGTCCTGTCTTGATAATGTCTCGGTAGTAATCTGCACCAAGGATGATATCAATGGACCCAGACTTCCAGAATGTTGGATCCGCTAGCTCTATATCATCAAAGTCCTTGGTGTCCTTGGACTTGCAGGTGAACGGTGGTATCTTCGCCGTTAACTTCTTCAAGATGTACACTTTACACTCAATCATCGGGTTGTAAAGCCGATTTGATTGAAGAATAACTGTTGCTTTTCCTCTTGATGAATTGGACTCTGTGTGACCAATTCCAATGATGCTGATTGATGATGATGTGCTAGTTTCAACTGTGATGCTAGACTCTCACTGATGAATGAAACCTCTGAACCCTGATCAATCAGAACTCGTGCTTTTCGATAAGTTCCACTAGATGATGATGCTCTTACATTGGCTGTAGCCAATATTGTTAGCTTCTTTGATGATTTGCTACGTTGTTGACTGTTCTCGATGACCTTGTTAACGATGACTTTCTTTTTCTTTTTCTTGATTCTCTTTCTCTTCTCAGTTGGAATCGTTGGCTTTCTTGATTCTCATTGTGTTGAACCAGATCCACTGGCTCTAGGTTCTGATGAATTTCTCTCATCGCCTAGTGGCTTTCTCGTGTTGTCCTTGCTGGGATCATGAATCATCGTATGATGTTCGTGTCCACACTCAAAACAACGCTTGTTTGATTTGCATTTTTTCTTGAAATTGTGTGTTCCAAGACAGTTAAAACACAGACTCTTCTCCTGGATTAGCTTGAGGCGCTTCTCCAGGGTCATTCCTGTGAACTTGCCACATTTGGACCCAATCCAGTGGTCTTTACTTCCACAGGCTTGGCACTCCATTTTTTGTGAGGGTGGTTTTTTGTCCTCCTCCTTCTCTTCAACCAGCCCTTGATGTCCTCTTCTCTGATTGCCTTTTTGTGGTGGCCTCTTTCCTGATTGTGAATTTGAATTGTTCACTGGACGATTTACATCCAAGGCCATTGCCCTAGACTCGATGACTTTTGTCAACTCTGCTAATGGAGCCCAAGTTTTACTAGATCCTGAGTGTAAGTCCCAGGCTTGCCTCGTGTCCACGTCGATTAACCGCCTCAGGTAACTGCTGATCACTGTGTCCCAGTGTTGTACTGGTTGACCCATTGCCTTGACCGCCTCTAATGCTTGATTGATCGTATCGACGATCTTGATCAGTTGCTCCTTGGATCCTGTGCTCACTGGTTTCAAGTTCCAAATTCGATTCAGGTACTCTCCGATGATGTGCTTTGGATTCTCGTACCGATCTTCCAGGATTTTCCATGCCACTTGATAATTTTCTCTGGTAACTCCAAGGCTACCAATTAGATTTGCAGCATTGCCTTCGACACAGGATCTTAAGAGGATTAGCTTGTCCTGATCGTTGATGGTGGTTCTCCCTACAGTAGACTGAAACAGATTACTAAATGCAGGCCATTTTGTAGAATCACCATCAAATGCTTCTATATCTACTTTAGGTAAATTCAGCGCAGTGTTCGTGGCTGAACTCGATTGTCTGACTAATGACTCAGTTTTCGTCAATTGATTTATTTGTCCCGCTAGTACGTATCTAATCTCTTTGTAAATGGTTTGTATTTCGCCAAAAATATTTTGGCCGAAATACTGATGATTCGATAAATACGCGGGAGCCTCTGCGTTGAGCCTCTCATCATAATCTGAGCATTTGTCAAATTGTCTCTCGATCATTTTCTCTTTCGTACGCAATAACTCGATCGAATTATTCTCGGTCGCGTTTGATAACAGCTGATTCAACTCGTTACGAAAATCTGTTAATCGTTTGAATTGCACACGGAATTTGCGATTCCATACATCAGTAATTGCTGCGAGTGCTTCACGATTGACTTCTCTTGATTGCAAATTTTGTTCGATATTAATACCGCCCCCTAGACTCGAACGCGAGGTCTCATGTTGAGATAATTTCGGTAACACGTATGCTGGATCAACTGGTATTTTTCTTCTCGTACCAGTTGGCCTTGATTCGTCATCCTCTTTATCTGAGGAGTCCGATGTATTGCTCTCATCCCCCTTGACTTCCGCCTGGAACTCTTCATTAATTGGGAGTCCTGTGACTGGATCGATTTTATCTCCTAATTCTGTAAAATCAATTTTAATTGTTTTCTTTGGAATTGCTCCTTTACTGGACCCATCTCCCGGATTTGACTGCTCTGCTTCCTTGTTCTCGTGTCCATCAGCCATTTTAATAATTAATTAATTTTACTTATCTTGATTGCAGTAAAAAACGAATTAATGAATTTGATGCTTTTCTCCCTATTCAATTGAATAGCGTGCGTGGCTGCCAGTCAGTCGACGCGCCAGTGCCTCACTCGTAGGCTATCCCCTCTACTCTCCCTACTTCGCTGCTAGTCGACGGCTCTCGTTGATGCTCGGCTCTGACGTCAAACGCGTCACTGCTGTTTGGCGCTGGTGGGGATGATGATAGTCTCTCTCTCTCGCACTTGCACAAAATTCACGATGAATTTTCAATGCTTATAACGCGCGTTTTTGAACGTAAACAAACCCGACACTCAATGTTTTGGTCACTGTTTACACTGATTCTATTGTCTCAAATACCCGAATTTTATTGAATTTATTTTTCTCGAATTTTCGACAAAATTCTCTCGATAATTTTCACTGATTTTACGCAAAATAAATTCTTTCGATTTATTCACTTGAATTAAATTCACTTTGATTTTATCGCACAAAAGTATTTATTTTATTGAATTAATTAATTTCACTGCAATGTTTGATTATTTATTAATTAATTAATTCACTCGGGTAACTTTAAATTAATTAAATTAATTATACTGCACTTCACACGAAATAATGTCTCAACTTTTTGATGAATTTCAGCAAATGCTTTGTCTTTTATCACTTTTCACCATCCGGCTCGAAGGACCATGTTAAGAATTTTCCCAATTTTTAGTCGAGTTAATTCTTACAAGGAAAGTCCGAGGCAGCTCGCCGTGATTTTCCTGATGATGTACTCAAGTGGATTATGTGAAATAGCCGGTTCTCCGGATGGAACGAAATAACAAAGGCAGAAAAAAGACAAAACACTAGGAGTTGTAGATGGTCTCAAATGAATCTGAACACGTGATTTATAAAAAAATATAAACTCTTTAATAAATAACGTGACTAGATACAAGCACAATTGATACTTTGCCCGCACTGATTTTAAGTCTCTTTGTCTCTAAATTGTCTCTTTGATAAATGTCTCTTGTTTTCACTTAATTGATTAATTTCACGTTTATTAATTTCGGTTGTAAATCGATATGAATTGTTGATTAATGTTCTCATTGATTGATCTCACTCAAACCGTTAAATAATTGCGATTATTTAGTTGCCATGTGTCTATCGACTCGGCGTCGGTTTTCTCGATGATTTACACAATAGATTGCACACACACGATGTTGCGTTGATAATTTCTCGACGATCAGTGACGCGTTAACCCGCGTCTTTTCGTTACCAGGTCCACCCGTAAGGTCAATGCGCCTCTGGTGACCATTATGCTAATTTCTGTGATGATCGACAGGATGACTGATCCGATGGTAATTCGGATCAGCCGATAATTTAGCATGATTTTTAACAACATCTCGAGGATAATGGTAGGGAAAATAATTATTGCCCCCCGCCTCAAGTTGAGGAGTGTGTCAGGTTGAAGCCCACCAATTGTTGCAACCTCTTTTGGAAGAAGCAAGCAAGCACTGAAAAGCAGCATCTTCAGCAGTGTTAAAAATCTAGCGCGATTTTTATGACGCTCACTCAAGTTACTTATGAGTGACCGTGAAGATTTTCGATGAAGTTCAATTAAAGTGGACTGTATTTGATGGTAATGGATGATTGATGAATTTCAGGATAGTTTGAGGAATTTCAGGATAATTGGCGATGGTTTAACACAATGATAACCCGCGAACTTTATCAAAAATATACTTTAATTTTGACTAGATTGCACTCGATACATGGATAAATTTCACTGATAATATTCTGATAATTCACTCGATAATTGTCTCTTTAATGTTCTTGATAATTGTCTTTAATTCACTGGTCTTGGATGATTTAAACAATGATATTAATTAATAATCTGAAGGATTATTGATGATGCGCATACGAATTATAAGAAGATAAGTCGTCTAGCGTGAATTAAATGATAATTGTCAGATAACTTCGATAGTTTAACAATGATAATTAACACTGATTCTATTCGATAGTTGATAACGTTCATTACTATTCGATGATCGCATTTCCCTGCCGGGTTGTAAGGCCGGTCTTACATCAAAATGCTCGATAATGTCTTTAATTAAAGTTGAATGTCTCTTTGATATGTAACAACCGAATGAAAACCCTTCACGTTACACTATTCGCGTCTATCGACTATAGCGTCGGTTTATTACACCCGAAAAGTCTCTAACGATTAAGATAGATAAATTTCTTGATAATGCACGGATTCACGAAGAATCTAGCTATTGATGATGCACGTATTCACTAAGAATGTAGCTATAGATGATGGTTGATACGCGAAACCATGCCTTCACTGTTTCGCGGATCGATGACTAAGTTATTTTAATGATGAGTTACTGATTACGCGAAACACGTCTACACTGTCCCGCGGCTCGTTTAACAAGTTTAATGATGATTGACTGATTACGCGAAACACGTCTACACTGTCCCGCGGCTCGATGAAGAAGAACGTCTCTTGCCGAGACAATTGGCCCCATCGGTGTCGATGACGCCTTGGGTGATGTTTGGGCATCAATTGAACTAATTGATGACCCCTGATCCGCGGGTAACCCTGGCTCAGTCGATAAACTAGCCAGGATTTTTAACATACCGCCCGCCGTCGGCGAACCCCTGGAGACGACCTAGTTGTCTTTGGTCCAGGTCTGTGGTCCTGTTGCTCTTTCTTCAGATGACTTTCCATGATGAAGTTTGACCAGTTTCCATCTGCTGGTTGTAAAGCAGGACAGATGTCCACTGATCATCGCTGATGATGAGATTAACTCGATTTCCTGATGATTCATAGATAATTTTGATAATTATTCTTACTCGTTTCCAGCAAGATCATTTAGAGATGGTTGTTGCAGCTGTTCTAATTGTTGAACTGACAAATTTCTAATCGTTTGGAAGATTTTCGATGACTCTTGCTGGATTTCTTGGATTGACAATTCGATTTATAGATGATCTTCTGGCTTCGTTAATTCTTCCGATGATAATCTACGATTATCTGATGCTTTTTGATGATTGCTGTCAGGTCATTGTCATCCTGACTGCAGATAAGGTTGGTTCATGCTCAATGCTGCCCCTGAATGATTTGATGTCTTGTCAAGTCATTGTTGTCTTGACTGATGATGAATTTTCATGGTGTATGAACTGGATGGATTTAGGATTGTTGATACTGCCGCCCGCCATGCGACGACATTTCGATGTCCTATGCTTGATGATGAATTTCTTTCAATGACTTCAAGTTACTTCTGTACTTGAATCTGCAATCATGTGACCTGGAACATTCAATGATAACGAGTATAAGGAACTAGATGTTCTCCAAAGTGTGATAACGTTTGCAACCATTATCAATTTTGTAAAACAATTAATTCAATGATGAATGATCACAGATCATTGATGAAGTTGGTTATGATGTTCTGCAACAATTCGTTTAAATGATGATGTTCAGACTGGATGTGTTGCATTCACTGATGATGATTTGCGTAGAGATGTCTCTCGACTTCTCTAGGATTGATGACCTTGAAGGCTGTCTTCGATGGGTCTGATGATAGCTCTGATATTGGATTGATACCTTTGATGATATCCAGTCTTGATGTTCCATAGTCTTCTGATGATCTTGACCGTTAATGATGACTGGTGATATCTGTTCAAAAGTCAGTAAAAAAAGGAGAGATGAATGGACTGGGAAATTGGGGATGCACAAAATCGTGAAAAGAAGTTGAACATTTGCACAGAATATTTAATTTTAGTCAAAGTTGCGTTTATTCAATAAAAGTTTATGACGAATTTTACAGGAAAAATGTCAATTGTTTGTGTGAAAACACTGCACTTTGACTGGTTGAGTGTACCGTGAATTTAACCGCGAATTAATATTGAATTAACCGAAAAAAACACTAATCGTTGAATTAATAAACGTTGAATGTAATTCAGTTGAATTATTCGAATGAACAATGATGATTTTAACCGTGGATGTATCCGTAAACTTAATCGAGAACCGTTGACAGAATTAACGTAACGCGATGTATCCTTGTTAACCGTTTGTACCGAAGATGTTGATAATGCGCCCGTTAAATTAACACATTAGTTAATAAAAAAGAAGCATCGTAGATTTGAATGTACTGTTGCGTCACCGTGGATATATTGCCGATTACCGTTGATGGGTCCGAAACCCGTTTGAACTCATTGAGATCCCAATGAGAACTTGTCCAAAAACGATGTTATCTCGTTGAAGGACTGACGTGTACTGCTTAATTGAAGTAAAGAGGGGGGTAATTCGAAAGCGCCTGAATTACTCGGATTTCTCCTAAATCTCGCCCGATCGCTGGAGATTTTAGCGCCAATTTCGAACAATATCCGCCCAGCTGGCTCGTCCTGGTCAAGTTCTGATGATGATGATGATGATGATGATTGGTATACCGGTTGCTGATCGATAGATCGGACGCCTTTGGCGTTTATTTCCCAAGCACGTCTGCTGGTTCATTTAGTGCTGAGTTTTGTAGCTTGATATGATGTTGCCTAGGGCTTTTCGTTGATGAACTTCTGCTCTGCCAGGTTGTTGATAATGAAATGATGATGCTTGTCTGCTCAATTTGTTGGATTTCTCATTGAGAAGCCGCCCGCCCTGTAGAATGATCAGTTCTCTGACGGGGGATTTAAATTCCTCTCTGGTGTTCACTGTTTTTTAAAGATGTTGTTCATTTGTCTCTTC
Organism: Aleiodes alternator; assembly: GCA_963921955.1. Taxonomy (NCBI): domain Eukaryota; kingdom Metazoa; phylum Arthropoda; class Insecta; order Hymenoptera; family Braconidae; genus Aleiodes; species Aleiodes alternator. The sequence continues at coordinate 461,655 of OY998102.1, forward strand.
AGGATTCGCTACGTCCTTCTGAGCTAGTGGTCTTCGTCTTCTTTCTTTGATTGGCAGCGTAAATTTCGATGGCAGCCTGATGATGCGATTGTACGTCGCTTGATAGACGATTCTCAGCTAATCGTTTTACTACTCCTGAGGTTTTCAATAATGATTCCCTCCTGATTTCTGATGAGTAGATGACTATGGTGATGATGTTCAAGATTGTTGACTATTTTTTGGCAATTCACTGCGTGAGTACTCAGTTGATGATTGTCTATGATATCTCTTCAGCAAGTTTTCCATGCTTTTAGCACAGGTTTTCGATGATGATTTATCATTGATGAATCTCTGTCAATGTTGATGAAGTTCTGTTATCAGTAGTGATTTTCAGAAGTGAAACCTTCTGTAGATGATGTAGCCTTCAATTAAATTTGATTGATGATAGACTTCTTGATGATTTACAAAGGTCTCTTGATAACGTTGCATTCTCGAGTAATCATTAGCATTGTAGTTGTTGATTCTCAAGCGGTGTCGATGCTTGCATTCCCTCGCCGGGTTGTAAGGCCGGTCTTACATTGGAATGCGTCATGATTGGCTTGCTGTCGATGGTGTTTGTGATTGTCAATGCTAATGATGACTCTGAATGATGAAGTCGGAAGAAGATTTAATGACTGATAATTTTGAGTGATGAATGATAGCCTTGGTCGTTTGATCCTTGGCTCTCCGTGATGACTTGATGATTTCTAGCGACTTGATGATGGACTTGGCTACTCTGCGGTGTCATTTGATGAATTAATATTTATAGATGATGAACGTTTGATGTATGATTGATAAATTAACTCGATGAATTAACTTGATGAATATTCATGCCTCTGGAGAAGTGAAGTTCACTGAAGTTTCGATGAAGTTCGGTTAATTTTTTGAACTTCGGTGGTTGAAGCTTTTTTCAAGATGATGAAGGTCTTCAATTTGATGATAATGATTCTGGTTGCTGGTCTAGATGGCTCTCTATATCGTCTTCCGCAGAGTTCCTTGTTGATTCAATCAAATCGATTTGTGATAATTGCCAAGATGGCTTTCAATGATAATTGAATGATGTCTTCTCTGATGCTGATGATGGACTCGGCTATTCTGCCTTTCCGTATAATTCTGAAGGATTAATGACTAACTAATCGTTGTATTACCTTGATTATTTATTTTTTCGATGAATTGCTTTGAATATTTGCAGTGAAGTCCGAATAACTTTAGATGAAGGCAATTATGTTGAAGTTCTTCAGGGTAATAGAGTTCTTTGATTTGGATGATGCTTGCTCGTTGCCTGCTTTTATTGATTTTCGGCAATTGCCCTATGGTATGTTCGTCATTAACTGTGCTGATTGATGAATGTCTTTTCGATGATTTTTGGATAATTATCAGCACTCAGTATGATGTCAATGGATTCGTTGCTTTAACGTTGGATGTTCTCGATGAAGGTGTCCAAGTCTTGATGGTGATAAATGTATAACTTGATGATGTAAATCTTCTGTTAATCGTCCAAAATTCAATACGTTGCCATCTACTGCCGGGTTGTAAGGCCGGTTCTTACTATAGATGGCCGATATTCAAGTTCTGCCGATATTCTCTCAATATGCCCGTTCCATTGATGATGAGTGATGATGATCGCTGGTGAAGATTCAAGTTTGATGTTTAATCGATTAGCACTCAGGCTCCTTGATGATTGCCTTTTGTCGATGATGCAGTCATCATCGCAGCTGCCAAGTACTTCAGCTTCTTTAATGATGACGATGCTATTACTTGCTGTTCAGTGTTGATGATGGCCTTGGCTTTGACTTTGATCACTTGCCTATGTTGATTCTCTGTGTCTGAATGAGAAAACGTCATCCTCATGCAGACGGTGATGAACTCAATGACTGATTGATGACTTGATGCATGATGAACTCGTTGATTGTCTGAGAATTCCGATGAATGACTGTTGTGGTAGATGTGCAGGATTAATTGAGATTCCCAATTGAATCTTCGATAGATGTCTCTTGGAGTATGCACATCTACACCCATGCTGGTGTCTCTCGATGATCTTCATTGTCCGTCTGGTCCTCCATCACGAGGTCAGGGACAGGCACGACTTTAGTTGATTTATGATGCTTCCAACTAGGGTCCTATCCCCATCTGACAATTCGCTGTCATCCGCTGTATCGAGATCCCGTTGAGTGTCGTATTAATAACAAGATTCACCTCTGGATCTTGACTTCGTGGAATTTCTGTCATCTCGTCGTTTGTGCCTGGCCCCTGTACCCCTGGAAGAACAGACGGATTGTTAATTTGTTCGAATATAATTAAATTATTGGAATAAAACTTATCTGATTATTGTAGTAGACAATGAAGCTTCCAATAATGCGTTGTTTCTTCGATGAATTTCAAATTTGCCACGCTCTATAGCTCTGTCGCGGCGACTGAACAGCTGTTCGATGAAAATCGATAAGTGGGTGGAGTCTCGTCGATCCCACTCAAATAGTCCCCACTTAAGCGGCCTTCTTCGATGATGTTCGGATGTAGTCGATAATTCTCGTGCGTTGTGACGTAGTCGCCCTGTACGTTGGAGGGGATGCCTTTCGAAGTCGGTGTTCGGCTGTTCTCGTGAACCCGAAAACTGCCGACACTTGTTTGTCTCAAGCGGCGAATTGTTTTGAGTCCGATGTAAACAAACGCGCACCAAAGCGATGAATTTTGTCGAGTTTTATCTCGTAAACAAACGCGAATTTACACAGAATATTCTCGAATACTTTCGAAATTTTATTTCACTCCCGATCCACTGGCACTTTGTAAGGGGAGGGGATGGGTGAAATGGATAAAATCAGATGAATTTTCAGATTATTGTCTTTGATAATTTTCTTTGATAATTTCTTTGATAATTTTCTTTGATAATTTTCAGATAATTATCTTGCAAAAAATCGAAGCCGGATCACTCTGATCCGGCTCGAAGGACCATGTTAAAAATCAGAGGGATTTTTTAATGTCCTTCGGACGGATTGCCTTTTTCTGATGATGTCTCCATAGGAAGCTGGTGCCCATGATTTCTTCTTTGATCAGAGCCGGATCCCTAGGATCCGGCTCGAAGGACCATGTTAAAAATCTAGCGCGATTTTTATGACGCTCACTCAAGTTACTTATGAGTGACCGTGAAGATTTCCGATGAAGTTCAATTAAAGTGGACTGTATTTGATGGTAATGGATGATTGATGAATTTCAGGATAGTTTGAGGAATTTCAGGATAATTGGCGATGGTTTAACACAATGATAACCCGCGAACTTTATCAAAAATATACTTTAATTTTGACTAGATTGCACTCGATACATGGATAAATTTCACTGATAATATTCTGATAATTCACTCGATAATTGTCTCTTTAATGTTCTTGATAATTGTCTTTAATTCACCGGTCTTGGATGATTTAAACAATGATATTAATTAATAATCTGAAGGATTATTGATGATGCGCATACGAATTATAAGAAGATAAGTCGTCTAGCGTGAATTAAATGATAATTGTCAGATAACTTCGATAGTTTAACAATGATAATTAACACTGATTCTATTCGATAGTTGATAACGTTCATTACTATTCGATGATCGCATTTCCCTGCCGGGTTGTAAGGCCGGTCTTCCATCAAAATACTCGATAATGTCTTAATTAAAGTTGAATGTCTCTTTGATATGTAACAACCGAATGAAAACCCTTCACGTTACACTATTCGCGTCTATCGACTATAGCGTCGGTTTATTACACCCGAAAAGTCTCTAACGATTAAGATAGATAAATTTCTTGATAATGCACGGATTCACGAAGAATCTAGCTATTGATGATGCACGTATTCACTAAGAATGTAGCTATAGATGATGGTTGATACGCGAAACCATGCCTTCACTGTTTCGCGGATCGATGACTAAGTTATTTTAATGATGAGTTACTGATTACGCGAAACACGTCTACACTGTCCCGCGGCTCGTTTAACAAGTTTAATGATGATTGACTGATTACGCGAAACACGTCTACACTGTCCCGCGGCTCGATGAAGAAGAACGTCTCTTGCCGAGACAATTGGCCCCATCGGTGTCGATGACGCCTTGGGTGATGTTTGGGCATCAATTGAACTAATTGATGACCCCTGATCCGCGGGTAACCCTGGCTCAGTCGATAAACTAGCCAGGATTTTTAACAAGCAGAGAGTCCAACGTCTGGTTCAACAGATTCATGGTCTAAACCGACAGGTAAGATTTTCTAGATGAAATAAGCCGGGTAAATTCAGTAGTCAATGCGTGTATAGTCCGACCCACCAGTAGTGATACTGAATTTTAGTCAGACGTATTTCATGGATCTGTCGGAGTCTCGTTCGATACTTGCAAAATTATGTGTTTCACCTACGTACAGCTGAAAAAAAAATTAAGAGAATTCCGCATTAATTCAACTCCCATCTTTTGCAAAAGCTGATGGCCGTTGCGACTGTGAACGTAGGCAACGAATTTCCTGTGATTCTGGGAATCATTGGTTCTCTAATAGCATCAGAAACTTGAAGACAAAATGGTAAAACAAGAACGTAATAGTTTGCTTTTTTCCAATATAAAATTTCTTAAATATTGTCATATATAGTTTATATATATTTGATATATAGTGACTTATATAAAACCCATTTTGCAGGTCGACATCGACTTCACTATCGTTAGTTTCATATTTTATCAAATCAAATCAAGAGGATTAACAACAATTTCACAATTCAATGGCATGAACCACATAATTTAAATTAATTAAATATGTTAAAAATCATGGCCTTACCGACCAAGGGAAAGGTCAGTCAAACATCCAAAATTAATTATCATATTGACCACGGGGGTCAGTGACGGCACTGACCACCACATTCATCATTTTAGAGACGCGTAGCGTCACTTGCTCTTCAACGTTCGTATTAACTACCACGTTTCTTTCTAATTTAGTGAGAAGTGTTAAATTCGTATCGTTAATTATCATTGTATTAAATCAAATATATGAAATAATTAGAGTAAAATCAACGAAACTTATCAGAGAATTATCGCTAAATGAATTATCTTCAATAATTCATTCGTGCATCAACAAATAATCCTTCCGATTATTAAATTATATCTCGTGCGTCGGCTTACAACCGACTCGTGAAAGCATTGACAATTATCCAGTGAATTAAAGATAATTATCAATAACATTAAAGAGACAATTATCGAGTGAATTATCAGAATATTATCAGTGAAATTTATCCATGTATCGAGTGAAATTCTAGTCAAAATTACAGTTATATTTTTGATAAAAGTTCGCGAGTTATCATTGTGTTAAACCATCGCCAATCATCCTGAAATTCCTCAAACTATCCTGAAATTCATCAATCATCCATTAACATCAAATACAGTCCACTTTAATTGAACTTTATCGAAAATCTTCACGGTCACTCATAAGTAACTTGAGTGAGCGTCACAAAAATCCCTCTGATTTTTAACAAAATAATCCCCTTAGAGGTTCAATTTTTTAAACAAGAGAGATTTGTGTTTATAAAATGGCTCTTTTGCGTAAAACAGAAAAAGAAGATTGATCCATACAATAAAAGTTGATATGAAAGATATGAATAATCAACCGTTCTTTATGTTTTAAACTGTCCCATGATTTTCTGTTGAATATTTATTCAAAATTGATTTCGAAAAAGTTATCCACAATTGAAAGTAGAGTAGAATACATTGTAGAGCTGCCATGTGATGGATTCATGAAGCAGATAGTAAGAAAGAAGCAAATATGTATTTATTTTGTTATTTGTTATTTACTGTGAAAGATTGAGTAATTTTTTTTGGAACAATGAAAAATTTTCACAACTTTTTATTAACATTTATTATATGATTGTGAAAATAATTTTTTTTAAATACATTATTTGTTCAAATTGCAAATTATGAGAACATTTTGATGATAATACATTTTTTTTACTATTGTCATAATATGCCTGTATACATAAAGAGGTTTTTTCTTAAAAATAACATTGCATTTTAATTGCTTCCGCTTAATAATATTAAATAATTGTTGATAACTTTTCTTCATCTTAATATAACGTATTATATTTAATTGAAATAAACATTTAAGGAATTCTTCTGCTTCAATTATGAAATTGCCTTGCCTCGAAAGGCACATTTAGTTGATATGTTGACATTTTTCTTAGAATTTTTATATTCTTTTTTATTTTCAAAATCAGACGAACTGCAATTGATATAATATTGTTTTTATTAGAGAAAGTGGAGGAAATGTCTTGGAGTTGATTTTGTTTCTCCTCTTTGACAGCTGTTGATTTCATTAAATTATTATTATTTTTTTTTGTCTTCTGGTAATGGATCATTTTCTCTCAAATTTTCTGTGTAATTTATCTTTTCCAATGAAGTTGATGATAATGATGATGGTGGTTGCTCACTATTTGTATTTTCATGCTCCTCTTTGACAGCTGTTGATTTCATTAAATTATTATTATTTTTTTTTTGTCTTCTGGTAATGGATCATTTTCTTTCAAATTGTCTGTGTAATTCATCTCTTCCATTTTTAATAAAGTTGATGATGATGGTTGATCATTATTCATTGTTTTCAAAATATAAATGAATAGATTTATCAATTAATAGATGCCTGTAAAAAAAAATCAGACATTTTCATTTATTTATACATTCATTTATTTTTTCATAAATTCAATTTGTTATACTTACATGTCTTGTGGTTTGGATTGAGTTACGCCTCCTTTTTTGATGCATTGAAGGAGAAATTCTTCCTTACAGCATCGCGCAAAAATATAATTTTGATAATTATTGGGAGCCACTATCATTGAAAATCTCTTATCAAAAGGATTTTCATGGAATTTCCCAATTACTCCACCATGTTTCTATATAAAATAAAGAGAAAATATACATTTTTTGATATGAAAGAAAAGGATGATATAATTTATTATACTAAAATACTTACTAAAATTAATTTTTTCAATTTTTGTCGGTCTTGTTCAAATTTTTCATAACCAACCAAAATGATTTTTCGAGACATGAAATTTTGTGTATTGCCCACTCTTGTCATAAGAGCTTTTCTAATTGTATTTTGCTCTTGTATTTTGTTGTTTTTTTCCTCTTTTCTCTCATTATTATCATTTTTTTTTTCATCATTAAGTAAATCTTCCTCATTTCCATTATTAGTAGTAGTAGTAGTAGTATTATTTATTATTTTTTTTTCTTTTCATAAATAATTATATATGGATTTTCTGATGATTTTAAAAATGTTTGAATTTGCTGTTCAACAACTGTGTGATTATCAATCAAATATAATATTTCATCATCATCATCATTATTATTATAATATAAATGGGTATTATAATGACCCATATTAATTTCATCACCAATGTGATTAATACAGCTGTGTAATGTATAATAACATTGATCAATTTCATATGCATTCTTATTATTTAAATATGAATGTATATTTAATTGCAATGAAATATTTATCCCAGCTTTCATTTTCTCCAATTTATTATTAAATCTGGATAGATGTATAATAATAAATTGAGGTAGCTGCTCATCATAATTTTTGATTTTTTCTTTTTCTTCTTCTCCTTCTTTTTCTTTTTGTTGTTTCTCATTATTAATCACATTAAAACAATTGCCTGAAACTACACTTTTATCATTATCACAAAAGTTACACTGTACATCTTCATATTGTCTTTTTCCAATGAAAAATAATTTTTCAATAATTCACTCAAGTTTATAGATGACTTTGTTTCATTTAATTTAATAAACAAATTGATACCATTATCAGGCACAATTTTAAATGTCAATTTGCAATGAGAACAATAAAATTCATTTAAAATATTAATATTGCAAAAGTTTTTTGAATCATTATGTTTTGAATGATTATTTATATGTAAATTAAATAAATTTAATAAATAAAATAATAATTCACTGGCATCATTTTGTTTGCCATATACAAATAATGAATTAAAATTGTTCAATTATAGAAATTATTGTTTTATTATAGAAATTTCATTATTGTTTGAGTTGTTCACTGGTTTTTTGAATATTTATTAATGATTCGCGAGATTTAACCGGATTTTGAGAGGAGCGTGGTGTGAGTCAAAAAATGACGCGTGCACGAGATTTTCGATTTAATTGTAACTTTATTATAAATAATCAAATTATTTATCACAGCCTTAATCACCTTTTGTTTTAACAATAATTGAATTGAGATAATCAAGAGTTTTGAGAGTTTCTATTAACTATTTTTTAATTGAGAATATATGAGAAATTCTGAGAACACTTTTTGCACTTGACGCGAGAATAGCTCTTTCGAGAATAAGGATGAGAATTCCAAGAAAATATGGCAGGTGTCCTGAATTAATTAATCTATCATTCGATAGATTGCGGGTCAGAACACCTGTCAATCAAGTGGCGCCTCGAGTGCCAAAGTTGAGTAGGTCACGGTCAGTAGGCCGATGACCGATAAAGCAGAGTAGTCTACGTGTGTGTGTGTGAGTGTATGGGCCAGCTGACAGTTGGTCCATAACCAAACAATTATTTTTATATTCATTATAAATACTCTGCAATTTATAAATGCAGGTTTCTTTGCAACAATGTAAATTATTTTCCAAAATTTCTTGCAAATTCGACATTGAAAAAAGTACACTCAACACAATATTAACAAAACAATTATTATTTTCATATTGAAATACTTTAGGTTTCATTTTTTTTTAAACTTTTTGCACAAGTATAAACACAAGAATCTAACAGCTCTGCTTATGTTGGATGAGATACAACAACAATGTATCCAAGGAATGTAGAATTGAAACTGAATAGAATAGAAAATATTCAGCTCATATTTATACACGATTCCTTTGCCAAACACACATACACAGAGAGAGGGAGAAAATTTATAAAAATGGCGTATTCAGGTCCTCCTTGGTTGGCCTTACTACTATAGAGTAGAGTAGATGATCCGCCCAGTTTGGCCGCTCACATCACGCCCCCCATCGCTATCAGCCTTATTCTTTACCACCAATGATAAAGAATGTCTATGGGGGGGAAAGAGAAAAAAATTAGAAAAGCTTTTTTTTTTTTTGAATATTTTTTTATTTTTTCCTTTTGATGATGTGTACTCGTTTCCACATCACCCAGGAGGTAGAGTACCCGATGATTTTTTTTTAACGTGGTATCCCCTATAGGACTAATCCATCGGTTTTCTAATAAATTTAAAAAGTCATAATAACACAAAAAAAAACCACTGATTAATTTAATAGCACTTATTCTAATAATCATTTTATAGAGAAAAAAAAACATGAATAATAATCTTGATAATAATGATGATATATTAATAACAAAACAACTTATTTTCCAAAATTAAATCTATAAATCATTGGAAAATAAGTATAGTCAACTAGAAACATGAAAAAATGAAAGGAAATGCTCCTTATTATTAAAAAACTGGATTTTTTTACACTGGAACTTTTTGAAAACTATTTAAACTTTAATGCACAAAGCACCATCACCACTCCAGTGGCATTGTAGCTGCAGTGGTGGTAGTAGTTAGTAGTAGTAGTAGTTAGTAGTAGTAGTAGTTAGTAGTAGTAGTAGTAGTAGTAGTAGTAGTAGTAGTAGTAGTAGTAGTAGAATATTCATTCGATTGGCCTTGGAGGATGATCGAATGCCAAATTGTTAATTATGACCAATACCCCAGTACCTTCAATCAATTCAACTACAACGATTTGATTGTCGACTGCACTGGCTGCAATTCGAATAGGTATGTACAATGCCGGATGATTTTCATCAGGGGGAACACGTACATTTATTGGAATTGACCCGTCATCAACTAGATGATTATGTTTAATCATGAAAAAAAGAAAAAAAAACAGAAAAGACGAAAAAAATTATTAATAAGTATCATATCTATAATAGCTTGGTTTTTTGACTTAATTTTTTTCATCCTTACAATGTCCAGCAGCAGGAGCAGGAGCAAGAGCAGGAGCAGCAGGAGCAGCAGCAGCATTCTGTTCATTTTCTTCTTCTTCTTCTTCTTGTTGTTGTTGTTGTTGTTGTGGTGGTGGTGGAGGTGTTGGCGGTGGTGTGTCCATTTTGTATGTTTTTTTATCTCATTTATTAAATAAAAAGAAGGAGGAGGAGGAGGAAAAAAAATTGCAAGGGAAAACCACGTCCATACGCAAGCAATTTTCATAGCCGGATGAAATTGAAAAATTTCTGCCCTCCTTTTTTTGCCCCTTATTTGACACCTTTTACGTCATCTATTTGAGAAGGGGTAAAATTCAAGGAGTGAATAACCAATCAAAAATGACCAAAGGATCAAAGAGAGGGAGGAAAAAGCAGGTAAGGGCAATTGAAACCGCAATTACCTTCTTGGCACGTGCCATTCTGAGAAAAAAAATAAGGTGCTATAAAAACATAAAGGATTTGTGGAAATTTTTGGCGCCCGGGCGGCGGGCAAGCGAGCGAGCGAGCGGGAGAGAGAGAGAGAGTGGCAAAATACGGAAAAAAAGAGATAGCTTTTTTTGTCATCTTTTCATCAATTGAAATATTAATTTATCATTATTTTAAATCATTTCATTGAAAAGCTGAGGAAATTTTAATTGAAAAACATGTGTCACACATATGGCAAATTTTCAAATATGTAGTAGTGGGATAAATGGAAAAATTGCTACTTGTCCTCTTTTTCAAATTAAAGGAAAAAAACGAGAACAAAAACTCATATCGTCAAGCTAGAAACAAAAGGGCGTAAGCACCCGAAAACCCACGTTTCAGAGGGAAAAGGGCGTATGCCCATAATGCCTCTGTAGTCCTACAGAGCATGATGCAGTCCTTTACAGCCTACTGTAGTCCTATAGAGCATCCTCTACTCCTTTAGAACCCACTGTAGTCCTGTAGAGCCCCTCCCCCGTTCTAGGGGGCCCCTTTCGGTGGAAGCGAAGTGAAAGCAATTTTTTTTATGACTGATTTGGAATCTCGCGGTCATGATTCGCGAAGATCCATCAACAAAATTCCTCCACCATGATTTTTTGCAGGAAGCGAAGTGAAAGCAAAGTGAAAGCAATTTTTTTTATGACTGATTTGGAATCTCGCGGTCATGATTCGCGAAGATCCATCAACGAAATTCCTCCACCATGATTTTTTGCAGGAAGCGAAGTGAAAGCAAAGTGAAAGCAATTTTTTTTATGACTGATTTGGAATCTCGTGGTCATGATTCGCGAAGACCCATCAACAAAATTCCTCTACGATGATTTTTTGCAGAGTGTCCTCTACAGGCGTCTGTACACTTTTTTAAGTCATCGTAGTCCTGTACGCCTCGCCTTACCCTCACCCGCCCCTCACCCAACCCCTCAGCCCACCCCTCATCCCGCCCCTCACCCCACCCCTCACCCCGCCCCACTCCCCGCCTTTCACCCCACCTCTCACCCGACCCCTCACCCCCCCCCCGTTCTAGGGGGCCTTTTTCAGTGGAAGCGAAGTAGAAGCAATTTTTTTTGTGACTGATTTGGAATCTCGCGGTCATGATTCGCGAAGATCCATCAACAAAATTCCTCTTCCATGATGTTGCAAAGTGAAAGCAAGTGAAAGCAATTTTTTTTTATGACTGATTTGGAATCTCGCGGTCATGATTCGCGAAGATCCATCAACAAAATTCCTCTACCATGATGTTTGAAAGTGAAAGCAAGTAAAAGCAATTTTTTTTTATGACTGATTTTGAATCTCGTGGTCATGATTCGCGAAGATCCATCAACGAAATTCCTCAATCATGATTTTTTGCAAACTAAAAGCAAGTGGAAGCAATTTTTTTTTATGACTGATTTGGAATCTCGTGGTCATGAATCCTGAGGATCCATCAACAAAATTCCTCTACCATGATGTTGCAATGTGTCCTCTACAGGCGTCTGTACACCTTTTCAGGTCATCGTAGTCCTGTACGCCTCACCCTACCCTCACCCCGCCCCTTACCCCACCCCTCACCCCGCCCCTCACCCCGCCCCTTACCCCACCCCTCACCCCGCCCCTCACCCCACCCCTCACCCCGCACCCCGCCCCTCACCCCACCCCTCACCCCACCCCTCATCCCACCCCTCACACTGCCCCTCACACCGCCCCTCACCCCGCCCCTCGCCCCTCGCCCCTCACTCCGCCCCTCACTTCGCCCCTCACTCCGCCCCTCACTCCGCCCCTCACTCCGCCCCTCACTCCGCCCCTCACTTTGCCCCTCACTCCGCCCCTCACTCCGCCCCTCACTCCGCCCCTCACTCCGCCCCTCACTCCGCCCCTCACCCCCGCCCGTTCTAGGGGGCCCCTTTCAGTGGAAGGGAAGTGAAAGCAATTTTTTTTATGACTGATTTGGAATCTCGTGATCATGATTCGCGAAGATCCATCAACAAAATTCCTCTACCATGATGTTTTGCAAAGTGTTCTCTACAGGCGTCTGTACACCTTTTCAGGCCATCATAGTCCTGTACGCCTCACCCCACCCCTCACCCCATCCCTCACCCCACTCCTCACCCCACCCCTTACTTCGCCCCTTACGCCGCCCCTTACCCCCCCCCGTTAGGGAGGACCCAGATCGGTGAAAAATTTTTTTCGAAATTTTTTTTTTATGACTGATTTAGAATCTCCTGGTCATGATTCGCGAAGATTCATTAACAAAAGTCTTTTACCAGCATTTCTTCTCAGAATCTGTCGGAATGGATTTTTTTTGTGAATGTCCACGAATCATAACAACTAGATTCCAAATTCCTCATAAAAAAATTTTGTACAAAAAACATTTTTTTGTACAAATTTTTTTTTATGACTGATTTGGAGTCTCGTGGTCATGATTCGCGAAGATCCATCAACAAAATTCCTCTACCATGATTTTTTGCAGAGTGAAAGCAAGTGAATGCAAGCGAAAGCAGATGAAAGCAAGTGAGAGCGGCCTTGCTTTCACTTGCTTTCGTGTGCTTTCAGCCGTCTGTAGTCCTCTACAGGCATCTGCAGTCTTCCACAGGCCTCTGTAGTCCTCTGCGGGCGTCTGTACACCTTTTCAGGTCATCGTAGTCCTGTACGCCTCACCCCACCCCTTACCTCGCCCCTTACCCCACCCCTTACCTAGCCTCCTACCCCGCCTCTTACCCCACCCCTTACCCCGCCCCTTGCCCTAACCCTGTCCCACCCCTTACCCCGCCCCTTTCCCCCCGCCCCCCCGCCCCCCCGTTTACTATGTACTGCGATCGGGAACAGAGGACCCTAATAACCCAGGGCCAGGGACCCAAATTCTAATGTGTGTGAGAAAGAGAGAGACAGACAGACAGACAGACACTGGTCTGCTGGTATGTGTTAGGGACTAAATTTTTGGGGATAAATTGCTTTGAAATCATTGCAAATAATTGAGATGGAATGATTCTGATGATTTAATTGGAATTCTGCAAAAAATTTGACATGGAATTTATATGAAATTTTTTGTTTTTACTCAACTCTATTTTTTGTCCAAAGAAATTCAAATCCTGCATTAATAAGAGAGAAAAAAAAACCCCAAGTATATTTTCCGTGTTTCTCTGTCTGTTTCTCTTCCTCCCTCCTTCACTCACTCACCCACCCACCCACCCACCCACTTGATCATCATGACACTTTGAGAAAAAGCGAATTTTATTGAACATTTATTACCCCAGGAAAAAATGTTCAGATCTGATCAGATCAAATTAGATCTGATCAGATCTAATTAGATCTGATTAGATCTAATTAGATCTGATTAGATCTGGTTAGATACAATCAGATCTAAGTCTGATTAGATCTGTTCAGATCTAACTAGATCTGATCAGATCCAACTAGATCTGATCAGATCTGATGACCTAATATGTATATTGGGTCATCAGATCTGATCAGATCTGGCTGGATCTGATCAGATCTAGTTAGATCTGATCAGATCTGATCAGATCTGATCAGATCAGATCTAGTTAGATCTGATCAGATCTGATCAGATCAGATCTAGTTAGATCTGATCAGATATGGAAATCAAAATTAGGTGAATAGACAAACATGATCAGGCAGAATTGGATTTTCATATTATCAGAAAGGGCAGTCATAGAACTATAAATATGGTTTCTTTTAAAATCTTTTTCAAATAAAAATTTATCTGTTAAAAAAAATTGGCAATGTGTCAGATCTGTGCTCATTTCATTATCATAGAATGTCATATTTATTTTCATGCATGATTCTGCATTCCATTTAGACAGTCTCAACTTTTCTCCGAAGTTTTTCCCTCAAATTTTTCTAATCTTCTTCATTTATGACGATTCGAATTCTACTTGATATCAAGGAATTGTGTGATAGCTGAGTGGCTACAGTAGGAGACTGGTAATCCTATGGTCCCGGGTTCAATCCCGCCGAGGTGCATTTTTTTTTCGATTTTTTTTTCTTTAAAAATTTTAATTTTCATTCATTTGTTTAGTAAATAATTCAGATTTTTATTTATTTTTCATTTTCTCTAAAATATGAAATTTTTAATTTTGGATTTTGTGCAGATCCAATTGGATCTGATCAGATCTAAGGAACTCAGATCTAATTGGATCAAATTAGATCTGGTCAGAGCGTGCCAATTTTCAGATCTGATCAGATCTAAGGAACTCAGATCTAATTTGATCTGATCAGATCTGAACATTTTTTCCTGGGAAGTTACTTTCAAATTATCCATTTTCTTAATCAATTCACATTCACAATTAATTAATGCGAATAAGCATGTTGTCGATAGGATACAATCTTTCTGGCTCGAGTCCAAATAGTTATGTATTTAGGTATTGTCTGGAAAAAGGCAATGATGAGGCTTGATAAGTCCACTTTATTGTATCATAATTATCAAATAAAAAAAGTATGTTTGACGTACAACTCATTTTCAATTTTGACATGTATATTAAATATATTTTTATTTGAAATAAATAATGAAAAAAATGTAATGGGCCTCTGTTCAATCAATGATGACTAATGGAATATTCCTGTCATGCTCAGCTTCAGCCTTCTGAGTTTTGCCATAGAGGTAAGGGGCTATAGCTCTCGCCTCTGTATGAACCATGTGGAATATAACACACTTGTGATGTTCAATCAAATAATTGTTCAACGTCTTCCACTGTTGCTCCATTTGTTGCACTATAGAAAAATAGACCATTTCAACTAATCATCAAGTATTATAAAAAAGAAAAAAAAAATTAATTACTGATATAATATTTCCTCAGCATTCATGAAAAAAAAAACACCTCGCATTTCATAAGTACATGTTGAGCAGTTTGATAAATTGTCTGATTATGCTCTTCACATGAAGAGCATAAGCCAAAATTTTCAGAATTGATGGATAATGATGATGCGATCGACGATATTTAGTAGCTTGATGATGAAATCAAAATTTCTGAAACAACAAGCAAAAGTACAAAGGAACGTGTAAAAATATCAAAAATTAAATTTTCGGAAAATACTCGTCAATAATTCCATCCTGGCACTTGATTTATATATCATGGAAAATGATTTTGTTTTTCGGAAATTGATCCATGATGTCAATATACTGTAGTATCTTGACTAATTTTTGGAAATTTCCCATGGAAGCCTGGATTAAAAAAAAATAAATAAAAAAAATACTGATTTTCTCCTCTATTTCATGCAAATTTTGCCGAAAAAATAAGCAGTTGTGAGTTTTTTCTTCTTTATTTCAGTTTCAAAATTTTCCTTCATTTTCTAATACATTATATAATTTATTTTTACAATTATAATTATTACAGAAAGAATTATTCCTGTAAGAAAAATTGTGTAAAAAAATTGCTTTACATTTAATTATAATAGTTGAATCGCAGATTATATCATCGTTGTAAAGTAAAGAGAGCATAAATAAGAAATGCTTGTTATTTCTTTTTATCATGATTTTCGTTAACTTGCTCAATATTTTCTTTTTTGCTATTTTTGATTTATTTGCAGATTTTCAAGTAATCTATCTGTATATTTCTTGAAATAAATATATATTAATGCATATAAATATCATTCAAGTCACATGGAGCATAAATATTATGTTGAATTGAAAAAGTAAAAAGTAATTGTAAGTTTGTTGTTATGTTGATTATTTTGTTCCTTGTATTGATTTTTCTGGTAGAAATAAAGATATTATTGTTTTTCAGCGTGAGAAATAATTTGAATTGGATTTACTATTGAAAAGAAAAAAAAATATGTACAACATAAAATCAATAAACCCAATAAATAATCATTTATCATCTACTAAAATGTCTTATTTAAACCTAAAATCATTATAATTGAGTTGAAAAAAAAAAAATATGACTTGAAAAATGTGAAACAATATTTGGACATGCAGCTATTGAGCAATAACAGAATAATGGTTCATTTTATAAATAATATATGTGTATTAAAAGTTTAACATTTTCAGTAAATGCAAAATAATCTATTGCTATTAAAAAATTTAGAAATATTACGTGAATATTTAGTTTACTTTGCGTAAACACCTTTTGAAGAAGAAGAAGAAGAAGAAAATTTGATGAGAATGTTTTAGTTGCCTTGACTAAGCATATACTCAGCTCAAGGTATTTTTTACAAGAAAATTATCAACTAAATATTACATCACAATATAAATATTCTCTCATTGTATAGATGTATAGCTGCTAGCCATTGGCCTTCATTACTATCACGAAGGATCGGGTTTGATTAATCACCAGGCCCCTGATGTCCCCCAAAATTTGGTGTCCAAGGAAATTTAAATCTTGCATTAATAAGACAGAAAAAAAAACCCCCAAGTATATTTTCCGTTTTTCTCTGTCTGTTTCTCTCCCCCCAGATGTATATCATTTTGATGAAAAATTATGGAAGAATTGAGAAGCAAAAAGACATGAGAGACTGGAAAAGTCAAAGATTCAGGGCAAACATTATTCAGCAGCAAATATGAGCAAAATGGCCTTTTTTTTCTTCATAAATTAGCAGCGGCGGAGGAGCTTATATGAAAAGAAAAAGGAAAGATGAAAAACTAATTATTGAAAAAGCGACAATTTTTCAAGAAATTCAATTCAAAGTAAGAGAGTAAGAGAGTAAGAGTAGTAAAATTGTTGCGTTTACTAGGTACTGCGATCGGGAACAGAGGACCCTAATAACCCAGGGTCTGGGAGCCTAATTTTGAAAATAATTACTTCTCTGAGTCTAAAGATTTTTTTTTGAAATTTTGCAAGACTACAACAAAATAGTATATAGAGATATATAAAATGGCTCTCATATTGATTAAAGAATAGAATAAATCAATTTTTTCTTTCAATTGTTTTTGAAAAATGACTGAAAAATTAAAAGCTAAGAGATAGAGCAGCAATATGAATCTTGGTCTTATCTTGTAGCTCTATAAGAGAAGACATTCGAAAGATATATACATAAATGTAAAATAAATTTATTTTTTTTTCAGGATGAAAAAAAGAAAAAAAGGCAAAACTTTTCAAATTTTTGTAGGATTATTATCCTAACCGATGTAGTGGAGTGGAGTTTGCTCTCTCTGTTGTTTTCAATGGAAATAATAATAATAATAATAAGGAATAAAAAAAAGGAAAAGAAGGAGAAAAAAATTCTAAAATTTGCTTAAATTTTTATTATGTTTATTATTATTTCAAGTTTCGCATTTTGACAAGATATTTTGACAATTTTAAATTTTTAGGAATCTTTTTATAATTTCCAATGAAAATTTCACTCCATACTAATTTAAATTCCTCATTGCCATATAATATATATGATGGAAAGACATCAATTTTGAATTTTCTCATGAATTTCACAATTTTGGCTGGAAATGAGGCATCTTTTAATTGTAAATCAGTTAATATCAAATTCTTAAATATATCAGCCTCAATTGTTATTGGTTGCTTGATAATTAAATGAGCTACAACATGTGGAGCATCAACAAAATGACACCACTCACTTGATTTAGATGGATGCGATTCCATTATAGTATAATTACGATTTAAAAATTTAATTGGACACATGTATGTTTTATCTAATTGTATAAAATTGGTTTTGGGTGGCAATAATCCAATGTACTTGGCCCATTCGGTATACATTTTAAAAAGATAATAAATACATTTTTCATCATTATCCATTGAGGCAAAATGAACATTACTTTGAGTTTCTAGTTCCCAATTATAATTTGCTAAAAAGTTTGAATAAATATTTTTTATAAGAGCCTTAAGCTCGGGCCAATATTCTATATTATTTGGTGAAAAGAATTCAGTTGTAATAAATGAATTGGACCATTCTTTCATCCATTTATAATTTTTTGTAAAAATTCTTGGTGGATTATCATCTAAACATGTGATTTTCAAATCATAAAAATCTGAATCTTCTTTTTTTTCAATCAATCTATAATTAGAGCCACCTTCTAAAGCCAGCCAAAAGGCATTTTCTTTGATATATAATTGTGTTAATTGGCTTTTAGTAATTGGCATACTTATATGATCATCATAACAATTAATTAACTCATCAAATTTTTGCATAATATTTCTGCCAATATATGAGCAATCATCAATTAATGTTAATAATTTGGAATTTAATAGAAATTTAATTGTATCATTGCAGAATGAATTTAAAAAATTTAAATCTAATAATGTTTGTATATTAAACATAGTGGCAAGAAATTCAATACGTAATGGGATTCCTTTTTTAATTGATGAGCAAAAATTTTCAATTACTTTTAATAAGTTAATTAGAAAATGCTCTTTAATATTATTATAATTATTTTTGCCCATAATGGCACAAGTTAAAAAGCAATATGGCAAAATGTGGGCTTTTTTTTGATGATGCTGAATAATATAGGCATTAATATTGGTAATACATTTATTTATACCAATCATTGTTGATGAACCAGAAAAAGTTCCAGTTATATCATCAGCCGTTGGATAAAAACGTAATTTTGTTTTAACATTTGGCCGACCCTTTAATTCATTTAATTTTTCCAAATCAATAAAAATCCCATTATTCTTATTTAAACTTGAAAAATTAAATGCCACATGTATTTGTGCCAAAAGATGATTAGAATTGTACTCATAGCCCATGCAATATTTCAAATGCTCTAAATTAAAATTATTTATAGACATTTTGAGTCCATTGGCTGCTTTATGAATAAATTTAAACATTTCACCATAATAACAATCTAAATTATTATCATCTTTTAATAAATCAAAAGATTGACAAAATTCTGGCCAATCTTGATGTAAAATCATCAAATTTTCACCTTTATCATTGATTAAATGATGCTTATTAATTAAAAAAGTCTTTCTATCTCGTTTTAAATTCATAATTGCCTGAGTTATAATATCTAATAACATTAATCTTGCATTATAAATTAATTGCAATTTATCATCAATTTTAATATTATATTTTACTATTGCCCTTTGTGGAATTTTTATTGGATCAAAAACCATATAAATATAATTGGATTTACCACAACCGCCTAATTTCATACAATACCAATTTGGCTTAGTTTGTTCAGTTTCTTGATTAAATAAAATTGGCCTTCTATGTATTAATCCGCGAATTAATTTTGAATCATTAAATTTAATTGCATTTTTTTCTTGCGTTGGAATTTTAAAATCTATTCCTGATTTTAAGCCATTTAATTTTGAACTAACTATGACATACGAGTCAATGTCAATTTTTAAATCAATATTATTTAAATTTTCAACAATAGTTTTTTTTTTAGACGACATTTTTCACCTTGCTTGTTTTTCCTTGAAATGTTTTTTTTTTTTTTTTTTTTTTCTTGTTGTTGTTGAACCACTGCTCTACTCTGCTATGCTATGCTCTGCTCTGCTCTGCTAGAAAAAAAAAAACAAAAAAAGAAATTTAGGGGTCGCCTTGGTAACACAAAAATTCAAGTCGTAAGTGCCATTTTTCCAATTTTTCCATTTTTGAAATGGGAAATGAGCTGCTGCTCTCACCTTTTCACATTTAAGATCAAGCCCAAAGATTACTATTACTACTATTATTACGACGACGACGACGACGACCAACGACCAACTGAAGAACAAGCAGACAAAGATTGCCAAAAAAACAAGCAAAAAGACTTTGATTTTAAAATCTTGCATTTTTGTGAGAATGGAATCTCAGGCAAAAAAAAATCAATTTGCAATATTTTTAAAACCAAGCCGTGTCCATTTTACCCCACCTTTCCCTGAAAATAATTTAGCAGCTGTTTTAAGTGCAATTATTAATCTCTAGAATAGAGTTGATTTTCACTTTTAAAAAATAGTCTTGCTAGTGGGAAAAAATCCCCTTAGTGTTGGCTATATTGACTTTTTTGTCCCATAACTAAGACCAAATGAGGGTTCATGCTGGATATAGTCCCTGAACAAAAATCACTATATTTTTCCTTGAGAAAGAAAAAGAGAGTTTTATTATTTAATTAACTATTAATATTCCCCAATTATATAAAAGGATATTCTGAATCCTCAAAGTATTTTTTCATCAATGTCATTCTGTTATTATAATGTTGACGTTTTTTTAAGCAAAATGAATTGATTAAAATAATTTGAATGTTTGGAAAAATTAATATTAATAGTAAAGATGATAGAAAATTTCCAATGCTTTCTGGATTCAGAAGTGAATAAAACGGCTCCCTCTACATGCAGCAGCAGTAGCAGCAGCAGCTGCTGTGTGACACAGCGAGCGAGTTTTATATTATGAATTTCAATTTATAATAGCTAATTGAAATGTGAAAAACTCTTGTCCTTTCTCAGTAGAAAAAGAAGGATTTGATAAGAAAATAAGAGCACTGGCAAAATTCTGCTGATGGTCCATAAATCAATAAAATTGGAAAATAATCATGTGAATAGGCTGCTGTGCATCCAGCGTCACTGAAAAGCAGAGAGTACTGCTCTATTGTTCTGAGCTCAATTCTTGCAGTCAATATTCAATAACAGAATTGTGGCATTTAATATCGTTTCAAGTTTCGCAGAATATTATCGCATTCAATATTACAACAACAACAAAAAAAAAATTTTATGGCTCAGGTTTATGGATAAAAAATTTTCTTCGTATTTATCCATGGTTTTTATTTTTTATGATTATAGAAATTTAAAGAATTTCAAGAAAAATTGTGAATTGTAAATCTTTTTGTATTATCTACAACATATCGTGGCGCCTTAGTAACAAAAAGTCGTAAGTGCCATTTTGCCAATTTTTTCATTTTAGAAATATAACAAAAAAACATATCTTTTTTTTTATTCTAATGGACTTATTCGGCCTTTTTTTTGCATTATTTAAAATAAAAAAATATTGATATAGTCATAACTACCATTGGCTATCACACAAAAAGTCGTATCTCCGACACTTATATTTTTTTGTTTTTATAGAAATTTTACAATTTCGAGAGAAATTTTGAATAGTAAAAAGACGTGTATGTTGATTGCCACAACACTCTACTGATAAATAACAAGACGTACGAAAGTGCTATATAAAGAATATTTTTCGTATAAGAAATAAAAAATTATTTTTTTGCTTCAAAAAATTGGGACTTTTTCATAAAGACGTGTTATCAAGTCTCCATCAAGTATTTTCATAGGTGGAGCCAGAATAGTACACTCGAACAAAAAATACTACTGACAATAATTTTCGGAAAACTTGCTAGAATTCATTATTATTTATACTTGTCAGTAGTAGTAGCGAATAGTCCCCTTAGAAGTGTATCAGCTTGATCCGCAAGATACTTGGGATGAGTCTAAAATATACTCAGTTCTAGTATAAAAGATACTTGTCACTAGTATCTTTTATACTAGGACTAAGTATATTTTATACTCGACAGCAGGATAAAATATACTCAGTCCTAGTACCCTAGTCAATGACCCAATATTAATGCCATATCTTTCATAGAAAAATTATATCTTATCATAAATTCAAATTTGATTTTTTCCTCGAAAGAATCCAGGGTCCGGACTACTATCATTTACATTAATTATTTTCCTGAATTAATGATAAAAAAATTATTTAATTTATATTTTTTAGAAATATATATAGGGGAGGGCCGGGCAATATGGCATAGGGCGGGCAAAATGACATACCCATTTTCAAAAAAAAAAATCAAATTAAAAGAAAAATAGTGGGAAATTTTTTTATTTTCATTTCTTAAAATTCAAATTGAAGAAAAAAGGAAAATGAAAATGAAGAGAGAGATAGTAGGAAATTTTTTATTTGGAAATTTTTCAATTAGATAAAAAAAAAAGAGAGCGAAATAGTTAAACAATTTTAATTTTGAAGAATTTTTAATTGGAATTGAAAATAGAAGAGAAAAGAGGAAGAGTTGGAAATTTTTCATTTTTGAAATTTTCAATTTAAATTAGAAAAAAAAATCAAGAGAGAAATGGTTGAAAAATTTTCAGTTAGATCTAGTTGGCATAGAAGATCTGAGAACACGTGTTGTTGAACTTGGTGGCTCGTTGATCGCTCGTTGATCGCTTGATGAAGATGAAGAAGTACCGGTGGCATTACTTGAAGTGTCATCTGTAGATGTTTCCTCTGGCTCAATCCTCGCTCTTTTGCGTGGAGGTCGCCCTGGTCGTTTCCTCGGCTGCGTGGACGGGTTTTTTTTAGCCTGAGGAGCTGATTTTTTTTTTACCGATTTCAAAAACTCCAAGTGGTCACTGCTTGTTAAAACGCAAGGTTTTCCTGCAGAACGCCGACGTTTTTGAAGGGTTCTCGGATGGGCATTCATCGCAGCATTTAAACGCTTCACATCGAGGAGAGGAATCTGCAAAACATTGCACTGCGACAATGGATGTAACTTCGTTGGAGCAGAGAGAGAACTGAGAACACTTTTCGATCAGCAATCACAACAACTGAAGAAAATAGCATCAGTCATCGCATCACATGGAACTGAATGGAAGTTCATTCCACCAAAAGCCCCACACTTCGGTGGAAAATGGGAAGCTGCAGTGAAGAGCGTGAAGCATCATCTGAGAAGAGCCATCAGCGGAAGAAAATTGACATATGAGGAACTTACAACTCTTCTATGTCAAATTGAAGCCGTGCTAAATTCGAGGCCACTATGTCCACTGACGGATGACCCAGAGGACTATGAGGCACTTACACCGGGACACTTCCTGGTTGGACACCCTCTAACCAGTGTTCCAAAGCCATCACAACTCCAGGCAAAACCTGCAACACTGAACAGATGGCAAATCATCTCCTATCGTCTCCAACAATTTTGGGATCGTTGGCATCGAGAATGTATCCAGAGATACCAATCGATTAACAAGTGGATGAGGCCTGAGGAAAACCTCAAAGTTGGATCTCTTGTCCTCATCGCAGATGAGAATTATCCACCATCAAAATGGCCTTTAGTACGAGTGGTGGTGCCACACGTGGCCAGAGATGGACATGTTCGCATCGTCAGATGCAAAACAGCGGAGAAGATCATCCTGAGACCGGTACATACACTTGTACCACTTCCACTCAACGTTGATGAAGCTATGACAACGCCAGAAGAGTTTGAACCTGTCCAAGACTAGGTCGCCTCCAGGAGTTCGTCGACGGCGGGCGGGATGTTAAAAATCATGCTAAATTATCGGCTGATCCGAATTACCATCGGATCAGTCATCCTGTCAATCATCACAGAAATTAGCATAATGGTCACCAGAGGCGCATTGACCTTACGGGTGTACCTGGTAACGAAAAGACGCGGGTTAACGCGTCACTGATCGTCGAGAAATTATCAACGCAACATCGTGTGTGTGCAATCTATTGTGTAAATCATCGAGAAAACCGACGCCGAGTCGATACACACATGGCAACTAAATAATCGCAATTATTTAACGGTTTGAGTGAGATCAATCAATGAGAACATCAATCAACAATTAATATCGATTTACAACCGAAATTAATAAACGTGGAATTAATCAATTAAGTGAAAACAAGAGACATTTATCAAAGAGACAATTTAGAGACAAAGAGACTTAAAATCAGTGCGGGCAAAGTATCAATTGTGCTTGTATCTAGTCACGTTATTTATTAAAGAGTTTATATTTTTTTATAAATCACGTGTTCACATTCATTTGAGACCATCTACCATTCCTAGTGTTTTGTCTTTTTTCTGCCTTTGTTATTTCGTTCCATCCGGAGAACCGGCTATTTCACATAGTCCACTTGAGTACATCATCAGGAAAATCACGGCGAGTTGCATCGGATTTTCCTTGTAAGAATTAACTCGACTAAAAATTGGGAAAATTCTTAACAGATGTTGTTCCTCGTTTTCCAATTCTTCTCCTTCTCCATAATTCCTATTTTTTCCTTGATCCATTGGTTCTCTCTGCACGTCATTGTCATCAGGAATATTGATGCTGAGAGGATTGAGTGGATGTACTTGGCCGTTGAATACAGTTGGTATAGCACCGGGTCTCAGTCTACGTCCATCTGGCATGTACTGATCGGCTGTGATGTTAAAAATCTTGGCCTTACCGACCAAGGGAAAGGTCAGTCAAACATCCAAAATTAATTATCATATTGACCACGGGGGTCAGTGACGGCACTGACCACCACATTCATCATTTTAGAGACGCGTAGCGTCACTTGCTCTTCAACGTTCGTATTAACTACCACGTTTCTTTCTAATGTAGTGAGAAGTGTTAAATTCGTATCGTTAATTATCATTGTATTAAATCAAATATATGAAATAATTAGAGTGCAATTATCGAAACTTATCAGAGAATCATCGCTAAATGAATTATCTTCAATAATTCATTCGTGCATCAACAAATAATCCTTCAGATTATTAAATAATATCTCGTGCGTCGGCTTACAACCGACTCGTGAACGCAAAGACAATTATCCAGTGAATTAAAGACAATTATCCAGTGAATTAAAGACAATTATCCAGTGAATTAAAGACAATTATCAATAACATTAAAGAGACAATTATCGAGTGAATTATCAGAATATTATCAGTGAAATTTATTCATGTATCGAGTGAAATTCTAGTCAAAATTACAGTTATATTTTTGATAAAAGTTCGCGAGTTATCATTGTGTTAAACCATCGCCAATCATCCTGAAATTCCTCAAACTATCCTGAAATTCATCAATCATCCATTAACATCAAATACAGTCCACTTTAATTGAACTTTATCGAAAATCTTCACGGTCACTCATAAGTAACTTGAGTGAGCGTCATACAAATCCCTCTGATTTTTAACATGGTCCTTCGAGCCGGATCAGAGTGATCCGGCTTCGAATTTTTGCAAGATAATTATCTGAAAATTATCAAATAAATTATCAAAGATAATCATCAAAAAATTCATAAAAAATTATCCTTTTCACCCATCCCCTCCCTTTCAAAAGTGTTAGTGGATCGGGAGTGAAATAAAACTTTAAAATTATTTGTGAATATTTCAAGTAATATTCGGGCTTTGTTTACGAGATAAAACTCGACAAAATTCATCGGTTGTGCGCGTTTGTTTACATCAGACTCAAAACAAGTCACAACGTGAAACAAACAAGTGTCGGGAATTTTCGGGTTCACGAGAACGACCGAGCACTCGCAGCGAGAGGCATCCCCACCAATTTGTTGGGAGCCTACGTCACAGCGTACGAGCGTCATCGAAGGCATCCGAACCTCATCGAAGCAGGCCGCTAGAGTGAGGGACGCGTGAGTGGGGAACACTTGAGTGAGAGCGAAGAGACTCTCCCCACCACTGATCGATTGCCACGAGCCCAGCTGTTCAGTTACTGCGTGAGAGGCCGAGCGCGCGGCAAATTTGAAATTCATCAAAGTTCTTGCAGCTTTTGAGCGTGCATTATCTACAGAAAAAATAGAAGATAAGTTTTTTTCTAATATTTAATCATGTCTGAACAGATTAAAGATCCTATTAATCCTACAGGAGCAGACGGGTCAGGCGATGGAGATGGAAAGGAAACTCATCCAGTGATTCCAGAGGAAACTCTGAATCTCATCGAAATCGACAACGAACAAGACGATGATCTTAATAGAGAAGATCAATCATCAGATGGTGACAAAACACCACCAACTGAGAGAATCATCATTAAAACACAACGCAGATCCATCGCGCCTGACCTGGAACCCCTGGAGGAGGGGTTGGAGAACCCAAAGAACATCAACGATCATCATCAAGGAAAAAAAGACATTGAACCGGGGACAGCAGTCAATGTACCCGTTCTTGTACATCAACCACCTGGCGCTGAAGTCCCTCAAGCCGCTGCACCATCATCAGATACTGCGAGTACAGGTGCATCAGTATGGGAACGACGTTTCCTCATACAGATACAGCGATTGAACGCTATGAGGAATACTTATCAATTGAGAGATCTCAACGGAAGGGATACCGCCGGTGTAAGAACCATCCAAGCCTGGGACGAGGTTCTGGAAAGGAATTATGAGCAGTTCACCTCATATCACGAGAGACTCATCGAGCAGGTGCCCGAGAATTTGTCAAGTCATGCATATTTTCGGGAGAACACGTATGCTCAAGTACAACGCATCTATGAGGATCACAAGGATCTCAATGCCAGACTGATGGAGAAAGCAGCAAAGCAAGAAGAGTTTCTACGCCGAGTGGAAAAAAGACAATCATCGCTTGAGCTGCCAAAGATGGCATTGAAACCTTTTGAAAGAGATTACAAGGCATGGCCATCCTTCAGTAATCTATTCACGTCACTCATCGCTGGCTCAACTTTAACGGACACAGAGAAGCTGATGGTCCTGATGTCATCAATCAAAGGTGATGCAGCAGCACTCATCAGCAACCTCACTTTATCCGATGCAAATTATCATGTGGCTTGGGCAACACTGAAGGACAGATTTGAAAATCCACGACAAATCATCGCTGAACACATGAACCGCATCTTCAATTTGAAACCCATCGGTGCTGATGCCAAAAAATTGATGAAGATGTTGGACACGGTTCATGAATCACTGGAAGCCATGAAGGCACTGGAAGTTCCTGTTCAATACTGGGATGTGAACATGATCTTCTGGATTAGAAGATTAATTGACGACCCAACACGTCAAGCTTAGGATCTTCATCAAGGAAGCCGAAAGGAGATGCCACGATTCTCAGAATTCGTCAGTTTTCTGAGAAATCGAGCCATGGCACTTGAAAGTCATCCACCACCACCATTGCCACCAGCGAACAAGCGTCCACAAAAACAATCAGCAGGCAGTTCAAACAAGCCAACGGGGCATCAACCGAAAGATATCGCAGCTCATCTGGGAACAACACAGCAGAATCAATCTGATGACAAGCAGCCAACTGTGCCCAAGTGTGTCGTTTGTGATCAGGAGCATTGGTTGGGCCCACATTGCATGAAGTTCAGAGCAATGAATCTTGAGCAGAGATTGCAGCAAATCATCGAGAAATCTCTCTGCTATAATTGCTGTGGACCTCATCGTTGTCTGAAATGCAAGTCAACGCAGGTGTGCAGACAACCAGGATGTGGTGAAAAGCAGCACACAATGATCTGTGATCCAAAGAAATTGGCTGAAAAAAGAGCAGCTGCAGCAGCAGCAAGAAAATCATCGACCAGTAGCAAGAAATGAAGGCGTCGAAAACCAACGATCCCAGTATCATTGAAGGAAATCAGACGACATCAGAGAATCATCGCAAGGTTAGGCCAAGAGGCCACGACCATCATCAAGCAACCTGAAAATCAACCATCTAAGAAGGTCATCACATCATTGACGTCATCAAGGTCATCATCATCACCTCCAGTGGCTAAGAAAATAACATTCTTGGCAACAGCATTGGTGACAGCAATATCACCAAAGGGAATTCATCGAAGAGCACGAATTCTGATCGATCAAGGATCAGAAGCAACATTCATCACCGAAGAACTTGCCTCTAGTCTGAAATTGACACGGCAAGCATCGAACATCAACATCATGGGCATTGGACATACAGAGACACAATCATCAAGGGGTGAAGCCATTGTCATTCTGCAGTCAGACCGGCCTTACAACCCGGCAATAGAATGTACGGCGTACATCCTGAAGAAACTTACAGCAAAAATCCCACCGTTCACCTGCAAGTCCAAGGCCATCAACGAATTTCAACATCTCGAACTAGCAGATCCAACGTATGAAAAAGCTGGTTCTATCGATATTATCCTGGGAGCTGATTATTATTCCAAGATAATCAAACCAGGGCTCATCAAAAGTGATAATCATCAGTTAATAGCACAAGAAACAACATTTGGGTGGATTGTTTCAGGTCCAACTTGTTGTGACAGCTGTTATCCAACGACTTCTCTATCTGTGGTGAAGAAGTCTTCCAATCAGCAGCTCATCGAACTGCTCAGAAGCTTTTGGGAGCAGGAAGAAACATCATCAATATCAGCAAGTGGCCTCACACTTGAAGAACAACAGTGTGAAGAACACTTCATCAAAACACACTATCGAGATTCATCGGGACGGTACGTTGTCAGACTTCCGTTCAAATCCAATCCAGAGTCACTTGGAGAAACGAAACACATCGCAGAAAATTTTCTCAAGAAATTACAACGAAGATTATCCAAGGAACCAGCCTTCAGTGAATTATATCATGCCTTTCTCAAAGAGTATCAGGATCTGGGGCATATGGTTCACGCACCAGCTGACAGTCCATCATCGAAAACATTCTACTTTCCTCATCACGGAGTTCTTAGAGAAGACAGCGTGACAACCAAGCTCAGAGTTGTCTTCAATGGATCGGCGAAATCATCATCTGGAGTATCCATCAATGAGATCGTGCATTCTGGGCCAAAACTACAGACGAACAGTTCGGACGTTCTTCTGTGGTTCAGAATGCACAGACTGGTCTTCGGGACGGACATCACCAAGATGTTCAGGCAAATCAACGTAGATCCTGAAGACTGGGACTATCAAAGAATACTCTGGACAGACAGTCATCAGAAACAGCGGGAATACCAACTAACGACAGTTACCTATGGAACCACTTGTGCTCCATGGCTAGCACTTCGAGTTTTGAAACAACTTGCTGAAGATGAAGGACACAAGTTCCCCAGGGCGTCGCGAACCCTGGAAAAAGGACGTTACGTGGACGACATCTTCGGAGGAGCTGACAATCATCAAGAACTCGAAGCCCTCATCAGAGAATTGATCACTCTCTGCATGGCGGGCGGTCTTCCGTTGCAGAAATGGTGTAGCAATACGCCGGAGACACTCATCAAGTTGCAACTTTCATCAGTAACATCATCAACATCATCACTTTGGGAAGAATCATCAACCAAAGCCCTAGGCATCAAATGGAACCAGAAAGCAGACGTGCTACAATTCAAATCCAAGCCGATCACCAAGTCCAGCATCACCGAAAGAACAATTCTCTCCGAAATTGCTCAAATCTACGATCCATTGGGCCTGATATCTCCCGTGATCGTTAGAGCGAAAATCATCATGCAGAAACTGTGGCTCATCAAGGCTGGCTGGGATGAGGAACTGCCTGAGCACATTCAGAACACGTGGATCAACTTTAGAAATAGTCTGCAGCATCTTGAAGACATTAAGATTCCCAGATGGCTTCATTTATCGGCAATCAACGAAGAAATTCAACTCCATGGATTTGCTGACGCATCGAATGATGCAATGGGTGCATCTATTTACCTGAGAATCACTGAAACCAGTGAAGGAATATCATCAATCTTGGTCTGTTCAAAAACAAAGGTCTGGCCCTTGAAGAAGATGACCATTCCAAGATTGGAATTGACAGCAGCAGTAATGGTTGCAGAACTTGCCGGCTACGTTAAGAGAATCATCGAGCAACCAGACATCGCCACGTATCTATGGACAGACTCCTCTGTAGCCCTCACGTGGATCAAGAGCCATCCATCTAGATGGAAAGATTTCGTCCACAACAGGGTGCAGAAGATTCAAGACCTTCAACCATCAGCAATATGGCGACACATCAATGGAAAAGAAAATCCAGCGGATTGTGCCTCAAGAGGCATAACTCCAGAACAATTAGCCCAGCATCATCTCTGGTGGACTGGTTCAGAATGGCTCCAACGAGACCAACATCAATGGCCAACACCAGCAATAGAAGTATCATCAGAAGTGACTCTAGAAGAAAAACCATCATTGGTACAATCGTTTCCAGTAAATCATCCAGAACCAAATGAATTCTTGGAACGCTACTCATCATTAACGAGACTCTTGAAGATATCAGCTTGGGTTCGACGAGCAATCAAGAGATTCAAAAAATTGCCCGTTCCAGAATCGCCGGTCATCACTCCAGAAGAAATGGAGAACGAAAGAATCTACTGGGTAATCTATACTCAGACATTGTACTTCGATCAAGAGATCAATATCATCAGAGGAGGTAATCATTTACCATCAAATAATTCTATTAAAAATCTGATTCCAATTCTAGATGATGTTGGAGTACTTCGAGTGGGAGGCCGATTGAAGAACGCGCAAATCGGCTATGAGGAACAGCATCAGGCAATCATCCCAAGAACTTCACAATTATCTACGTTAATCATCAGAGAAGCTCATCAGAAAAGTCATCACGGTGGAACGCAGCTGACTTTAGCTCATATTCGCCAGTAGTACTGGATTGTTGGTGGAAGAGCACCGGTCAGATCGTACATCATCAAGTGCATCATCTGTGCCAGGTGGAGGCAGACCCGTGCTAAGCAGCTGATGGGCCAGCTACCCGGTGAACGACTGAATGCATCAAGGGCATTCGAGCACACTGGAGTCAACTATGCTGGACCAATCCAGGTGCTGAGATATCGAGGACTCGGAGCCAAAACTTATAAGGGTTACATTGCAGTGTTTTTCTGCATGGTAACATCAGCAATTCATCTTGAACTTGTGACGGAACTCACGACACAAGCATTCCTAGCAGCTTTCGAGAGATTTACATCAAGACGAGGCATCTGTAAGACCATCCACAGTGACAATGGAGGAAACTTCATTGGAGCAGAAATCGAGCTGAAGAATCTCTTCGACCAGCAGTCGCATCAGTTGAAGAAGATTGCATCAATTCTGGCCAATCACGGGACAGAATGGAAATTCATCCCTCCCAGAGCACCACATATGGGAGGAAAGTGGGAAGCAGCGGTAAAATCCGTCAAGTACCATCTGCGGAGAATCATCGGAGGCAGCTACCTGACTTATGAAGAATTTACGACTCTTCTTTGTCAAGTAGAGGCCGTAGTCAACTCAAGACCTCTTTGTCCTCTAACTGATGACCCAGAGGATTATGAGGCTCTCACTCCGGGACACTTCTTGGTTGGACATCCGTTGACCACTGTTCCGGAGCCATCACTACAGCATCTAGGAGTCAATGTACTCGGGAGATGGCAAATCATCGCACATCGAGTGCAACAATTTTGGGATCGTTGGCACAAAGAATGTATCCAACGTTATCAGGCCATCAACAAATGGATGAGGCCTGACGAAAATTTGAAAATTGGACAACTGGTACTCATCTTGGACGAAAATTATCCACCATCGAAATGGCCATTGGCCAGAGTAGTTGTTCCTCACGTGGCAAGAGATGGCCACGTGAGAATCGTCAGTTGTCGGACTGCAGAAAAGATAGTTCTGCGACCTGTACATAAACTCATCCCACTTCCGTTCAGGGATGAAGGAGATGTGCTACCCGAAGAGTTGGAAAGAGCTCTTCATCTCGAACGAGAAAACGACGAAGACAACACCGAAAGCAGAGAACCTCAACCAGGAACATCATCGAACTAGGTCGCCTCCAGACACTCGTCGACGGCGGGCGGTATGTTGAAAATCTTGGCCTTACCGACCAAGGGAAAGGTCAGTCAAACATCCAAAATTAATTATCATATTGACCACGGGGGTCAGTGACGGCACTGACCACCACATTCATCATTTTAGAGACGCGTAGCGTCACTTGCTCTTCAACGTTCGTATTAACTACCACGTTTCTTTCTAATGTAGTGAGAAGTGTTAAATTCGTAGCGTTAATTATCATTGTATTAAATCAAATATATGAAATAATTAGAGTGCAATTATCGAAACTTATCAGAGAATTATCGCTAAATGAATTATCTTCAATAATTCATTCGTGCATCAACAAATAATCCTTCAGATTATTAAATAATATCTCGTGCGTCGGCTTAGAACCGACTCGTGAACGCAAAGACAATTATCCAGTGAATTAAAGACAATTATCCAGTGAATTAAAGACAATTATCAATAACATTAAAAAGACAATTATCGAGTGAATTATCAGAATATTATCAGTGAAATTTATCCATGTATCGAGTGAAATTCTAGTCAAAATTACAGTTATATTTTTGATAAAAGTTCGCGAGTTATCATTGTGTTAAACCATCGCCAATCATCCTGAAATTCCTCAAACTATCCTGAAATTCATCAATCATTCATTAACATCAAATACAGTCCACTTTAATTGAACTTTATCGAAAATCTTCACGGTCATTCATAAGTAACTTGAGTGAGCGTCATAAAAATCCCTCTGATTTTTAACAGTGAAATGTTGCTGAAAATAATTATTCGTAAATCTTCAATGCTATTTTAAGCCAAAAAATATTAGCTATAAACTCACCTCGCACAATTTCATATGGATAATGTGAGTGATCCATCTGGATAATTTTGAAAATTTCTACCTAAATGTCGAGAGCCCATGCGCGTGTCTTAGCTCGACATTCCTTGGGAATGAATGCACACGAAAACCTTTTTCTGATGCATTGAGACAATAATATTCGCAGCGCAATACGGCATTTCAGAATTCCGAATATAAAAATTATGAAATAAAAAATAACGAAAGCGATAATGCCTAACACTAATAATAATAACACACGAAATAATAACACTGATAATAATAACACAAAAAATAAACAGCACTAATAATAATAACACTAATAACAATAACACTAATTAGAATAATAATGATAACAATAACTAGTGATTTGGTTAATGTGAAAAATTGGATGCAGCAGATGAAACAAATGAATGATACTCTGGCGCGGTTATTCTTTCTGAATCTCTTCAATTTTGGATCTATTTCGTAGGCCGATCAATATCTTCTAACTCCAAGTATGGAAATATCTCACAAAGTCTTTATAAAAGAATCTTTATCACAATTCTTTAATAAGAAATTTCAACTTTGCTTTTATAAAGATTTTGGTCAGGAGAATGGGGCAAAATGGATATTGTAATGAAACAATTGGAGATGGATTTTTTTCATTGTTCCATGGAAAAGCAAAGAAAATTTTAGCTGAAAATAAGTGTCAGATATAGGGGAGGGCCGGGCAAAATGGGATAGGGTGGGCAGAATGGGATAGCCAATTTTTTGGGGAATTTTTTTTTTTTCAATGATTTTTTTCAACTTTTTTTGCTTCCGAATGGAAGCTTTGTAATCGTAATTTTTTTCGATTCTGAGATTTCATCATAATATGACTGCAAATGACCCAAAACGTCGAGATCCGTCGTTTTTAAAAAATGTCTGTGTGTATGTGTGTGTGTGTGTGTGTGTGTGCGTGATGACGCATTATCCGCTTTACTCTGAAGTTGGGTTAGCTAGCGAGCTGAAAATTTTGTCATAAGTTCGCCATGCGTGCCCCAAGCTCTCACAAAAATTTCAGCTAAATCGGCCGGATAGTTTTTGAGAAAAATGAAAATGTTGAAATATCGTTTTTTCGACTTTTCTCGATGAAAAATGGAATCACAGCGTCCAGTCTCCGCGAGTAGATGCGCGTTTAAGAGCCGCATCTTTGACCCCCGGGGTGGTGGGAGCTCAGATTTTTATTTTAGCCAGTAGAAAACTTTTGATAAATTTTTCGTGAAAATCTTGATTCCACGATAACTTCATAAATAATTGAGCTAGAGACCTCAAATTTCGTGAGGTTATACATCTGATGAGCACAAAGGTTGGTATTGAAACTGGGCGGAATCGGTCCAGTAGTTTTTTAGATATTAGCATAGAAACATCAGAAAAAGCAAGCTATATCTTCAAAACTATTCAATTGATTATATTTGGAACAAACTTAACCCTCTGAGGCCTATTTTAGTTTTCGCATTCCACGCACAGATCAGTGATGCCATTTTTTTTTTTTTTTTTTTTTTTTGGGAGGTGGGAAAATTCTTACATGAGACACCCGCAGATGGGATGCGGGTAGTGTCAGATTCTTACTGACTAGAAAACCCACCTCCATGACATCATTCATGCACTATGCTGCAAACCACTTTCGCTTCACTTCAGCATGGACATTGTCGCCAGACGCTGTGACGTAGCGCTCTGATGTCATTTTCTTTCTTATCAATCATTGTGTGGATGATTTCAGCTTCCCTTGTTGCTTGTGAGGCTGATCATCATGCTAATTTTATTGAATTATCGTCCGGTATGAGCTTTCAATCAAAGACTCTCTTCGTTTCATCTGTCGGACATAAACATCCTGTGACTGACATTGTCTATCATTCCGCATCAAGGGCATTGGTCCGTCTCTCTTCCTCCTGAATAGGAAGTTTCTACAGCAACTGTGTCCAGATAAAGCTTGCGGATTAATCCTCAGAGGGTTAAAAGGTCTTGGCTATGCGTCATTTGTGTTACAACTTTTAGAATTCTTGAAATAATAATTCTAGGGAACCATTCACAAAATTGATCCTCCATGAATTTCCATTTTCCTATATGTTTCCCTGAGGAGGGCAATATATCTGAATTAATTATCGTGAAGTAAATCTTTTTTTATTGAAAGATGAACCCATTGTCGTTGTGACTTAATCATTTGCCAAATTTGAAGAATATCTTATATCCCAAATATATTGATATCTGTAGGTTATTGTCGTACTAGCGAAAGCGTGAACATTGGAAAAACGCTGTGAGTTGGCTTCCCACATCACTATGTTTTCCCATACGACCATCGTGGTGGGGGAACTTGGCTCCCAACTTTTCCCATGTTTACGCTTTCGCTAATACGACCATAGCATGATTTTTAATTTTTTTTGACACTGAAAGCCTTTACAACAAAAATCGAAAATTTTCCCTAATCCCATTTTTCTACATGAATATTTTGAAATCATTACTGTGAATTACCTTATTTTGATGTTAGAAACATGCAATAGATTTTAGGAATTCTTCTCGAACTCTCCCAATGCTTCAATCATAGCTTCATCCCAGTCGTCATCAAAAACTATCCAAATAATAAATATGTAAGTATCTGAATAAATCATTTTTCGTAGATAATTATTGTCAATTGCAAATGAAAACTTACGATATTCATATTCTTCCATTTTTTTCAATGAATAGTATTCACTAGTTAATGATCAATTATAATCGCAATTAGATTGGTCAAATGAATCTGCACTATTCAATAATGTGAAATGAGTATCTAAACTGAATAAATCGAATAACGTAATTCACAATTTTGTGACAGTTGACTGTTACACAGACTTTCCCATCATCACCTTAGAAATAAAGGGGCGCAAATGTTGTGCTTATAAACAGCACTTATATTTTGGTTCTGATCCTTGGAAATGCTGTTTATAAGCATAACATTTATGCCCCTCTGTCTGTTAGGCATTGATTTCGGTCGTACAAGTGTTCAGTACCACATCATCATAATTTGTTGGAAATTATTGTTAGCGAACAATAATTTGAGAATAATTGACCATTGTACTAGGCGTCGGTACTCAGTAATTTTCCGCATTTTGTGTGATATGATTGATTGTTGTGGTAGAATTATTTCGACTTCTGAAATGAGATAGTTTATATCAACTTGATTGATTCATGCTATCTATACATTATATTTTCCTTGTATCGATTTTTGGTAGCACAATTTTAGTATTGAGAAAAAATTCAAAGTTACGCAAATTTTGAAAATTTCTCATTGCAGAGAATTTCATCATAAGCAACCTTTAATTAGGCTTAGTTTGGGCAAGGCTAAACTCGAGTTAGCTAACTTGACTATGAAGTTGAAGCTCAAGATTTCAATGGAATATGACTCAAGATGTTCCAAAAAGTAGAAATATGACAATAAAAAAGAATTTTGTTACTCATAGCAAACGAGGGGATTCTTATCATCTTCAGAACATTCAAAGAGAGATCATATTTAACAAAAAGAACATGAATTGACGTGATTAATATGAATAAGATCAGTGATGGTACATTTGAAATTGAAAAATTCATTCGGAAGCTTTCTGCCAATTGCATTGGCAGAATATTAGATGTAAGATTCTCAAATTACGCACAAGTAATGGGGCTCCTGCTTGTTTTAGGGTGTCTTCACTGAAGACCTCAGTACAGGTTTCGGCGGGCTTGGTGGCCCTCCATCTCCATCACTTGATAGTGAAGTGTGAAACTTTCTAGCTTGAGGTTCCTGGATTTTATTCAATTGTGTACCATAACCAGCTAGAAAAGAGCAGGAATTAAGAGGTTTCTGCCCGCATTTTCAAAAAAAAAGTTAAATTTATGTATAAAAATAACAATTAATAGGAGAATAACAATTTATACGAGAAAAAATTCTCAAATTTGATAAAGGCAAATCTGTAAAGAATGTAGTGAGAAATGAACGGACTGCTGGAAACAAGAAATCGGTTGAAAACACTAAAATTTTCTGAAGTTTTGAAAATTCCTTCACAACTTAAAAAAATGAAGGAATCACAACAAAAAAACACAGAAGATTCTCCAATTTTCAAATGATTTTTTGTTTCTAAGAGTTATTAACTTCCCGATAAGGGAAGTTCATATAATAACCCCGAAAATGGAAAATCGATTTTTCGATCGATTTCCATGTTTTAAGACCTCCCCAACATTTTTTAATAGTTTCCACGCTTATGTCTGTGGTTCTTTATCGTTCTTATCATTCATAATTTTTTCAAATAGTAAGTGAGAGAAATTATCGGGAAGTTCTTAGTGCAGCTTGAAGTTACACTCATCACAATACATTCTCCCTAATTCCTTCTAATCAGCAGTAACGCACTCCTCCATCTGCGATCGAGCGTAGCGAGCGAGCAACTACGCACTTCTCTATTCGCGAGCGAGCGTAGCGAGCGAGCAACTACGCACTCCTCTATTCGCGAGCGAGCGTAGCGAGCGAGCAATTACGCACCCCACTTCGCGAGCGAGTGAGCAACTGCTCACCCCTAGTTTTATCCCTCTTTACATTCTTTACAGATGTACTTCAACAAATTTGAGAATTTTATCTCGTATAAAATGTTATTCTCGTATGAATTGTTATTTTTATACAGAAATTCAACTTTTTTTTGACTATGCGGATAGAAACACCTTAATCTCTCTTTTTTGTGGCTGGTTATGATACACAATTCAAAAAAATCCAGGAATCTCACGCCAGAGAGTTGCACACTTCACCATCAAGTGATGAAGATGAAGAGCCACCAAACCCGCCAAAACATGTACTGAGGTTTTCAGTAAAAACTGCCTCAAAAAAAAAAGTTGAAAAAAATCGTTGAAAAAAATTTTTTTTCCCTCAAAAAATTGGCTATCCCATTTCACCCGCCTTTCCATTTCTGGAGAAGAATCGAAATTTCCAGAAAAAAAAAGCGGAATGGTTTTATTCATCTGAAAACTAAGAGAATTCGAGGAAAATTTTTTTTGAAAAAGCTAATAAAGAAGTGCTATCCCATTTTGCCCACCTCTCCCCTATATTTTTTTTTAATCATATAATTATGAAAGGCAGGAGTTTACTTGGGTTTTACAATTTTCCATTACAGTAATAGGAGAAGAAGGCACTATGGTAAAATGTACATAATAAGGGGTAAAATGGGCATGGGTTTGTTTTCAAATTTTATCCAATGAAATTTGCTGTAAATGGATGAAAAAATATGTGGGGGATACTTTTTTTACTGATGATTCCATTGGAAAGATGAGAAAATTTCCCATGAAAAACAAATATGTCAAAAGTTATTTTTTTTTAATTTTTCCCCCAAATTTCCTTTCTTATGCAAGAGATTGATTGATTGATTGATTAATTTTTATTAGTGCACATTATGTTGTGCAACTTATGCCATTTATAAAAATAACAATGATAGTGTACAGCAGAAAATAAGAAGAATAATAGCATGGAAATGTAAGTAGCCATAATAATAATAAAATCATAATAATAATAATAATATTGCTGCCAAAAAGAAAAAATAATAATAATAACAAAACAAAAGAAATGAAATGTTCCAGTTTAATTAAATTTAATTTAATTTAGGTGGACTCCAACCAGCACCATATCCGTAGCAGAAACGACAGAAAATAGGAAGCATAGAGATGAGAGGATAGAAGAAAAAGGCAAAAGACAGAAAAGACAGAAAGTCGAGAGAGAAAGGCAAGATAGCGTAGAAGCTGGAAGTAAAGCAAAGCAAAGCAGGGTTGATCACCAGGGAATCAGAAACTCGTCCCCTCCCCGTCGCTCGCCAGCAGGAAAGAACGAAGCGCTGACTTAAAGGAAGGGAGGGACGGAAGGTTACGGATCATCTCAGGCAGCGAGTTCCAGAGGTACGCCGACGACACCTGGAAGGAGCGGCGCATAACCTCAGTCCTGAAAGGCCTCACCACAAGAGGATTCGTCCCCCCCCTTACCGGGCGACTGTTCCGATTGACGAGCAAGAGATTCGCCAAATACTCCGGTTCACCTGCCCGGAGTAGTCTGAACACCAGACATGCCAGAAAATATTTCCTACGCACCCGACACGTCATCCAGCCCAGCCGCTCACGATAAGGGGAGACACGCTCGTCTCTCCTAGCCCCAAAGATGTATCTAACCCCCACATTGATCAAGCGCTGCAGCCTAAGTGACAGCTCCGCCGAGCAACCGTCAATCACCAAGCAGCAGTAATCAATCACCGGAAACACCAAGGCCTCTATCAAATGCTTCCGCAGCTGAAGAGTAGTACTGGACCGAAAGAAGCGTAGGCGATACATGACTGAGTGCACTCTCTGAGAGACACTCTTGACATGTTCCTTCCACAACAGCTTGCTGTCCAACACCACTCCCAAACTGCGCACAGACGACTGCAACGGTATCCTGGTGTCCCCGATGATCACACCCACATCCAGCGAGTAGACATCATTCACAAAGAACTGTGAACCAAACGCAATCGCCTTGGTCTTACCGACATTGAGCCTCAGATTATTTCTCAAGGCCCAAGACGAAACACAGTCCCCAGCCTCACCCATTCTCGCAGACGCCCGCCCCAACTCATCCCTAGGGAAGTGCAAGTAGATTTGCAGATCGTCCGCATATGCCAGATGACGTATACCCTGTGGAAGACACTGGCCCAGGTCATTCACGAACAAGAGGAACAGTAAAGGACCCAGGACAGAGCCCTGAGGAACGCCCCTGCTCAAGGGCAGGTATTCCGACTGTCTACCCGCACTCCCCAGCGTTGCCTGCGAGCGCCCCCCAAGATACGATGCCACCCACCTGATTGCAGAAACCGAGAACCCATACCTCCTGAGCTTTTCGAGCAACAGCACATGACTCACCGAATCGAACGCCTTGCTGAAATCGAAAAGAAGGAGCATAGTCATCTGTCGCTGGTCAATAGCTGTACGTATGTCGTCAGTGAGTTTGAGTAGCGCAGTCTGAGTACTATTGTGAGGGCGGAAACCAGTTTGGAGTGGATCAAGAATAGCTCGCTCAGCAAGGAATCCATGTATCTGTAAGGAGGCTAGTCTCTCCAAGACCTTGTGACGTTGAAATTAAATGAATAATTCCAACTCACTGTTTTGAATTTTTATTGATTGATTTCTATACTGTTCGGGCCAATTTCATTTATCAAAGATTATCAGAATCTTACCTGTTTAACTATTACTTTAATCAGAAGCAGAGAGTACTTCCCAGAGAGAGAGCAGAATTGTTCGGGCTTTATTGTTTTATTATGTGAAATAGGAAATGTTCGGGATATAATTATTTATGGGATTTACTGTTCGGGCATACTTTGAAGATAAGGTACTATCTGAGACGATTTGAGATGTTTAAATTTAACAATATTTATTCAGTGAAAAATAAGGATACTTTTGACACACCCGGTACCTTTGTACATTGAGTGTACCGCGCGTTGGGATATGCTGCGTCCAGCGATATCCCCACTCACTCGCTCTATCTCTCTCACTACTGCACACAACCCTATTCGGATATTACAGCTGTTTCTACTGGCAAAATAATTATTATTTCCGGTGGAAATTAGTTTCAATACTTTCGGATAATTACCCTCGATTTTTCTGTGCTTACAACTTAATTGTCCGGGCAATAATTATTGCAATATTCGGGTTTTTCGATTATCCACCACGTGGCAATATGCCAGTGGCCAAGATGGCGTCGCCGGAGAAGCCGGGGACGTCGCAATTGCAATAATTATTTAATTATATTCGATGGGCGCACTTGATACTCGTAATTTAATAAACCGACTGTCAATAACCAACTTATCGCAATAACAATACTCTCGGACTTATTTACTCTATTTAATTCCCGTAATCGCTACGGGAAAACACGTGTTTTGCCTATCTTAAATTCGCACACACACCTGTCACTTTATGTAACAATTAAAGTGTACTCACGCACAATATTACGCTCGGATTTGCTCTGGATATACTGCTAGTTTGTGTAGTATTTTTCTGGTTGATATGGGTCCTCTCTTTCAGTTCAATTATCTTAATTTATAATAATAAAAATATATAAATTAAGAAGTGAACCAAAATGTACGAAGACCAAGACCAGAGTGTCGTTGTCCGGGGTCAGGTAGCCAACCACAGCTTCCTCCTTCTGGATTCATAGATTTCGGCCAATCCTGATAGAGAATTCCCCTTCAGTAGTTGCTCATTGGCTCGACGTGTCGTCAATATCGATTCAGGCGCTCGGTGGCGCTTATCAATACCTCAGGCCCAGTTATCCAGTCGATAACTGGGTCAATGTCACGACAGATGGTAATTGTCGTTTAGCCTTGAATCTTCTTATTCCGGGAGCAATGACCGTTCAGTGCTGTCCTCTAATATTTTTGGCGGCCTTTTCTCCGTATTTGAATTTA
Source organism: Aleiodes alternator (assembly GCA_963921955.1). NCBI lineage: Eukaryota > Metazoa > Arthropoda > Insecta > Hymenoptera > Braconidae > Aleiodes > Aleiodes alternator. The sequence continues at coordinate 502,660 of OY998102.1, forward strand.
GCTCTTAGCCCTTGATGACTTTTCCGGGACTTTTGGACATTACTCTGGCCCTGGCACTTTTGAGGCACTGCTGCTCTCCTCCGTTGTCCTCCGGGTGATAACTCCTCTTCAGCACTCCGGGCGTAATATCGTCTCAATCATTCACATGAATTTTCATTCACTCAATTCATACATTATCTTAACTTAGAGTAGGGAGGGCCAGGAAAGTACTCTCATTTTAACTAACCAATTTAATTGACGGGCATTTATTCCCGTCACAAAGCCCCGCCCAAAATGAGACGTACTTCTCCAACCTCCGTACCCGACTCCGGCCTGATCTTAGTTATTCCATTCGGTATTTCATTTATTACGTGAGCTATTTTGTTTACGACCCGTGCTGTGAGTACTTCTTGATGCAGTCCAATCTGTCTTCGTCATAACTGTGATAGTGCATTTCGGGAAATAGGATTATAAGAATTCTGATGAAAAAAAAAAAAAAATGGATCGAATGTTCGGCTAGAATTGTTCGTTATTAACATTCTAATCTGCGGGTAGGAGAAAAGGGTTGTTGGCACCTGAGTAATGGCAATGAGTAAGATCACTGAATTTTCAAAGAGCTATCTATCGATATTCACTGTATGAGTCATTACCTGCACTTTCCCATCAGATACTTTGATCGACTGAAAGAAACGATAGAAAATAAACTTATATGCTGGTATCCCTGTAATCAAAACAAAAAAAAAGAAAATCAAAAGTGTTGTATTCTTCTCTAAGAATCTGAGAAGTGATTTTAATAATGAATAGTTGCAGTTACTCTCATCTCTCCAAAGGGGGAAGAGAAAAAGTAAAAAGAAACGAAAAAGAAAATGAATTACGTAGCATTACTGCCAGACAAAAAGGAAAAATAATTTGTATCAATGTTTCATTGGAGAAGAGAGAAGTTGCTGCATTCTGTGGAGTTCGGGTTGAAGTTTTATGATTCGGGTTCAGATTCATCGGAATCCTCTTCAAGAATCTGCGTTCAATGGCCATCAGTGAGTTCAGCTAGTTTAGCTATATCATTTCGGGCTATTACGTCATCTTCTAACCCATATTGATTCACTGCAGCTGGTAGTGGTGGTCGATACGCCTGGGCGTACTCCAACTCTTCTTCCCAATCTCCAATCACATCAACCAGTTCCAATACAGTAGTGAATGGCTTTTGGTGAAGATACGCTCTCATATCCGAGTGTAACTTGGAGAACATGAATCGGAGCTGCCGCTCTTCGTTGTCTTCTGAGTCTCTCATCTTCGGGACGACGTCTGAGATAAATGTCAGAATTCTTTCTTCTTTTGGTAAACTTTGATTCCAGTGGCGTAATTTCGGACTACTGGCAGCTGCACTCTTGAGGCAAAAACAACTGGTTTCTCCTTCGGGTTTCTTCTGGGTGATTTGAGCCCCATTAGCAACGGCGCTGGCATCAGTACATATGGTAGACCTCTTCCGGGAGTTCGGTTTCACTAGTACAGGTGGATAATTGATTGCATCTCGCAGTTCTTCCCATGCAGCTTTTTCTCCGGGTTCCCAACCCCATCTGGCATTTTCCTTTAGCAGCCTCCATAAAGTTACCTTCTTTCGTGCTACTTCACTCGAAACTCGCAAGTACCAATCGATCATCCCGAGGATTTTTATAAGAGATCCTGATGTTTTTGGTGGTGGGTATTCATGCACAGGTTCCTTCATGGGTGTCATTTCAGGCCAGTCAATGTTGTATTTCTCCAGTGGATTTACTAGGATTATTTCGAGTTCTTCGGGTAACCAGCTCTGCAGTACTCTATTAACTTCATTACGACGCATTTCACGTGGAGCGGTTAATTGGATTTGACTGATTCCGATCCTGGAAGGTTCTACTCCAATCTTCGGGTACTGAAGTGGCTCAGCCACTTTATTCATGAATTGCTTTTCGGGCTTTCTTAATGAGCCGTCTGAATTTTCTTTTGCCTTCAATCTACCTTCCATGATTTTCAAGAAGTCAATACTCAAAACACACTCCTCTTCCAATGCATCCATAATGAATACGGGGACGGCTCCCTTGATTTCGTCCCAATTGCATTCCAGGGCTGCCTGGTCTCTTACAGCGATGGCTGTTCCATCATCTGCATCGATTCGTCCAGAATGATGACCAGTGAAGCCCCGTACTTGGGTTTCTAACTTCGGGCTAATACGAGTACGAGCAACGCCAATACCTAGCGAAACTTGTCTCAGTTTTTCCCGTAATTCCTTCGCCATGTACCATCTCGTGGGTTGCCTTGATGTAGCTCTCGATTCCTGAGGATATTCTAGTGCTATTAACTTTGGTGGCAGGTGCATAGGTATTTCAGGCAGTTGTTCAATCCTTAAGAGCATTGTTTTTAAGCTCATAGATTGAAGGAACTCCCACCCGTCTCGTATAACAGGTAGACTGACGTGTATGCTTACTACTTGGAGCTTTTTGTGTCGCTCCATACCTTCCCATTCCCTTTGTCTAATGACTTCATAATCTTCGGGTTTTGTGCACATTTTCCATCCATTTCCGAGGTTTTCACCATCAAAACATGTTTCAGTGTACCTTGCTGATGATGTGGATTCCGTAAATGGAATTATCTTCGGGACTTTTCCCAAGTTTGATGTAGTTAGAGTGGCTCGAGATTTGATTTGCTCTATTGGTGATGATGCTGGTTGGAATGTCCGGGTCTTTTGCACTGCATTACTCATTTTCGGGTGAATAGAAACGTGTGGCTTCTTTGGTACCAGCTGAGGCACTTGGGTTTGTGCTACAACTTGTTGCGAATGCTGCGGGCTTAATCGTTCTCCCAATTGCATCTTCAACTCCTCTCGTATCATCAAGATGCCCTGGGTAGCAGCTTCGGGTAGAGAATTATATAAGACTGTATCCCCTTCTTCTGGAATCATCCCATTGATTCGGGTTCGGTACCCATTCACTCTTCCAGTGGGTTCATCTCCAACTCTTCGAGCTCCTGTGGGATAGTCCAACCCGTATGTATTCACGACTGCTGGTGGTGGTGGACAATTAGTCGGGACGTAGTCCAAGTCAGCTCCCTGAAGTTCAACTTTCAACAATTCCAACAGCGTGGTGAACTTTTCTCGCCCTAGATATTTTCTCACATCCTTTCGTACCTTGGAGATGATATATTTAACCTGCTGCTCTTCATTGTCCCTCAAGTCTCTCAATTTCGGGACTGCATCAACATCATACGGGACTATCCTCTCTCCTTTATCTTGAGTTCGGGTATGCAGCTTTCGTTCTAGCTTCGACCTCCAGTCTCTCGTGATGAAAGTTCTTCTGCAGGAGAGCCGGAAATCTGTATACGATTGACTGGCTTGTCCTGTAACCTGATACCCTCCAAAGCCATGATGATGAAGAGTGAATGGAAGTAAATCGTGTTGTTCTTTTCCGTCAACACCATCTTTCCTGACAATGAATGTCATCTGGGCCAAATAAGTTTCGGGGTTTCCATCTCCCATTGTCACGTATTGGAGGTCTGTACTGCACGATGCACCAGCTGCTTTGGCACATTTACCTAGCGTATTTCTGGTGCCACGCACGAATGGATTATTTCCAGATGTCATATCGCAGTCTTGCCAGTTCCTCCGGGTACAATTTGTGTTGCTCTGGCTATGCTGAGGCTGTTTGCCCTTCCCGGAATCATCTGACAGTTCCGGGTGATCATTGGGGTCACTATTTGATCCATTATCGCTAGGCCTGGGATCATCTCTTCCGGGTCCAACCATTTGAGAATATCCAAGTGGTTCCCTCACTAGAAACTGTTGTGAATCAGTTGGAGCAGGAACTTCTGGATCCGGCGGATGAGTACTCCCTGTTAGAGTCTCATTCAAGTTTCCCTGATTCAAATCGGCTGAGTCTCCCACTGCTTCATTTCTGTTTTCATCAGTATCTTGAATCATTGCAATCCCCTGATTATCGGGCAACAAGAGCAGCTGCCGTTGTTTCGACATCTGCTCAATGACTGATGGAATTAGTGGAATTGTCGGTGTATCTTCAGTGGTATTTCTTCGGGTATTTTCATTGATTGTTCTTGACGGTGTAGCCATCGCTGGTGAAGATACTGAGGCTATTGGGTTCAGTGTTAATACCACACTGACTGTCATGAAACTCTCATTATTGTTGAGTGATCCACCGTTGCTATTGCGGGAATTATCGTTCGCTCCATTTCTATTTTTATCATCATTAAGGTCTCCTGGTTCATTTGAGAGATTGGGAGCTGGTGATGATCGTCGAAAAGCAGGACATCTGGAAAACGACAAAGTATTTGAATCGGGTATCCCTTTTCCATCAGGATTACCACTTGGCTCCATTGGTGATGACTGATCATTAGTACCTGATTGATGATCAGCGAAGGAGCCAGGAAGAGTGTACTCACAATACGGCTTAGATGGAAATTCGGGCACATTCGTGAACTCCTGACCAGGTGATCTTTGCTGATTATCTAGAGGTGGTGCAGCATTGCCTGCTGGCTCGCATCTTGATTGAGCTAACTCCAGATGGTCTGGTACAGATGAAACCATTGGTCTAGCTTGCTCATGGTACATTCTCCTGGAAGCTTGCGGGACTTCCGCTGTTGTACTCATCGTCACCGGTGATTGGCAGTTGAGTGGTGCCGTACTACCCTGCATGTTTTCAGCATGAGGCCACTTCGTTCGGTAGCCTTCTCCTATGACTTCCTCCAGTGGTACCTCAACGTGAAATCTTGGGTCTCCATCTTGCAATAAAACTGAGTACTCAGCTGGCCTTCTAGCTGATGACAATCGGGTTTCAGTGGAAACCCTGATTCTTGAGTCTTGAGTACTGTCGGTTTCTAACAGAGCTTCCGGGATATGACTACTGAGCTGAGTTCTTGGATTTTCCAGTGTTAAACCACCACCTTCATCAGCCTGTTGTTTCCTTTCATGACCCATATTCTCAGACAATGTCAATAATTGCTGATCCTCTTTATATTCAAGAATAACTCTCGGGATCAATGATGTTACTGATGGATTTGTGGTGGAAGTTCTCTGGGAATGAGCCTCATTCTGCTGTTGTACTGTAGCAAGTGTTGGTGTGGACACTGGCGTTGTTGCAGTTAGTATTGATGGTTCAACTGTTACCACACTTCCAGCAGCATCTGGCTCTTCAATGGGTTCAGCCCCGAAATTATCATATTTTCGGCTATTACTTTGTTTGTCCACGGAATTTACGGGATCTACGTTGAATTGCAACTGGGAATAGCTGTTGTCTTGTTTTGCGGGTGATGAGCACTGGATGAGCGCCGGTATTGTGTTTGACTCCTGTGCTCCACTTTGTTCACCCGCTGTACCAGGATTTCGTCTGCATGCTCCTTCTGCTGTCTCAGTGATCGTGCTAGATCCTCTCACTTGTTCGGGAAACATGTGTTCTTGTCTTCTCATCTGGGGCTGTTGTACAGCCTGGCATGGTGTCGTTCGAGGAACTCCGGGAGTCTGAAACACAGAGCGTGATGAGAAACTGCTAGATGACAACAGAGTTGGAGTCTGAAGAGAGTTACTTGATGGTTGTCCATTTTGGACATACTGAGAATGGACCACGTACTGCTGTAATGCCAACAAATATGGGGTTTCCATCGTAGTGCCAGGTAATGGTTCAAAAACAAGTTTACCTAGTGCTCTAACTCCTCCCAGCGTGTAGAGAGCCGTATGGGAGAAATCTTGTGCATTGTCCCAGTAATGAACACCATGACCACGTCTCCGAATTAATTCATACCGGAACGCTCGATGGAGTATTGTCTCCTGATCTTGTTGGGCAATCCTCAGTCCCGCAATGTCCATTCGTACCAGCAGTAACCCATATGGGACATACCATAGCGATTCCCTCAAATACTCAACTGGAACCTCATCAGAGATTAATTTCGTGCTAAAGGTGAAGCGTTGGATTGCTGAACTAGTCATCTTGTCCAATCGTCGTTGATTTTTCTTCGGAACATTATACTGCTCATCTCTCCTCTCCACAAGAACTCAATGATACAAGCATATTGCATTTACGTTAAATTCAGAGTAAAATTTTCTGCAAAAATTCGTTCGGGATTAGTTCAGTTAAAGAAGCCTTGTAACTCTACTCTTTGCTTCAATATTTCTGCTCGAGGTGATTCAATCCGGATATGGTTAATTGGTATTATCGTGCTATCAGTGATGGTAATTACTTGATCATTACCATTGCAATAGTGATTTTACTTTTCTTAAATTGAATTTCTCATTGAGACTGAAGTATTTTCTTAACTTCCATAATCCGGGATAACTATCACCTCTTTGGGAAATACTGCCGCAATTATTCTGCTAATAATCCAGTAAAGAGTAGTCAAAGGAGTAATTTCGAGATCTGTATCACTCCGGGATCACGTGTAGCACTCGTAAATACAATTTAATTATTTGTATCTGACTAGAAATTATTTCGGGAAGAATGACCACAATTACCGCGCGTGGGAGGAACTTCAAACTCCCGAAATATCAAAGCCTCGAAAAGAAATCTTTCCCTGAAAATTCCAAATTCCATCTATCTCAATCAGTAATTTTATGATCTTCCAAAATACCTACTTTGGTATTTAATTACCATTGCCAATACTCAATGCGAACAGGGAAAGGAGGGTGCAATGTGCAATCAGGATTTAGTGGAACAATTGTCTAGTACCGTCAGAAGTTATTAACTATTTTAATTTTATTATAAGTGACAGGTGCCCCCTAGCTACACATTCACACTCATTCTTTTCGGCAGATTCTGTCCCAAGTGTTTCGTCCTTGTCGTTAGTTTGTTCCAATGTGAACTTCTAATTATTGCGCAATATTGCTGCAATTTAATTCACTAATTTTTATTTTAATTTCGGATCAAGTTGCAATGCTATTAACTTGCTGCAATTCTTCCCCCAATGGGAATTGAATTCCGTAAGACTTTGACTCGTGAAGTCAATTCCAAAATATTTGTGTCAAATTAATTTGTATGTAATTGGCTATATTTATTTTTCGTAATTGAATTCGGGCTTCGTAGTCTTTTCTCTCTCATCCACGACCTGAGTTCCAAAGGATTTCGACTCAATAATCTATTTATTTACTATTTGAAATTTTCAATTCTTGAGCTTCAATGCTTCTTTTCTCAATTATTCGTTCGGGAATTGAGTCGAATTCCGAGGATCGCAGTACGTGTACTCCTTCTTTAAATTTTTCTTAATTTGTTTTCAATGCAATTACGAATTTGTATTGCCTCGGTTCTTTCTTCTCTGGGTCCAATCGGCCCAGTCTTATTCCACTACGTGATTCAAGTTCCGGGAAACTCCACTCTATTTGTGAATTAATTTCCACAATTGCGATGACTCGACCTTATTATTTCAATTAACCTTGTCAATCAACTCCTTGAGCTGATTTACTTTCCGGGAACCTTGACTCACGCAACTCTCTCGAGTTCTGTTACAGTTTATCTTACAATGTACCGTTAGTTATTTTAACTTTAGATGACACAAAACAAAGTATTAAACATCTCAATTCGTCGTCCAGTGCAACTGGAGCTAGATAATCAAGCTCTTAGGCTGCAATCAGAGTGATTACGCCTTTGAAATCTGTTCGGGCGCCATTTGTGACGTTGAAATTAAATGAATAATTCCAACTCACTGTTTTGAATTTTTATTGATTGATTTCTATACTGTTCGGGCCAATTTCATTTATCAAAGATTATCAGAATCTTACCTGTTTAACTATTACTTTAATCAGAAGCAGAGAGTACTTCCCAGAGAGAGAGCAGAATTGTTCGGGCTTTATTGTTTTATTATGTGAAATAGGAAATGTTCGGGATATAATTATTTATGGGATTTACTGTTCGGGCATACTTTGAAGATAAGGTACTATCTGAGACGATTTGAGATGTTTAAATTTAACAATATTTATTCAGTGAAAAATAAGGATACTTTTGACACACCCGGTACCTTTGTACATTGAGTGTACCGCGCGTTGGGATATGCTGCGTCCAGCGATATCCCCACTCACTCGCTCTATCTCTCTCACTACTGCACACAACCCTATTCGGATATTACAGCTGTTTCTACTGGCAAAATAATTATTATTTCCGGTGGAAATTAGTTTCAATACTTTCGGATAATTACCCTCGATTTTTCTGTGCTTACAACTTCATTGTCCGGGCAATAATTATTGCAATATTCGGGTTTTTCGATTATCCACCACGTGGCAATATGCCAGTGGCCAAGATGGCGTCGCCGGAGAAGCCGGGGACGTCGCAATTGCAATAATTATTTAATTATATTCGATGGGCGCACTTGATACTCGTAATTTAATAAACCGACTGTCAATAACCAACTTATCGCAATAACAATACTCTCGGACTTATTTACTCTATTTAATTCCCGTAATCGCTACGGGAAAACACGTGTTTTGCCTATCTTAAATTCGCACACACACCTGTCACTTTATGTAACAATTAAAGTGTACTCACGCACAATATTACGCTCGGATTTGCTCTGGATATACTGCTAGTTTGTGTAGTATTTTTCTGGTTGATATGGGTCCTCTCTTTCAGTTCAATTATCTTAATTTATAATAATAAAAATATATAAATTAAGAAGTGAACCAAAATGTACGAAGACCAAGACCAGAGTGTCGTTGTCCGGGGTCAGGTAGCCAACCACAGCTTCCTCCTTCTGGATTCATAGATTTCGGCCAATCCTGATAGAGAATTCCCCTTCAGTAGTTGCTCATTGGCTCGACGTGTCGTCAATATCGATTCAGGCGCTCGGTGGCGCTTATCAATACCTCAGGCCCAGTTATCCAGTCGATAACTGGGTCAATGTCACGACAGATGGTAATTGTCGTTTAGCCTTGAATCTTCTTATTCCGGGAGCAATGACCGTTCAGTGCTGTCCTCTAATATTTTTGGCGGCCTTTTCTCCGTATTTGAATTTAGCTCTTAGCCCTTGATGACTTTTCCGGGACTTTTGGACATTACTCTGGCCCTGGCACTTTTGAGGCACTGCTGCTCTCCTCCGTTGTCCTCCGGGTGATAACTCCTCTTCAGCACTCCGGGCGTAATATCGTCTCAATCATTCACATGAATTTTCATTCACTCAATTCATACATTATCTTAACTTAGAGTAGGGAGGGCCAGGAAAGTACTCTCATTTTAACTAACCAATTTAATTGACGGGCATTTATTCCCGTCACAACCTTGGATAAGAAACATAGCAATGCAATGGGTCTATAGTCGTTCGGTGATGATGGGTTCTTTACCTTACTGAGCGCCACTATCAAGGATTTTTTCCACTCAGAAGGGAAAGAAGCACTAGCAAAAGATGTGTTGAAAATTTTGAGGAGAAAAGGTAGTAGAGACGACAGGGACGCAAGAACTAGTGACCTGGGTACCCCATCCGAACCCTTGGCCTCAGAGGCAAAATGCCCAATCGCATCAGCGACCTCTTTGGCCGTCACGGACCGGAAGGAGAAGCCCTCATCACCTGAAGCTCCGACATCACCTGAAGCAGAGAGCGAGTTAATGAAATCGTCCGTAGAGAGATCAGAGGGATCAAAAGCAATCCCAGCAAAGTGCTCATTCAGCTCATCATGGCCGTAGTCATCCATTTTCCCCTCAGCACGCACCACACCCAAGTGCCGGAGCTCTTTCCAAATGGCCGCCGGATCACTGAGCGCCCCGAGCCTCCGCTGAAAGAAACACTGCCGTGCACCCTCCACCTCAGTGTGGGCTCGATCACGAGCAAGACGATACTCAAGCAGCGCCACTCGCGATCTCACCCTCCGATAGACGCGATATTTACGATCCCTCACAGCGACAAGCTCAGTTAAACGCCCAGTAAACCACGGCGGATGTTTGGACTTTTTGCCCACGATCTTCCAGGGCACCGACAGATCAATAGCCCTGCTCAGGTTTTCACAAAGACTACTAACCATCAGGTCCACTGATGAGTCGCCACCAAATACCGACCAATCATAACTAGACAATGCCGCATTAAGACAATCTACATCCAGGGACTTGAAGTCCCTGTAGCGTATCTCCCTAGCTGCCCCCGACTCAGGCACATTGATCATCAACGTGGCTGTTATTAGGTCATGCCCATCCACGAACGGCACTTCCGTTTGCCAGTACGACAGAAGAACATCCTCCGTGTCTATTAGACATAGATCCAACAGCGTATCAGACGTACCAGTATGATGCGTCGCACCGTACGGCACCATTTGCAGGCCATTATCACTGCAAAGAGACCGGACAAAGGCCGCATCATCACTACTAAACGATAACTGATCCGCATTGAAATCCCCCAGGATAACCTTGGAGCTGTACTCCTGCAGAAAGCCCTCTAACGTCGGTACAAAATCAGTACCCTGCAGAAAAGGCGCATGATTAGGACGATAAACCACCCCCACAAGAATCGGAAACACCCGAGCACACGAAATTTCGCAGAGCAAGTACTCGGGCAGCCCGGGCTTCCCAGTCCAGATGTGAGTGGACATCGCCAGCATCTTAACCTTAAAGCACTTGTTGATGTATAGGGCCACCCCGCCACCCCTCGTGTTGCGGTCCACCCGGAAAAGCGTGTATCCCTCAAGCGCAACAATGTCATCATCAATCAGGGGGCCAAGCTTAGTCTCTGACATAGCAATGACATGAAATGGAGGACGAGAAGCAAGAAAAAACCTAACCCTCTCAAGATGAGCCCTGACTGAATTAACATTTAAATGGCAGACACGCAAACCCCCCGAAACACCCGATGCCGCCGAGGCACCAATGTCACTCAAGCCAGAGATGTTAGTGGGACAGGTGAAGGAAGACGAAGCAGTGGACAGAGCAGCAGTCGCAGCGCCTGGAGAAGCAACAGGAGTGATAGAACCGAGAGACGCTTCCCCGATGACAGAAGAGCTAGAAATAGAAGTAGAATTGAGAGTAGAGTTAAGAGTAGAGTTAAGAGTAGAGTTAAGAGTAGAGTTAAGAGTAGAGTTAAGAGTAGAGTTAAGAGTAGAGTTAAGAGCAGAGTTAAGAAAAGAGATAGTGGAGACAGTGGTCGAGATAGTAGTGCTTAGGTGGAGCCCTTCAGGAAGTTTTTTAAGTCCTCGAGCGAGGAGATACGCGAAGCCACACCCTCCTTTTTACGCCGAACAAACACCTCACCATCACGAACAAATGTGATGAAGCCCTTCTTCCTAGCCTCCTCCCTGACCGCGCGACGAAGTTCATGGAGATCCGATGGTAGGAACTCATTAATGTTAATGAGTGACGGCTCCAATGGAACATCCACACCTGCAGCCGAAACCAGCCCAATATCCAGCTGAGCAGAATGCAGCTTCCCAAGACGAGCTTTCCCAGTTACCACATTATGAGCAACAGCCCCAGATGACATGGTAACAAGAAGCGAGAAAGGTCCACCATGAGCATCCTCACGACCAGACCCAGTAGGCTGCTGCGAAGACGACATCGAAGACACCGAAGTCTCCCCTGCATTCTGAAGCGGACTTTGCTGCTGTCCTACACGACGTTTGGAGGGCAGCGGGCGAACTTTAACAATGTCCCCAATAACACACGACTGACACACTCCGTGGATCACAGCGAAAGCCATGCGTGTGAGATCAGCCTTGGAAGGCAGTCGCAGACCTGAGATGAGAATGTCCGGTGCCAGTCGCGCTCTCTCAGCATTAATCCGCGCCATCGACTCCGACAAGTCCCTGACCGACACCGACATTGCTCCAATCCTCTCTTCTAGATTATCCGGTAGCCCCGTAGCAGAACCTGCTGACACCACAGTACTCTCCATTGTCTGACGCAGGTCACGCTGTTCCGCCTCAACCAACTCGACACGTCCATTAATAGCTGCCACATCAGAGACAACCTGGTCCACTTTCTGCACAAGTGACGGGATCTTGTCAAGCACAGCCAGACGAGAGCTAATTTCAGCTCGAAAAGCCGTCAAACGCGACTCCATTTCCTCACCCTGTGCACGTGACCTCTCAGTCAGACCAGTTAGCTGCCCCGAGATCTCACGTAACATCGGCATCACCATCGCCAGATCCCCTGTCACCGGCACATCAACCTCAGCATCCAGCAAATCACTCAAGGAAGCAGCAGCCCCACTCGACAATACGCCACTATCCGATGCAGTCCGAGCTCTAGTTATTCGAGGTGAATTGGCTAGGGCAATGCATACACGACACAACCTGGTACTTCCAGCATCAGTAAACACAGTATTGAACTTCGTGCAATTTAAGTGGAAAACCTTCTTACATCTCCCACATTGTTGAGTCTTAGCGCCAGTATCCTTTCGACACAAATTGCAGGAAGCCTGACTCTTGCTTTTGTCACTCATCACAGCAATAAAGCAGGAAAAAGCCGAATAAAACAATGAGAGAGAAAAAAATGCGTGAATCACCCAATTGAGAACAACTTGTAAACCACGACGTTGAATTAAACGTATAGAACTATGTTAAAACTAATATAAAACTAGAGATGAATATTAAGTAGCGTAGATCAATTGTCCAATTATTAAATTAACTAAATAATTAGAAGAATTATCAGTTAATCGAGTCTCCAAAGTATTATCAAAAGAAAGTATAAGAGAAGGCAGTGGCAATAGTAGAAATCCTCTCAATGCAGGTAACACTACTTCAGTATATAAGCCAGATCAATAGTCAGGTCAATAAGCCAGATCAATAGTCCATCCAATGAAGGTAACACTCCAGCCGTAGGTAAGTCAGGGATCCAAAAGTTTGATACCGTCCCATGCAGATGGCTCTGGGGTGTTAGAGCAACACTCTCCACGACAATGACAGGTGCACCAAGAGTGAGATAGCCAACCAAAATGAGAGGTTATGTACTCACCACGTTGAAGAAGAAAAAGACTTTAATTAGCCACAGATGCAACCAACCGGCCGGACTTATTGTTCCAGACGATGATTGCAACAAAACACATGCAATGAACTGCAACAAAAAAGCCGCCCGAGGGCGAAAATAATGCAGCAAAGCAGTTTTTTAAGAGCACACCAAAACACGTCAAGCGGCTACTTACGTGAGAGAGAGAGAGAGAGAGAGAGACTTGTTTTATTTTTGGGGATATCTCTGGGGTCCATCTTAAATTATATGATTATATATTATATATTATATTGTAAGCTCTGCTCACAATAAAATGGAGGGGATACACGAGTGTGAAGGCAAAAGAATATGAAATAACTCAAAAATGACAATTCGTTAGATAAAACAGTTATTTATTAGGAAAAAGTACTTTGCAGTCCTCTCTTACAGTTCCGAAAAAGAAGAATCCTCTAATTTGTTGGAAAAAATCTCAGGGGAAATCCTAGGAGTGAATGTAACTTAACTAGGGAAGGTCTGGAAAGATTTGGTAATAATTACCGAAAATTACCGTCAGGTTTCCCGGGTAACTTACCGCTCGGTAAAATGACTTAGTTCGGGCGCCACGGTGAAAACGTCCAGCAATACCGCGCCAAATTGTCCAATAAGTGTCCAAGTGACGCTACAGAAAATCCCAACAGGAAAGAATGGGGGGGGGGGGAGATTCCTCAATCAATGCACTTTCTCTTTTTTTCTTATCTATTAATTAATTCTCAGGGATTACTACTTCCTTTGTAACAGTGACACGTCAAGCCCTGGGGAAATCTCCTTAGCACGACGTGAGTCCAGGGGATTATTCAGGCAAAGTGCCTAACCAAAAGTAAAAGAACGTGTGGTGAGCACGTGGCCACCGCAAAATAAAGAGTACAGGGAAGAGAGAAAAAAAAGGGCACTTGTACCTTGTATTTTTTCCTTCTTATTCTCAGGGACAATCAATTTGATGCAACTCTCAATGACAATTTCTTCTCCCAACGGCTGCCTCTTAATTCACCTCTTTTTTCCTCACTCAACTTAACTCAACAATCAAACAAAAAAAAACTCTTTTTCACGTGCACAACAACGCAACAGGTCTCCTGCTTGGTTCTACCTCGTGTGTGTGTGTGTGTGGAAAAAAAACATGGCTGCTTCTCCTTACTGCCTCCTCCCTGCTCTACCAGATGGCACGTCGAGTATCACTCTCACTCGCCACAGTCATACGGGTCGGGTTGGGTGGAGAGGGGACTCAGGGGGGGGGGGGGGGGAAACCACCAGGTTACAATATATATAATAATATAATTTAAGATGGACCCCAGATATATATATTATATTATTATTATATTAATTTTTTAAAATCAATTTTTTTAATATATTGATACGTTATTTCCTCAAAATCAGATTTGCCCTATATGAAATTGAAAAAATTGATATATGGGGGAGAGTGAGCCTCAAATGGACACTTTGTATTGAAACGATTGGAAATAGATTTTTTTTCTTAATATTTTTTTTTAATTGAAAAGCTAAGTGAATTTTAGCCGGAAAACGAGTGTAGGATGTATTTTTATACATTTTTTTGCTAAAAATTCGATATTTTCCAACATTTTTAAGGGGCCCTTGCCTTTCCTTTTTTTTTTTTTTTAAATTTTGAGTTTTTTTGCAAATATCTCGGGTTCTACTCTTAGTAGTTGTAGTAGCAATTTGTCGGGGACTTGGTCTCAAATGAAAGATGAGCTCATCCATTTATGAGTGGGGTTTTCTAATTCAAAAATATCAATTTTTGTGATAGTTATAGGCTCTAAAAATTGTTTCACAAAAATGCCCATAAATACTTAAAAAATCGATATTTTTAAATTGTTAACCCTGTGAATCGCGATTGATAAGATCTCACCTCTCACCACCTCCATTCGGAATTTTTAGTCTACGACAAATAGAACCCAAGATATTTTTTGAAAAAAACTAAAATTAAAAAAAAAACCAAGGATGTTATGTAGGAATTACCGGGATTATATCAAGTGCAATTAAATGATTTTACCCAAAGTATTGTCTTATCAACTAATATATTTTAGCACTAATATTTACAAAGATATTTACAGATAAATTCGATGCGAGAATTTATATAAGACAGGATGAGTATGATACCGATGCTCCTACTCTGAGAGCTAGTCGCTGTCTGTGTCGAGATTCGCGCGTTTCCCGAAAACCAAGCGTTTTCGTGGAAACAAATACAGATGAGTGTACGTGTCACTTATTTGTCGTCTGATTGTGTTGGGGTCTCTGGTACGGTCAACGGCTGCGGGACAGGTACCCAGAGATGCTACATGCCTCCCCTGGTTGGAAAAAAAAATTGTGCTATTTTTTTTCTGCAACAGAAATTCGGATTAAAGGAAAAGAATAACAAATGTACGAAACGAGAAAAAAAAATATGAGCATTTTTAAGTTTCCAGGAGACAGTGGAAATGAGGAAAAAAAAATAAGGAATTTATTGGACGAAGTGGCATAGAATCACCTCATTCTTGAATGCCACCTTCTTAGGTCGTCCACGTGGTTTTGGATTCTGCTGCCGTTGCTGGTATTGTCCAGCGTACCCAGTTGCTGCACGATTTTGCTCTTCCTGTCTGGACGTTCCTGGTTGTGGGTCAGGATTTCTGGCTCTCTCTTCTCTCGGCCTGACCAGTTGGATTGGTTCAGGTGGCTCTTCCCCTGCGACCAGGTAGGCTGGTTTAAGGCAGTCCAGTGAGATGAAGATTTCATTGCCCTGAAACAAGACTTTAAACGTTTTCTCGCCTCGTTGGATTACCGGATGAGGGCCAGGGTATGGTTCCTTGCGGGTGCTGTCGAACCTGTCGTTCCTGACAAACACGTGCGTTGCTTGGGCGAGATCTTGCGAGACGAAAACTGGAGCTGTGCCGTGTCTTGACATAGGTGTTGGTGCAAGTGTCCGGAATTTTTCGCGCAGAGATCTCACAAGCTGCGGCGCTGGTGTACGTTCTGCCGTTGGACTCAAGAACTCCCCTGGAAGACGCAGAGGCTCGCCCAACACCATTTCTGCTGGAGATGTACCGATGTCTGCCTTCAAAGATGCCCGCATGCCCAGAAGCACTACTGGAAGAGCCTCGTACCAGCTCCCTCCGTGGCATCTCAATGCTGTCTCCAGTTGCCGGTGCATCCGTTCAACGAGCCCATTGCTAGCTGGATGGTAGGTTGTTGTGGTGATGTGCCTCAGTCCTAGCAACTCTGCAAGTTTCCTGAAAACATGAGACATAAATTGAGCACCTTGATCGCTGGTAATTCGTAGTGGCATGCCAAACATGGGGATCCAGTTGTACATCAGTGCTTCAGCTGTGCCTTCTGTTGATTGGTTCGTCAATGGAATTACCATAGGAAACCTGGTGAAACGATCAACTATGGTAAGACATACGGTAAACCCCTTGGATGGTGGCAAGGCCACCAAATCTATGTGAATATGCTCAAATCTCTGTGATGGTGGTATGAACTCTGCTACCGGTGTCCTCGTATGTCGGTGAACCTTGTTGCGTTGGCACTCGATGCAGGTTTTTGCCCAAAGAGCACAGTCCTTTTTCATACCAGGTCAGACGAACCGCTGCGTCACCAACTTCACTGATGTCTTGACTCCTGTATGAGCTAGACTGTGAAGTGACAGGAACACTCTCCTCCTCAGGTGCTGTGGAATGAAAGGACGAGGAGTTAGTTGAGATGTATCACAATAGAATTTGATACCTGTTTCAGGATGCTCCAGATACTCTAGTTGGAGGCTGTGGTCTCTAACTTGGAGAAGATGCTGCAGTTCCTCATCATCAGCTTGCGCTGTACTTATTTCATGATGATTTACTGCAGGTGAAATGGCTTCAATCCTGGAGAGTGTGTCTGCTGTCACGTTGTCTTTGCCAGAGACGTGCCTGATGTCGGTGGTGAACTGGCTGATATACGCTAGTCGCGTTCTTCTCGTTGGAAGTTTTTCATCATTGGCCTTTGAGAACGAGTGGATTAGCGGCTTGTGGTCGGTGAAGATGATGACATTTCTGCCTTCCACAAGGTGCTGAAAGTGCCTCACTGCCTCAAAAATCGCCTGGAGTTCACGGTCGAATGGAGATCCAGCCTTTGACGCGTCATTGAATTTTCGGCTGAAAAATGCTAAAGGCTGCCAATTCTCACCAACTCTCTGCTGAAGTACGGCTCCCATGGCTTCACCAGAGGCATCAGTGAAGATAGCCCAATCGACGTCACTTCTAGGGTGGACTAGCAAGGTTGCTGATGCTAAGGCTTCCTTGGCTGCATCGAAAGCCTCACTAAGAGTAGGTGTCCAGGTGACAGGCTGAGAACCACGAACTTTGGGACCTCTGAGGAGTTGATGGAACGGCTCCAGCCGTGTTGCTGCATTCCTGATGAATTTTCGGTAAAAATTCAACATCGCCAGGAATCTACGTAGTTGCTTCACCGTCTGTGGTTGAGGTATCTCGCGGATAGCCTTCACTTTGTCCTCCAGTGGTTTTATCCCCTCAGCAGAGATGCTGTGACCGAGAAAAGCGACTTCTGGTTTACCTAAAACAGTTTTTTCAACATTAATAACGAGTCCAGCATCTTGAAGACGTTGGAAAATTAATTTTAGATGGTCTAAGTGCTGTTCTTCATTGACCGAAGCAACCAAGATGTCGTCAATGTAGACGAAGACAAATGATAGATCTTTGGTAACTTCGTCCATGAATCGCTGAAACGTCTGTGCTGCGTTCCTCAAACCAAACGTCATCTGGGTGAATTCGAATAAACCGAATGGCGTAATGACTGCTGTCTTCTCTACATCCTCTTCAGCAACCGGAATCTGGTTAAACGCTCTCACCAGGTCGATTGTGGAAAAGATCTTGGTTCCTGCCAGGTTTGCTGTGAAGTCTCCGATATTCTTCACAGGATACCTATCTGGAATCGTGCGGGCGTTGAGTGCACGATAGTCTCCACATGGCCTCCAGGTTCCATTTTTCTTGGGTGCAAGATGGAGTGGTGTAGACCATGGGCTGCTGGATCTCCTGGCAATGCCCAGTTGAACCATTTTCTCAAACTCGGCCTTTGCGATCTTCAGCTTGTCGGGTGCAAGAGGACGTGCGCGAGCTGCAACTGGTTGTCCTGGAGTCGTCTTGATGCAATGTTTCGTAGCCCATCTGGTGTTGCTGATGTTACCGCTTGGCTTGGTAACTGCTGGAAATTTTGTGAGCAATTCCCGGGAGCCGGTCTATTTAACATTTGTAAATGTTGACATTCGGTCATTTCAACATGTAACTCAATATTGTATTTTTCAACATGATTTATTTCAACATTTCTTTTCTCAACATAATTTATTTCAACATTTGTTTTCTCAACATATTCTGACATAATTTTTTTTTTTTAAATAAAAGTATAAATTTGATTTATTAAAAGTATGAATTTTGTATTGACATGATTTTTCTTCAATTAAAAGTATAAATTTGATTTTCTTAAAATATCAATTTTAATTAATGTTGCTGTGCAATATTTACATTGTGTGACTGGCCCCGAAGGTATTCCAGTAGATTGCAATCAGGGCTGTAATTTTTGGCAGCATTTTTCAGGCGTTCATCGTAATTCCTGTATTTACGTCTTTTTTTCAACGCAATGACACGGCCTGCCAGATGATTTTCCCATGTAGTCTCAGTTAAGCTTTGCTCTTGCTTCAAAGCATCAATGAAACGACCCATTGCTGCATGTGTTGTGTCAATTCGAACGTTGAATGCTCGATGCCATGCTTCGATAGCGTCTTTTCGATTATTCGTCCTCGGTTGATCATCAACAATCGCTGAAAAACAATTCCATAGTGGAATGGGGAAGAGAGGGGCGCGGAATCTTCTACCGTCTTCTTTTCCGATCCAGGTTGATGCCAAATAATTTATTATTCCTTCCAATTCATTTTTATTTTCTACAAAATAATCTGATTCTACCAGTTCATTGTGAGCTTGTAGCACTTGATTCTCTGGAACGAGAGCAAGTGCTATTAGTTGCTTAATGGCTTGAGTAAATTCTCCATCGGTGCCGTAGCGATCTTTGAAACCTAATGATACAATTTTACGATAAATGCATTGTGCATAATGAAAATAGCATCCCTGTATTCTTGAGTCTGGAAAAATTTCCTCACTCGCCTTGATGAACGCTTGTTCAAAATCTGTGGTTATTGTTTGTGGGCTCATATTTTCGCGCGATGTTTTTATGATTTTCAATACCTTTTTATACTGACTCTGTGATTTACCTGGCATGAGAACATATACAAATGGCAGTAATTTTCCATCTATAAATCCATTAATCGTGTATAATTGATAAAATATTGGAGGAACTATTTTAAATGTGCCGTCACACTCCCAATGCTCGCAGGTAGATAAGATGTCTAAATTCTCTTCTGTTGTAAATATGAGGAATCGATTTTTATCTCCTCCATGATCATAGTAGAGAAATTGTTGACCTTGTATTGTATTCTTGTACTCTTCTGGTATAATAAGATCTTTACGTGATTTTGGTGTGGGAAATACTGGATTATTTTTTGCTCTGACGCGTCTCACTGTGCGTGCAAGTAAATCTGGATCGGGAAGTTCTGTTGATGTGCTGGTCGATGCTTCTGTCATGGCTCTGGTTACGATTGTTGTTGTTGGCTCCTTCGATTGTTTAGCAGTTTTCTTCATTTTATAAAGGACTTTCTTCGTATTTATTTGTGCAATATTTGGAACGTCCTTGTGCTCTCCTATCTCCGCAATAATGGATCCTGTGATAAAATTAATTGTCAATAGTTAATTCGTAATATTCAAAGAATAATTTTATTCAAGTCTTAATCGTAAAGTTTATTATTATCTTCCATTTTAATCCAATAATTGTGATTGTACCTGTTTTTTTAATTGATGTTGCTTCTATCATTGCCTTGCATTTATCAACAGAATGGTATTTTACACATCTCCAAACTGCACGATCACTTGTGCACCGAAGCAACGTGTAGAGATAACTCTTATGATGTAATTGCTTCTTGCCCCTTTGGCTCATCACAAAATGCAGCGGCATTTTTGGTATTATTTTTCGTTATTATCTTCATTCCAATCACGCACGACTAAACTGTTTTCGCCTTTTCATTCGTACATGTAAGGTATTATTGATTTATTCATTTTAATTTCAGTTGGAAGGGGGAAATTATTCAGGGGAAAATCTTGTTATTTGTTTTCATTTTAAGAGTGTTGGATGTGTGAGTGTTGAATTTGTGAGTGTTGAATTTGTCAGTGTTGAATTTGTTTGTGTTGAACTTGTATATGTTGAATTTGTCTGTGTTGAGTATACGTGTTGAAATTGTTTTGTGTTAAATAGACATGTACCCGCAATTCCCAGTACACAGAAGAGTTCTCCAAGCTCATGGTCTTGATGGAGCAATTGGTTGCTGTCTCAATATGCCCTTGCGAGCGAAGACCAGTAGCCCCGTCGAGTAGACAACGTTGTCCGAGGTCGACCAGGATTCCATGATGCTGTAGGAAATCTGCGCCGATGATGGGAGAAGAGACGTCAGCGACGATGAACTGCCAAATAAATGATCTGCGAAGGCCTAAACTCACAGAAACAATTTGAGTACCGTAAGTATTAATACAAGAATTATTTGCAGCAAAAAGGCGATACTCAGCTGGAATTATATTGCCGTGGCTTCCTGGAGGAAGTACAGAGACATCTGATGCAGTATCGATGAGGAAACGTCTTCTTGTGATGTGATCTTGGATGAATAAGCGGCACGATGATGAAGGAGAGGAGCCACTCGCCGCTTCTAGTGATTCGTGTGTGAGTTTTTTTCAAATTTGCATCCGGCCTCACAATTCCTCGCGTCTTTACCAAATTTGGTGTGAAAGTAGCAGATTCCCGTCTTCTTCAACGAACGTGAGCGGGAACGTGGACGTGAGCGGTGTCCAGGGTTTCGCTGTGGGTTTCTGCCGTGCCTTTGAGAATTTCAAGAGCCTCTGCCAGCCCGTAACTCGCTAATCTGAAATGTCAAATCAGATAATGACTTCTCTAGCCGAGAAATACGATCATCAGGAATCATGGCTGATGTTGCTGCAATCATTTGAGGCTTGAACACCTCCATCACCCGGTCAGCCGCTTCAGCAAGATCATTCAGCTCGACCTGATCTTGAGCTGCAAGGCATGCACTGACTTGCGCCGGGAGATGAGACATCCATTTGGATTTTAAAATATTTTCAGAGATTCCTGGCACCAGTGACTTCAAATGACGAAGATGTTGTGACGGTTGTCGGTCACCAAGAGTTTCTCTTTCAAGAAGTTGGGCGATCCTAGCTGCTTCCGATGCAGAAAATGCTTTGATAATAGCCGCCTTCAAATCACTGTATGCATTATGACCTGCGTTTATGATTTGTTCCTCAACTTCGATAGCTATTTCATTGCCCAGCAGAGGTACCACTTCTGCAAACCTCTCTCGTTCAGTCACGATGGCATGTTTATCAAACTGGAGTTCCAGCAATGTGAACCAAAGTGTGGGTCTTTTCTTGCAAAATGGTTGTGCACGAATGACAGATGGTGGTGGTGGCTGTGTGACAGTTACCATTTGTGGTGGTGTTGATTTCCCACCTTTTGCATCATCAGCTGGTTTGTCGTTCGTCATTTCCAAGCCAAAATAGACGTTGGTAGAAATTTAAAGAAAAATCAATAGAGAATAAAAAAAAAATTAAATTAGAGAGAAAATAATTTCAAGAGAAAAATAAATTTGAAAGAAAAATAAATTCAGAGATAAATTTAATTTCAGAGAAATTCGAGAGAAAATCGAATCTAGAGATAAATTTTATTTTCAAATTATTCGCTGTTATTGTTCAAGGTCCAGATTCGGCTTTGTTATTGCCAACAAGGTCGTCCGATGCTTCAACTTTTCACGAAAATGTTCAGTTTTATGTCTGAATAAAATTTAACATGAGAAATTTTTCACCACTGTAGCACAATGTTTCTGCTGTTCAATGTAGTTTGTGTGCTACACTGCACTTGCACAGTAGTTTAAATGTTACTTTGAATGTCTGAAAAATGTCATAAATGAACTGCACTTGATCGCCAACTAATTAATAGCTTAATTAATCACTTCTTTAAACGAATCACGTCGGGGTCACCAATTTGTAGGTATTACCGGGATTATATCAAGTGCAATTAAATGATTTTACCCAAAGAATTGTCTTATTAACTAATATATTTTAGCACTAATATTTACAAAGATATTTACAGATAAATTCGATGCGAGAATTTATATAAGACAGGATGAGTATGATACCGATGCTCCTACCCCCATGGAAATAAAATATAAATAAAATATATATTGAGATATAAAAAATATATATAAAAAATGTAGAAAAAGTCTATAATTATATATCAAATGTATATAAAAAATATATTCTCAATATACAACTTTTGGCCGATTTTCGTATATTTTTTATATATTCGGAATATATATAAAATATATCAAAAATATACGTCAAAATATATAAAAAATATATTGAAAATATAAAATATATCAAAAATATATCTCAGAATATATAAAAAACATATTGAAAATGGCAATATATAAATATATAAAAAATATATTTTTTATATATCAAGCCAAATTTGAGAACTGGGTAATCTTAAGATGTCTTCCAAACGACTTGAATGAACAGCAGGAGCAGAAATATGAATTCATGTCATTCAGAAGCGAGATGTGTAGGTGGGAGAATTATTAGAATCCCTGGAATAGGGTTCAAGCCAATCTAGAAGAATCTCAGTGATACGGAGGTGTTCTAGCCTCCCTAAAGAACAGAACATATATCAGTGAACATATATCATTATTATTCTTTTAGTTTATTTAATGCATTAACAGTTTGATGTATTTTATTTACATTCATTTTCAGAGGAAATTATAATTTTTCATTCATTATTGTCAAAAGATGATCTTTTGAGCATTATTTTCATTTATTTGAGGAAGTTAGAACTTGAAAGATATAGGGGAATGTGGGGTAAAATGGACACTCCAATTGAACGGTTCGAGATTGAAATTTCATGATGATTCCATTGGAAAACTGAGGAAGTTTTAGGCGGAAAACATGTGTTAAAATTTTTTTCACTTAATTTTTTTGAAAAACTTCCTTTTTTGGGTAAATTTTGAAGGGGTTTCCTTTTGAAAATCGGAAAAATTCTCCTTTTCGACGATATCTGCGCTTCTATTGATCGTCGTGGCCTAGAGTTGATCTCAAATGGACGGTGAGCTGCTTTTCCATCGACTTAGGTGGTTCAAATTTTTTTAAAATCAATTTTTCAAATACTTATAGGCTATCTCCTGAAAATCAGTCTTTGCCTTATAAGTACTTAAGAAAATGATAATATTTTTGTTTCAACCACATAAATTAATGGGAAATGAGCTCAATTGTCATTCAAGATCAATCCTAGGTCACTACACCAATAGAACCAAAAATATTACCAAAAGCCTGAAGTTTTTTTGAAAACAAAAAAATTTTACTTTCAAATCTTGCCCAAAATGGAATTTTTGAAAAATTCAAGAAAATAATATCCGATATATGAATTCCATATGAAATTTCCTCAGCTTTCCAATGGATTCATCAGAAAAGATTTATCTCCAATATTTCCATCCATTTCGAGTGAATTTCATAGTATAAAATACCAGAATCAACCCCTGTCCGTTTTACTTCTTGTGTCCCCTTTACCCCACCTTCCCTAACGGAGGGGAACAAAGTGTTTTAATGAGTTTTTTCGGAAGAGATGGACTTTCTTCAATCGTAATTGTCAGCTTTCATTAATATCTGCTATAGGAATAGTCACATTAAAAGCTCAGTATAGCTTGGATGTAGGCAGGCCACTAAATATTTCAATTTTTTATTATCCACCATTGTTACTTTTTCTTGTATATCTTCTATTCTGATTGCTGTTCTCATTTCTTGTTTATTTTTAAGTAATTTCAAATGATCCAAGTTTTTCTGTGCCACGAGATACCCTTGAAATGGTTCAAAGAAATTTCCTATCGCAAATCCATCTACAAATCCATTTTTTCTTGTCACAGTTACGAAAATTTCTATTTCGAAGACTCGTTCATCGGTTAAGAATACAGTGTAACTGTTTCTCTTCTTCACTTTCCTTCTAGAGTACGTATAACTGTGAATAATCTGATTGTGAATTCGTGCACGACTGTAATACGATATAATTGCGCCATTTGGCAATTTTGCTAGCATTCTATGAAGTGCTAGTAGATATCCCCGAGAATTCCGGATTCGAATTACAGCTCCAATTAATTGATGGTCTTTTGTCAATGAGCAGGTAACATCTAAGCGTGGACTCCTTCCAAGTACTTCATCAAGGAATTTCTGCTGCTGATTGGTGAGATTTCCAAAACATACGCGTTCTAAATTATCAATAGCTGATTTTAAGCGAAAAGTATCACATATCTGTAAAGGTACACCGTTTGAACTTTGGACATAGTTCTGTAAGATTTGATTATAATCTTCGTTCAGAAAAGCGCTGTGTGTAGATAGTGGTCCCCAGTGCAATACACTTCGGGCTAAATGCAATGTAAGATGAACATTAAAAGATACATATTCTTCGCCATATAATATTTCAACCTTTTCTACAAATTCTAACAGTAATTGTTCTGCGTAATGAATTTCTGACTTCATGATTGAACGTTTCGTTAAAATTGCAATAGCTTCAACAAGAAGACTCCAGTGTATTAACAATTCTTTAGAAAAAATCGGTTTTAATGTTGGCAAACTGTAGAATAATAACCAAATCATCCATTCATGAGCCTTCCAATGAACTCTATCCGATATTTTCCTAGGAGTCCTCGAAACTTCTAAGGAAGGTTTGTAGGAACTCAAAACTTTGTCGATCTGTGCAGTATACCTTCCATAATAAAATCTTTCTTGATGATTAACTGGATTGAACCACATATCACAAAATTGTCTACAAACACCCAAACCTATGCAGTGCATCCAATCTACATCAATATTACAAATGATATCGAAGTCAGAGAGGTCACATAAAATTGCTTTTTCTTTGATACCTTTCACTTGTTTTGTAGCATGTGCCAATGTATCTTTGTGATTACGTAAGCCTTCCCCGAAAAAGTTTTTCTTTTTGCCAACGGAATGGACTCTTTCATGACCCTGACCTTTTGCGATACTTTTCCCAGGATGCAAGCACAATCCACATCCAAAAGCTCCATTGTATTGAATTGACCCTTGCATTTTTGGTCGTTGAACAGAATCGCAAACACAATTCAGTACTCGACATTTTTGAGTAAATTGTGAACCTTAATACGTGTAAGAGAACCCTTTTCCGTGTAAAATTTTACATTCATCAACGAAAGGCTTTAAATATTCTCGAAACGATTGTGGTTGACCTTTACCAAACCACAAGCTCACTAGCATTATGTGCTTACGTCGATTAGTAGGACTTAGTTCATTGAGAGTACATAGCAGTGGATAAATTGAATAATTAGAGCTCTCGAAAATTGGAGATCCATCAAGGCTG
This sequence comes from Aleiodes alternator, assembly GCA_963921955.1. Taxonomy (NCBI): domain Eukaryota; kingdom Metazoa; phylum Arthropoda; class Insecta; order Hymenoptera; family Braconidae; genus Aleiodes; species Aleiodes alternator. The sequence goes on from OY998102.1 coordinate 528,078, forward strand.
AAGTTTATGCTGACCATGTTTTGCATATTTTGTTTATAGAGTTTACCGTCATAAATATCTGTAATTACGTATGACTTAGGACGTTCAGATGGATTGATTATTGAATCCTGATGGTTCTCGAACAGATGAGTTAATTGTTCAGCTAATGGAAGGTAGATGAATACGTTTCCTTCTTCTGCGTTTTTTTTAAAACTGAAATTGATATGACAATATTCACAATATGCCTTATCTTCATTTTTCTTTGGCTGGGGAGGCTGTGGTCCAACATGACGATGACATTTTGGGCAAAAATGATGAATAGCGATACTATTCGAATACTGATACAATATTTTCTTGAAGTAATATTTAGAAGCATGACTTGATGATGATCCATTGAGTGCATCTGTTAATTTTGAAACTATCTGATTATCTGTATAATTAAAATTTCGTTTCAATTTAGTAGTCATCATGAGCAGCACTCTCCTCAATACTTCGGTCGAGAATTGTCCTTCATTTTTATTATTATTATTATTATTGTTATTATTATCAGTACAATGGAGAAATTTCTCCCTCTCATCAGGAGATGCGGTAGCGTCTCTCGCCAAGTGCGTGTTTTACTCTATATACCACGCGAGAGGCTACCGCACTCTTATATACGGCTGAAAGCTACATCCCAAAATTGAAAATTGAGTTACTCAAAATATACGAGATGTAGAAAATTTATTTTTTAAATATCAATTCAACTCATCATTCTCTTCAATATTATATAATTATTAAATTGTAATATGTGATATTCATTGAAGGAAAAATAGGTGCCCCAAAAGTTTATCCAAACACGTTTCGTGTGGACAGTGTAAATGTATTGCCACACGGATAGGGAAACGGCGACTGGGTAGTAGTGTGCGTGCACACAGATGCGACCCAGTGCTGCTAGAGTACGACGCCGTAACTGTGTTGCTTACACACACAGAGGGGCGGAGCTTCACGAATGGATGAGGCTCCTGTGTGTGTAAGCATTCTGTGTGTGAGCATTTCCATTGTGCTGTAAGAAACGCAGCGAATAATCTCAGAAATTAAGCGAGATACGCCTTTTCTCTACTGAAGTTTTTCTTTAGAGAATTTTAAGAGCTTCAAAATATACCTAGATAAATTTCGCTATCTCGTTTAGTTTCTGAGATATTGCATGTTTCTGAGCATCATATTCAGAAGAAACTACTGTTACAAAGTAGCAGCCGCTAAGGAGAGGAGAATTCTATTTTTCGTCATTTGATTTCACTCAATATCTCGGAAACCAAGCGAGATGGTGAATTCTTTGCAGTAACCTATTTTTCAGACCTTGACATTCTCTACAAAAAAGGGCCAGTGCTATAAAAGCGTATCTCGCACATTGAGTTTTCAATGTGAAAAAATATCGGCAAATGATGCTTTTTGGGGAAAGTTATCAAGAAACTTTGTTTTGTAATGCTCGAAATTTTCTACATAAAATTTTTTTTTTAATTCTGCCAAGTCCAATCATTCCTGAGATATTCTCATTCAATAGATGATGATATTGCTGCAAAAATATTGAAATGGCCAGAAAAAAACAGCCATGCGTAGCATGGCTTTTAAAAAAAAGTCGCCATGTGCGCGTTTTTCGATTCAATTTGATTGGGCTAAAAAAGATTCGAAATCGTAGTGTAGCCCCAAGTACTCAGTGCAAACGGAAAAGCACAAATTCCGAATTCAGTAGCAATAATAGAGAAAGACAGGAGCCGAAACAAAAATTCAAAAAACGTGCTTGGCTGGGCGATCACTATCAAACCATATGAGCACAGCCAAGCACGTTTTTTGAATTTTTGTTTCGGCTCCTGTTTTTCTCTATTATTGCTACTGAATTCGGAATTTGTGCTTTTCCGTTTGCACTGAGTACTTGGGGCTACACTACGATTTCGAATCTTTTTTAGCCCATTGATATATTCTGGTTCCAAATGACAATTATCTTCAGCAATAGAAATAGAGTCACTATGCTCATCACAGGTTTCCTCTTCCATAAATATATCTAGCTCATTCGATTCACTTTCATCATAATCATGCCCATAGTCACTTGATTCCTGTTCTCCATCCATTTCGTCACAATCAAGATCCATTCTGACATCAATGTCAATTAAAGGAGAATTATTCTCAATTATTTCAGTTTCCTGAAAATGTCAAGCAGTCAAAATATCACTTTCACATATTTTTCAATTTAGAAACTTGGAATAAATAATTATTAAATTTTACACACAATGGCATCAAATGTTTCCTGTGTTGAGCCCATTGGGGATCTGGAATTGTTAATTAAGAATATTAAAGTTTATAATATCCAGAAAGCGACCAGTTTTCCTCTTCATCAGTATTCTATCATTTCATTGTAGGAGAGGGTGGGGTAAAATTGACATTGCAATTGAACGGTCATGAGATAGAGATTTTCTAATGATTTCATTGGGAAACTGGAAGAATTTTAAGTGGAAAACATGTGTACGAATTGATTTTTTTCAATTTTCTGGAAATACACCTTTTTTTGGGTGAGTTGTCAAAGAGTACGCCTGTCGAAAATGGGAAAAATTCATATCCTCAGTCATATTTCAACTGAAAGGTGAGTAAACTTATTTCTCATCGAGTCGGGTTTCAAATTTTTCCCCGTAAAATTGTTCCGAAAACTTGAAAAAAATCACTTCTGGCAAATGATTTCCATGGAAAACTTCCTCAACATTCAAATAGAATCATCAGGAAAAAATGATTTCTAATATTTCAATTGATTTCGAGTAATTTTCACAGTATCAAATAGCAAAATTAACACATGTCTGTTTTAACCCTTGTGTTAATTTTACCCCTTCTTTCTCTATACGTTCTACTTGGAGTGACATCCCACAGTACGATTGATAAAAAAAAATTAGAATTTGTGGGTTAATTTCCAATGAATTGCTGATCATTCCAGATGGCAAGCATCAGTTTACTTGAAAAAGTGATTGAATTATTTGAAAATCATCTCTCCAACTGGTGAATATAATTTTTTCTGTTTCTCGATTTTTTTTTTACATTAATAATCTCCTATCATATGCATAAAATGGAGGGAGAGGTGAATAGTTACGACTACCTTTTAATTGGAATTTTTCAATAACTATACGGAGGAATTGATTTTTTTTTCTATCATTAAGTGAAGGTTCTGGCTATTTGCACAATGCATTTCAAAACAATTCCAGAAAAAATTGGATAGTCCTGCACCGGGAGTCGAACCCAGGATCTTCCGATGTCATGTCGGGCGCTCTACCGATTGAGCTATCCAGTTCTATACCAAATTTCCATTCGAATTGCCTTGATAAGTCGCTCGCTCAGTATATACCCCCACCTCTGCCCATCATGCAGTAATTTAAATTAAATTTTAATCATATTTTTGGTATATTATACTTTGCGTGACTTTTGCGTGCATTGTGCAAATAGCGTGGACCTTTAGATAATGGGTCAACTGAGTGAATTTGTAGTAATTCCGTTATTTCTTTCCGATTCAGGGCCCTTGATCCTCCCTACGGCTATTTTCTCTAACTGTTATCATTCATGTGTCATAAACTACACGGAAAAGAATTATTAGAGAATTCAAGAAAAAGTGTAAAAAAATATCATCTTTGATATGGCATCAAAAAATAAAAGTTCAACTGCTTGATAAAAGGTTCTTCATTTGCTTGGGAGAAACGATGTGACAATGTTCCCATTTGTTATGCTGTTGTGTGACCCAATCTTTTTATCAATTTCTAAGACGTAGTTCACTACAATATTTGTATGTAAACAGAGTCCAAGTTATTGTACAATGTTCTTTAAGATAAAGTTTCCCACGTCCGCTGGTCTTTTCCATGAGAACTTTAAACAAGTCCCAAACTATCAATAAATAAACTAACCCTGGTACCCAGCCAGTCCTACTCCAAAGGTCCAAGTTCCAGAAAACTCTAAACCTTCGAGAAAGATCTCTCTCCAAACCTAAGATAGGATAAATACCCCGCAATTGGAAAACACCAGTCAGTCTTGGAAATTCCTCAGTCATGAAAACTCAAGAATTATAAAACTTCAGTTTCTTAAACAAGTCAAGTCTTTGTCAAGTATAGAACACAGTACTTATTTGTAAATTCCAATAAGTTGTTAATTAATAAATAATTTAGTACTAAAAAGTGAGTTCTTCATTTTGGTACACAACATTTGGTGTCAGAAGTGGGATTGTCCGGCACTTTCATCGAGTTAATTTTATGGACTAAACGCCATTCTCAAGGAAAGTGACGATTTGAAATCGTTGAAATTCGGATAAGATCCAATTAAACATCGAGGACTTCAGCAACTGCGAGATATTCTGGCCTAGCAACCCAGCTCCAGCAAAGAAGACTTAGAATTAAACAACGTGGAAGCATAGTTAAAGTGTAGCGGCTTTAACTCCACACAACTGGGAAAAAGAAACGTAAGTACCATTCTGTGATTCTCATTGACAGATTCTTTGACAACTTTCCATCTATTCCTATCCATTTCTTCCCTATCGTCTCATTCCAAAAATGTCTCCTCCAAAAGACCCTGCTCAAAGTACAGGTCAAGCAGAAAATACTTTACCTGATCAAACAGAGCGTGTTCCCCTCCAAGTTCTCATTCAATTAATGCCAGAGTCATTCAATGGAGATAGATATAAAGTACGTAGCTTCATTAAACAAATTGATTCCGTCATGGAAATCGCGGCTGACGATCAGATCCGACCGTTATTAATTCTGATAAAAAATAAAATCACTGGTCCAGCGCGGGAACAACTGGACATCCATTGTAATTTGCAAACATGGGAAGAAATTTCAGAACTTCTATTAAAATTATACGCAGATAAAAAATCCCTCGATCAATTATTTGAAGAATTAATGAGTTCTTATCAAGGAAAAAATGACAATGTCACAAAATTTTATCAAAAATTAGAAGACATTTCTTATAGAATTCGTGCATGTCTCCACGCGACAGAAAAATAGGGAGATTTACTGAAAGGTCGTATCTCAATGATAAACGACATAACTCTCAATCGTTTTATCTATCACACGCATCCATTGATTTCTCAAATGCTGCGTTATCGAGAATTTAAAAATATTAATGACGCTTTAACTGCAGCAATCGCGGAAGAAAAAGCCTTACGTCTATCATATGGACAGGGTCCACACAGAGGTAACTCTCAAAATCCTCTTAATCCTCAAAACTCATCTTCTAGGAATCCCAGAAATTCCCAAGAATCGCGTAACTCACAACAAAACTCTAACTCTTCGAATAAAAATGAGAAACCGAGTGTGCAATGTCGCTATTGCAAGAAACTTGGACACTCTATCGAAGAGTGTAGAAAGAGAATGAATAATAATCAAAAACAAAATCGACCCAATTTTCCTCAACAATCGCAAAGACCGAATGAATTAAATAAAAATCCTCAAAATCGCTCAGCAAACACTAATTTTAATCAACAAACTCTACAACAATCTTCTAATGATTCTGAAAATTCAGAATTTCCCAAAGTAACACGGGAATTCAATGAATTTCTTCAAATGACCATGAGTCATAATTCAAACAAAACGATTCCCTCTCCAACTGAGTCCATTACTCCCTTGGAAAATTTGTCTCCTCAGACAATCTATGAAACATCCTCTAATGCTAACTCTAATACGTTAACCTATGTTCTTTTTCAAAGTAAATTATCTAAATCAGAGGATAATATTTTGAAACTTCTTGTTGACACAGGGGCATCAACCTCAATTATAAAATCCTCAAGTTTGAAAGAAATCCCTCAAATTAAATCTAATTCTGTTACTTTGAACGGAATTTCTCCTGTTATGTCTGAGACTGGATTGTTGCGTCGAGGACAATCTATTCAATTTCAAACAGCTTCTAATTATTATTTTATATTTTTCTTGTTAGGACGCTGATAATTGTTACTCTTGTTTGTTAGGAAAATTAATGAGAAAATTATGATTTTATTTAATTTTTAACTTCATTATTTATTTGTATTTCTAATCCGAAAATATTTCTTTTACAATTATTTCTTCTACAAAGTTCAAAGATGATTTTCTTGACAAATTTTGTAGTTAAATTTGTAATATTAAGTAATCTGATTGCTACTTACAGAGTTTTGCGGTAAATTGTCTTTTTCGTTTATATTACTTATAACTATTAGTGAATCCTTGATTTGCCTTGAAAACACTGTTTTGATTCAAGGTGATTGAAAATTCACTTTTATTTCTTTATTTATTTGCAATTTATTATTTGAGTTCTTGTTTGATTCACTTTCAAGCTTGCTCCTTATTTTATTGAATTTGTAGAAATTACTTTTGGCTAAAGATTACGTTTTATCCAATTCCTGATATTTTATTAACAAACTGTCGGTGAACTATTATATTAGCGGTTTTGACAAGTCGTTCACAAGAAAAGGCCAATTTCACGTTACAATCTTTTTCGGAGTTTTTAGTTATTACTTTTCTGGTGGTACAAATAAGACTAAATGCTTATTGAAAAGGTTTCCTCCCTTGTAGCCTGTGGAAGAGTTGTTTCTTCATATTGTGAAATTGCTGATCGTTATGCCGACTTGTCAATTTCGCAATTGAAGAATAAAATCGGATGTTTCAAATGGGTTCAATGTTTCCACAGCACCGAATGTGGAATTTCATTGCTCATCAATTTGTTGTTTCGAAAGTCACAGATAATTTCTTTGTTTAATTTTGAATTGAGAAACAAATATTTCTAACTAACTTATTATATTATTAAATTTCAAAAAAAACTCTGATAATATGATATTCTATCAAAAACCTAATATGGACCTAACAGCCTCCAATTTTTCGAGAAATTATGCTAATAATTTCTCAAAAATTAGAAACCCCAAAATGATAGGTCCATTTAAAAATAATAAATATAATAACGAATAATTTATCCATATAAAATTGAAATCAAATTAAATTAAATATCAAATTTATCTAATATATAAAATATAAAATTAAATTTGAATTCACTCCAAGATCTTATCGACTGGCGGCAGCACCTCTCGACGAGGTATTGTATCAGTCCGTACATCACAACCGACCTTGAGCGCGAAGAGAATTCAAAAATGCTGAAGGATGCATTTTTTTGAGCTCTAACTTCATTCACCAGTCTGATGAATTATTTGCGCAGTCAAAGCAGAAGAGTCTTAGAGTAATATTCGAAAACTGTGTGATAGTGATTATCAATCAAAAATTTTATTGGAAAACCCCTTTTCTTTTTCTTTGAAAAGGTATGTATTTACTGAACATTTGAATAACTTGGTCTGTCTAGTCTACGTTTTACCTATCAAATGTTTCGTAAGTCTAAAATTTTTCTTTAAAAATTTTCAATAAAAATTTTTTTTTTTTTTAATTTTCAATAAATTTTTTTCCTTTAAAAATTTTCAATAAATTTTTTTTCTTTAAAAATTTTCAATAAATTTTTTTTCTTTAAAAATTTTCAATAAATTTTTTTCTTTGAAAATTTTCAATAAAATTTTTTTCTTTAAAAATTTTCAATGAATTTTTTTCTTTAAAAAATTTTTAATAATTTTTTTTTTTTTTTTAATTTTCAATAAATTTTTTTCCTTCAAAAATTTTCAATAAATTTTTTTCTTTAAAAATTTTCAATAAATTTGTTTTCTTAAAATTTTTCCTTAAAATTTTTATTTTAAATTTTTTCCTTAAAATTTTTATTCGAAATTTTTATTCAAAATTTTTATTTTAAATTTTTTCCTTAAAATTTTTTCTTAAAATTTTTATTCAAAATTTTTATTTAAAATTTTTTCCTTAAAATTTTTTCTTAAAATTTTTATTCAAAATTTTTTTTTTAAATTTTTATTCAAAATTTTTTTTTTAAATTTTTATTCAAAATTTTTTCCTTAAAATTTTTTTCTTAAAATTTTTATTCGAAATTTTTTCCTTAAAATTTTTTCTTAAAATTTTTGTTCGAAATTTCCATTCAAAATTTTTTTCTTAAAATTTTTTCTTAAAATTTTTATTCGAAATTTTTTCCTTAAAAATTTTTTCTTAAAATTTTTATTCGAAATTTTTTTCTTAAAATTTTTTTTAAAAATTTTTATTCGAAATTTTTTCCTTAAAAATTTTTTCTTAAAATTTTTATTCGAAATTTTTTTTCTTAAAATTTTTTTCTTACAATTTTTATTCGAAATTTTTATTCAAAATTTTTATTTAAAATTTTTTCCTTAAAATTTTTCTTGAAATTTTTATTTGAAATTTTTATTCAAAATTTTTTTCTTAAAATTTTTATTTGAAATTTTTTCCTTAAAATTTTTTCTTTTTTTTTTTTTTTAATTTAGATGTCTGAAATTCTCCCAAATGACCTGTTGGAAGAACTTTTGTGGTGGGAAGAAAGAAAACAGGAGATTTTAGAAAAATTGTCCGTCCCCACTTGTCCTCAGTTGTTTCGCGATCTACATCGTGATGCTCCAATGACCTTTGAGGCGGTTATTGGTTTTGTTGGATGGTTGGGACTCAATTACAATCTTTCTATTGTACGTAAACTTTTTTAATGGACCGTTGTTCTCTCTGTCATTAGTTATTTTTGGTTGTTCTTTTTTTTTTTATTAAAATATTTTTTTTTCTTTTACTAAAATATTTTTCTTTTAGGTCGGAGGTTTGGAGATGAGGCTGCAAAATTATATGCGCTTCCTGGACAGGATTCAGGGAATTACTGAGCGGGGAATATGGACTAATTTTAAAGATTATTTAATTGGCTTATTTTTTAACAATCGGGAATTTTTTTCTCCTTTGTAGTAATCTTTTATGATTATTAAAATTTTGACTGAAATTTTAAGTGTAGCTTATTCTAAAGGTTGAAATTGGAGTCCCTGTTATTGGTTGTTCGTGGGTCTCTTCCCTTCTTACTTCTTCAATGCGAGGAATAGTAGGTGCCGTTCGCGTGGGCACTACCATTGGTGGTACAGTTGGTAAAGTTATAGTTTTTATTGGAGACTCATAGAGTCTTTGAATTTGTGAAATTCTTGCTGGAATTCTCCTACAAAATTTATTTTCTCTTGTCTTCCGTTCCTTGCAACAGCAGTTTATGAAAGTGCAAGGATTTATCTGCTGCTTCACCAGGTAGAAAATAGTGAGTCCCGTTCCCGTCATGAAGAGTCCAATGATGCAGTTGGTTACAGAGAAAATCCTGTGATAATATTCTTCTTGGTGATGTAATCCGATTTCTTCTGCTTGTTCAATCGTTCTCTTCATTGATGCATCGAATCCATCTGCAAAGGTAGTGTCAGAGACCACGCTATGCCTTATTGCTGTCAGAAAATTTGGAATTTTTGGGCTTTCCAATAAGCTTGGGGCCATCTCCGAGATATTGATTGTGATGGGTATTCCTTGGATTTCTGTAACCTCTGACAGGATGGTTCTGATACTGTTCAATACGATGTAGGAAGTCTCAGCTGTACAATTTTCATTTATTCTCAGAATTCCTGTTCCTTGAAGGGTTAAGCTCTTTACCAGTTTTTCATTGCAACTGACTTCCAGTTTTTCCGGGTCATTTGTTGAATATAGCCAACCTTTCTCTCCCATGAGTTCTGTCCAAGTTGTTTCCATCTGATTTGTAATCCTGACATCACAATTTCCCAACAGATCATGGGTGGGATTAACTTCATTGTTTGTAAGTAGATTATATTCACACATGCCTTCTTTACTTGGCTTCCTCAATGGTAAATTTGGACAAGCTAGGCAGTTCTCTAGTAAGATGCATTTTGAAGGAATTTCTCCGTTATTAAGCCAAATCTCGAGGTAATTTTCGAATGCAAAATGTATTCTGTCTTTGGTCTAATAAGTGCCATGATTTTTCGATTTTCTTGGATTATTTGAGGAACTTTGCAGGGTATCATCCGATATAACTCCATACTTTCTCTTGGCAGCAAGGGAATTTTGACAATCACTAAGAATCTTTTCCTATTAATCCCAGTTTCGATCTTGGAAATCTTTGAAAGTAGAGAAAGGTCTAATTTCTCCGTTGATAAGGGGAAAATATTATTAGCAATTTCTTTTTCAATTTGTCTAGAAGCTTCTATTATTTGTTGATTGCTGATGAGAAGTGGATTCAGCTTGCCGTGTTTGGCATCTTCTAAAATTTGCACGACTTTTTGTAGTGAATCAACAAATTTGTTTGCTGCATATTCCATTTCTGGTCCCACTCTTTGCAAGTGCTGCTCAAATTCAAAATTAGCAATTCGATTATTTACATTATAATTTTCGGCCATTAGTATTCCTAATTGTTTCTCTATTATTTTCGTGTTTTCTGAATTTTCCATACTAATTTTCTTTAAATTGTCAATTTCTGCTTGAATGATGTGTGTAGAATTTCCAATTAAATGGGTAATCTGCCTTTGATCTTGATAAAGTCGATCAATTTCTTTGGTAATATGTTCATGGTCATTGTAGTCCATGGTTCCAAAAATATCCCTAGCAATAGTACCTATAAATCCCAGGAGAGGTGCCCTTTTCTGTTTTGATGATGTTTCTTTAATATAATATTATTCAAGTGTATATGAATATATGAATATGAATATATGAATATATGAATATATGAATATATGAATATTATTCAAGTGTGCCTGAATACCTCTGGATTCTGCCATCAGATCCTTAATTTTTCCCCATCTTAAATCTTCTTGACAAATCTTTGTATTCATCACCTTAGAACATTCACTTAGGAGTGTTTGCAGAAGCTCCTGTCCTGGTAGTTGTTGGCCTAAATATCCTTCCACATCGAGAACAATGAAAAGTTTCCATTCTTTGTTTATTATTCTGACCTGATCAATTTTTTCAAAATATAGTCCGGGATTATGCTCCAAGTTTTGAACTTGATAATCCCAAGATGTCCCGACTACCCCCTTGACAAAATAGATACAGGTCAGAAACAGTAGTCTGCTCGCCAGGGTATAATCCATTTTCACTGTTAGAAAAATATAAAGAATATTTGCTTTGTAATTTTAAAATATAAAAAAAAAACTACACTTGTGATTAGGGCACTGGTAGAGGATAGCGAAAGTTTTATGTCCTACCCCCTTCTCTTTTTGTCATGTCAATTTTTATCTTCAAAATTCTGGGTGGTGTTGAAAAGAATTTTGAATCTGTTTGAGAGTTTTTCTGCTGAGAGATACGTGCCCCCTTTTTCGCCAATTGATCAGCTTTTTCATTCCCATAAATACCTTTATGACCTTCAACGAATTCGAACTTCACGTCAACTTTTCTCATTATAATGTCCAATTCTTGGAGTAGATCTTGATTTTTAACTGGTTTTAATTTAGCATTCTTCCAACCATTTTTCTTCCATTTTTCTATGTACTTCTCGACACAATTTATCAAATATTCTGAATCAGTAAGAATTTTTATACGTTTCAGATTGAATTCAATAGCGGTTGAGCAGGCATCTATTACTGCACGTGTCTCTGCTATTATGTTAGTAACTCTCTCTTGTTCTAAAGTCCTTGAAATATTTAATGGATTATCATCGTTGAACCATACTCCAATCCCTGCTATGGCTTTAGGACTGCCATTAAAAGAGCAAGAACCATTCACAAAGATTTCTATTCTTCCTGTTTGATCCTTCTTGAATAGTGGCTTGTATTTTTCTGAGGTCATTTCCTGAAATTCCAAAATTAATTGAGTTTATGATTCCTCAAGGGTTGAAGTACTGGTACTGGCCGCAACATTTAATCCTCGTAACATTGTTTCAACTTATTTGGGTGTTTCATGAAGCGATGAACCTCCTCAGTTTCAAGAATGACATTTCCTTTTTCAGTTAGATCCACAATTTCATAAGGACCTGTATATTGTGAGTCCAATTTACTACTTCTTGGTTCCTTTTCTACATAGACAAATTGACCAGTTTTCAGTTCTAGAGGGTTTACTTGTCGATCATATAACTCTTTTGATTTAACTTTTGCCTCAATTAGATTTTTAGCAGCAATTTGTTGAATTTGATCTAATTTGGTCATTAACTCAATTACATAATCGTTATATGTTTCGACTCTATCTAACTCATGAATATTTGATGGCAATCTTGCCTTTTTCCCGTAAAGTAGCTCATATGGAGTGAATTTTGTGGCACTGTGTAATGTGGTGTTGTAGGAGAGCGTTGCGTAGGGTAACAATGTATCCCATTCCGTGATTTCGTTGGTGTAAGCTTTCAGATACTCAGCTAGAACATGATGACTTCTCTCGAGAGCCCCATTGGATTGAGGTCGGTAACCAGATGTAGTTATATGATGGAAACGTAATAGTTTTCCCAATTGCGCTAATAGTTTACTAGTGAAACTAGTTCCCTTGTCCGTGAGAATAACCTTTGGACATCCATAAAGAGCGACAAATTTCGTGGCTATTGCATGAGCAATAGTATGTGCCCTAATATCTGGAATTGCAACGGCTGAACAATGCTTAGAAAAGTTATCTTGAATTGTAAGGATATGTAGATTCCCACTGGATGTTGGTGGTAAAGGGCCTACAGTGTCAATAGATATCCTTTCAAAGCATTCCATCGGTGTTTCCGTAATTAACATTGGTTGTCTGATTTTAATTCTTCGTAGTTTTTCTAGCTGACAAGTTCTACATCGTTTTATGAAGTGCTCAATTTCCTGCTTCATTCCAGGCCAATAGAAACGTTCTCTTATCCTGTGAAAAGTTTTTACAATGCCTTTGTGTCCTCCTGGGAGGGTTTCATGACATTTTTTGATAATCTCAGGACGAATCCCCATGGGTGGCATTCGTACGCTACCATGACAGAGAATAATTTCTATTGGAGGATCCTGAAATCCTCTCTCCAAAAATAATCTGATCTTAATTTCTTCATCTAGTTCATCTCCTTGGAAAACCATCTTGAAAGAGGAAACTTGATATTTAATTAGTGCTTCATGCAAATTTTGTAGACAAAGTTTCAAGGTTTTCAGTTGAACTTTTTCGAAATGATAATCCTTAACTATCATAGTGAAGGTCCTGAATTTTCCTACTTTAGTAACTATCACTTGACCTTTTTTTGGTTTCAGCTCTTTCAAATTTTGACAATCAATAAATTTTAAATCCCGCAGAAGCTTAGTGTTTTGTTTTGTAACTTCACAATCAGCAGCAAGGAAATGTGCAACATTATCTCTTTGAAATGTCAATCCATCTCGAGTTTCCCTTATTTTTACTAGGAGTTCATAATGGTCGCTTTGTGGTATAGTAATTTTATCTGTGATTTCGGGTTCATTTCTTCCAGTAATCGACCTGTTGGATAAAAAGTGAGTTCCACCCCCCTCAACAGGTTGATAATTCGGTTGAAATTCTCCTATTTATATGGATGAAATCAGTGCCACCTAGCGGTCCTTTTCAAGAGAATAGTTCTTCTGAGAATTGTTTTTCAAATTGCGTTGTTCTCTCAAGGGTATCAAATTACAATAGCAATACATTTTTTTCTCATGCTCAAATTATGAACCATTTCTCAGAATTTTTTACAAACTGACAATGTTAGTGTTCATGAGATGATTGATTTATTAGTTATCATGGAAAGGATCGAATTACATCGTTCTTTGATGTGACCGAAAATGCAATGCATTTCCACGAATTGTTTACAATGATGTAGAAGAAGAATTCCTGGGATTATTCTTCATTAGAGTATTCTAGAATCCCTGACAGCTCTCAGAACAGCACAATATGAAGAAATGAAATTTGTTGCTCCTTCATCTCCAAAACTTGTGCGCATTGAGCAGCACGAAGAATACCGCTCGATGTTTGCTATGATCATGTTACAACAGAACTTATCGAATGTAAATCATCCAATTCCTAGCATTTCCAATAATACTTGAGCTTATTCACATGTGCGCATTAAGCAGCACAAAGAATACCGCTCGCTCGTACATCTCTCATGCAATGAGAATACCGCTCGCTCGTACATCTCTCATACAATGAGAATTTTTCTAAATTAGACTCATGCAAAAGTCATTTTATCGACTGAGGTCGATAAAACAGAATTTTTCAATTATGAATATAGGGGATTTCCCCTGGACCATTCGTTCGAGTCCGCATTCCCCAATCTGCCGGTTCAGATACAATAAACATTTTGAATTATCTCCACTAGGTGGCGTTGCGATCAAAGCCACTCGGTGGCGCCACCTTTGACATCACTTACGCTTTTTGAAAGTTCCCCGCCAAAACCACCAGGTGGCGCTGTAGTCAAGCTCAGAACCACTAGATGGCGCTGTAGTCAAGCTCAGAACCACTACGTGGCGCTGTAGTCAAGCTCAGAACCACTACGTGGCGCTGTAGTCAAAACCACTAGGTGGCGCTGTGGTCAAATCCACTAGGTGGCGCCACCTTTGCGTGACGTCACATCCGTCTTAAGCGAAATTTGAATTTCCCGCCATTTCTATGACGTCATTTCCGGAACCTGTATTTAGAACCGCCACTGCTATACTACTATCTTGTTATATATAAAAATGTTGATGTATTCAGGCTCAGAGCTTCAAAGCTATGATTAAGGTGAAGAAGAAAATGGTTGAATCCTGGAGTGTTGTGATAAGCAACAAAACATTGATTGAGACACTCGGGGATGATGGAATTCATACTGCTTTTCAAGATGAAACTTTCAAGGCAGCTCCGTCTCGAATGAGAGTTCATCAGTTGATGACCATTATCCTGAAGGCATATGGCCAAGTAAGATTTCTTCATTATAATTTATTTTTCTCAATTATCCAATCCATCCCAGGTGGAAATATGCTTGACATATTTTGACAAAAAATGTCATAATGTAACGAAAAATGGCAAAATATGACAAATAATCAGGGTGATGATGAATTTTGATATAATATTTTCTTTTTTGACATACTATGACAAAAAATGTCATTTTTTTTCTGACCAATAATGACCAAATATGTTAGATTTGGTCATCGATCGAATATGACATAAATCGTTAGAAATTGACATTTTTTGTTAAACATATGTCACAAAATGTCATTTTTTCTAAAAAATTTGAAACTGTTTTTTGATATTTTATGACATATTTTGATGTGTCATAAATTGACAAATTCTGATAATTAATGACATTTTTTCGTGAAATATGTTATAAATTTTCAGACATTATTTGTCACATTTTTATGGGACATGAAGTGTAAAAATAGGACAAAATATGTCATAGGAAGTCATATTATAACAAATTTAACCCCTGGGAGGTACACGTAACCAAAATGGGTCGACCAAAATTTTTCAGGTAGACATTACACAGAGGGACTGCGACTTTGAGGCCTCTATTGTGCCTCGAAAAATCCGTTAGGGAACTGAGAAACATGCTGTGTAGCCATTGTCGTCAGTTGCGAAGCAGCCGTCGTGCAGTGGAGATGTTTGTATATTTTGTTGACCCAATTGGGGACAGTGTACCGGAACCGTGAAGTTTTTTATTTTTATAAAACTAAGTATTTTTTTTTCTCATCAGTTTTTGGAATGATATAACTATTATCAAATGAAAGTATGGATCATATTTATTTATTTGCATTCAAAAATACATACTATTATACTATTGTAATACAAATTATGATACTACATATTCTTATTATACATATTATTATAATACATATTATGGGGGTTTCCGTTTGGCCTAATGACGGCACTGTTTGTGTTTTTGTAACGGCTCATCAATTAATTACAGTGTTTATAATTAACTGTGAACTTAAATCTCGTAAGGCAATTTTTAACTTCTTTAGCACCTCGAGAAAATATTGAAATATAAGTTGAAAAATTTAGCATTCCAAATAAAATCAAAATTGACAACATTTTGGTGTACTGAGTTTGAGGTTATGATACCTACAATCATAACTAATGCATAAACA
Source organism: Aleiodes alternator (assembly GCA_963921955.1). NCBI lineage: Eukaryota > Metazoa > Arthropoda > Insecta > Hymenoptera > Braconidae > Aleiodes > Aleiodes alternator. The sequence continues at coordinate 543,928 of OY998102.1, forward strand.
TTCTGACAATCAGCCTGCAATAGAAAAACAAATTGGCCCTAATTACTCAACTAATGCAGAGACTGACCCAGAAGAATCCTCTTCTTTCAATCACTCTTCCTCTACAGTGATACTAGCATCTAAAGAAGACCATACAACAAATAACAGCTCTATCAAAATTAATCAGTTCTGGCTCGACCTGTCACAAACAACTTGCTCCACTCCGAAAGGTAACAAACCAGAATATCTCCGAAGAAAAGGCAGACCCTCTACTGCAAGATCCCTTGAGCTCAAAGCAAGAAGTGAATCCACTACCACCTTGAATGACTACATAAATAAAAGAAAAAGGAATCAAACAAGTACAGCCCCTGACTCTAGCAGTGAGAGCTTTTCACCCTTCCACATACAAAAAAAACTTAACAGGTCCATGAGTGTTCCGGATGATCTCTTAATGACACTCCCACTTACACCTCATACTACAAGTGAAATCTCAAATAATTGCCCTTCAAACATTCCATGCTACAACGACAATCTCACCATGAACACCAAGCTCAAGCTACCGTCGATAAACCCTATACCTCAAGAAGAAATGATAAATTTAATACAGAATGGCTCAGATAGAGAACTCATGTCATCTATTTTAAAAAAATTGAATGAACTCTGCACAATGGACAGAACCAAAACTGATGCAATCGAACAAGCCTTGAAAGTTAACAACGATTATGTAAAAAAACAGCTCTCTAACTTTGAAAAATTTATGGAATCCAGAGAAAATAAAACTCTTGAGCAAATAACTAAATTAAATGCTAAAATTTCTGAACTTGAGTCAGGACTGAACGTCGCCGACAACTCACCAGTGTTACAACCCATTGTTCAAAGAATACAAGCCTTGGAACAAAACCAACTTCCTGGAAACAATGAAGAAATGAGAAAAGAAATTGATCAACTGAGAAAACAGCTGGAAAATCAAGATAGAGCACGCAGGGCTAATAACATTATCATTAAAGGCCTTGAATTAGGATCGTTAGCTCCTAAGGCTGCAGCGAATAACTTCTTGCAAAAGTGTTTTCATTTGAATGACTCAGTTTTAGACGCCAAAGAAACAGGTAACACCAAAAAAATAATAATCGTGTACTTAAACTCACAAGAGGCCAAAGCAAAAATAATGAAAGAAAAAGCCAAACTAAAAAAAGACCCGAACAATAAAGTCTACATCGATGCTGATCTTACTCCTTGTCAGTCAGAAATCCAAAAATCCATAAGAATGCAAGCAAGACAACTAAGAGAACAAGGTAAACTGGTCAAAGTGGCCTACAACAAACTAATAGTAGATAACGAAGTATGGGATTGGGACCCAACAAGTGCCCGCCTGGTTAACAAACTTGCTGTTCAATCCACACCACAACTCCCGTCTCACCATAATGGGCCCAGCACCTCTACTCTAACTCCAAAAAATTCAAAAAACTAATCAATATCAAATTCTGGAACGCTAAAGGTATGTCGAATGTTACAATCAATAATTACAAGCAAGACACCCAGGTAATATGTTTCTCTGAAACAATGTTATTGAATGAAGCACCCTACTTAATACCACTTAATTTAAGAAACCACTTCAACATTTGGTCCACAGCAATCAGAGATAAGTCAAGAGGCAGAGGAAGTGGTGGAATGCTGTGCCTAATACATAATCACCTAAAACCTGAGGTAATTGATAAAACTCCGTGGTGGATAATTTTCAGGATTCACAGTAACTCATGGTGTGCGATAATCATCTCCATCTACTTCAAGCCCAGTTTACAAATTCACCATGCTCTTCAGTTACTTGAACTTACCATGACAGACATCCAAACCAAATTTTCAAAAGATGTGATAGTAATAGGAGGGGATTTCAATGCTGCCATTGCAGAATATGATGACATGCTATCACCAGACCAAGTCCAAGGTACACACTTACAAGAAAGTAGAAGCTACATGATAAACAAAACAGATTCAAGAGGAGAAACTCTAATAAAATTTATGGAAGAAAATAACTTCACACTTCTAAATGGAAGAACACTGTCTGATTCTCCAGCCAGATATACTAGCACAAAAGGCAGCACCAACTATGACCTGATATGGATTTGCAATGACCACCTAGATAAAGTATCTGATATGAAAGTCACCTTTGATCTACTTGGCTCAGACCACTTGCCTGTCTCCATCGACCTTTTGGATGTTACCCCTAAACACAAACCTACCAGACACCGGAATAAGCAAACGGACAAAAGAAGAGATACAACCTCTGGCAACAATTCCAAGAGATCTCTGCATTGGATTGAAGAAAAAGCAACCACATACACTTCTATCATGCAGTCCAAAAGCCAAAATGCTCAAAATTGCCTAACACAAGACATTGAGTCCCATAATAACACTCTGATGACGGCAATAATTGACGCAGCCGAAGAGTGCGGAATGGTAAAGTCCATGGAAACGTTTAACAAAAAAAAAAACTGGAATGCCAAACCTCCATGGTTTGATAACGAATGTGTTGCACTAAAAAAAAAAATCAAAGAAGTTGCTACCAGAATATACTATCCTCAATTTGATAGACAGAATGCGGAGAATTTCGATAATAAAAATAAACAATTGGTGAAGCTAATAAACGAGAAAAAAGAATTGTATAAAAAAAACATTACAAATAAATTTGCAAACTGCAAAAACTCCACGGAATTCTGGAGAACGATTAGATCAGCAAAAGGAAGACCTTCTCCAATCGAAGTCATCGATCTTGATACCTGGAATCAATTTCTAGCTCAACAATATCCACCTAGATCCAACATAGACATTAGCATCGACGGACCTCCAGTGCCTCCACTAGACAATGAAATAACACTGGTAGAACTTGAAAGAGCTATCTACAAATTGAAACAAGGAAAAGCCCCTGGTGAAGATTCGGTGAACAACAGCTTTCTCAAAAATTTACCTTCTGTCTGGAGGCCTACCCTACTAGACTTGTTCAACAAAGTTTTCACTGATGGAAATATCCCAGAACAGTGGACGAAAATAATAATTAGAATGATTTACAAAAAAGGAGATTCAGATGACCCACTTAACTACAGAGGGATTGCCCTGGTAAATAATATTACCAAATTATTTACCGACATCCTCAACCAGAGAATTTACCTTTGGGCTGAACTCCACAACTTAATACCTGAAGAACAAGCAGGCTTTCGCAGACTCAGAGGAGTAATGGACAACCTATTTGCACTCCAACCGCTCATCCATAACAGACTACGCCTAAAAGGAGGAAAAGTCTACGCACTTTTCGTCGACTTCAAAAGAGCATTTGATTCAGTCCCCCACCAACAACTATGGACCAAGCTGTTGAAGATTGGATTGAGTGTTAAAATTATCAGAGTGATCAAAAATCTCTATGACAGAGCTTCACTACAGATCAAGACCTCTGAGGGTCTATCTGAACGGGCAGAGGTCAGTGAAGGTGTCCTACAAGGAGAAAAATTAAGCTCAATATTTTTTATTCTGTATCTGGCCGACATGGATAGCTACTTCAGAGCCAAAGGAGCCAGAGGAATTGATATTGATGATCGCCACAATGTCAACGTGCTACTCTTTGCCGATGACTTGGTAATACTTGCCCATAGCTCAATAGATTTCAAGAAAAAATTAAAAATTCTAGAGCAGTATTGTGAAGAGAATGGACTCACCATCAACACCTCCAAGACAAAAGCGATGATATTTCGAAAATCCGGTCCAATTCCCAACAAAGACCATGAGTTTAAGCTAAACAACGCACCAATTGAAATAGTCCCAAACTGGCAATACCTTGGAGTTAAATTCTCCTCCTCAGCTACTGGCTCTATAGCGGCTAAAGCCACTCTTACCAAAGCGAGCGCAGCGACTTCCGCCATACTCAGAATTCTATTCCGGACAAAAGCCGACTCTTGGGAAGGCATTGAAAAGCTATACTCTAGTATAGTTGCATCAACGATCTTATACACCACATCTATCTGGGGACTAAGAGAACTTGAAGTCCTAGAATCTGCAAAATTGACTTTCTTCAAGAGACTCTTCCAACTTCCAAAGAACACTCCTGGATACGTCATACGCCTGGAAACTGGAACTGATCATATCAAAACCAAAGTTTTGAAACAAGGTCTCTGTTGGATGGTTAAAATCCTGAAGATGGAGCCAGACCGTCTCCCCAAAATCTGCCTCCTACGACAAGTAGCTCTAGCTAAGAACTTCACAAACCCAACAAACAGGCAGAGCATAAAATACAACTGGTTCGCTCAATTGAAATCCTGCCTGGACTCTTTGATAGATGACATAGATTGGGACAACCTTTCTCCAGAATGGCTTGAACCTAAAATTCCAGAGATCATCAACCTTCTGGCTCAAAGGCAAAAATATGAAGACTACCTCCGATACTCTTCAACGACCTCTTTGGAAATGAAAGTTCTCCGGAATCCTCTCGACCACTTCGAGTTTTTCTATCCAGAGAGATGTCCTATAGCATTTACTAGATTGAAAATGCAAACAAGAACCTTCACAATCTACTCCAGAAGAATCATAATAAACAACACCCTTTACTCCATTGACCCAAACCAGCAATGTACTATGTGCAACACCCATACAAATGAAACCCTAACACACATTCTCCTTTTCTGCCCCTTCTACACTCCTCTCAGACTCCACTATCTGCCAAATTACCTCGCCTCCTCCCCTCTTTACACTAATTCGAATTCATCTTGTCTCTCTGCCTTTTTAAACAGTAACAGCTTCCGCGACACCAGAAATCTTTTCTGCTACCTCAAAAAATGTTTTCAACTCAGATCTTCCCAATTGAACGACTAATAGATCATGTCATCAACGCCACCAACGCTCCCAATTAAAAAGTTGCAAAAGCACATTGAACATTAGAACAATATAAACACTGTAAAATGTAAAATGTAAAAAGTAAAATGATAAAATAATGGAATTCCCCCACAAATTGATACCATGTATCTAAGCTGGAATAAATAAATAAAAAATAATACATATTATTATAGTATTGTAATAAAAATACTTTGTTCTTTGTAAATTTTTTGTTCACTTTGTATAAAATCACCTAACATTTATATTTTATCTATTCTAAAAAAGTCCTTCTATCCAAATTCATCTCACGAAAAAAAAATCTAAGATTTCGAAATAATTAAAAAACAATTATTCCATGTTGGAGAGAACATTTCGAACTGTAAGCCCTGAAATTTTCATTCAAATATATTCAATAGCATCAAGGATATATAGAATTAAGCGAAAAACGGAAAAATCGGCGATTTTTCACATTCAAAGCTTTGTATTGACCATAAAACATAAGATAATTGAAGAAACGAGCAGACCTCCGAAAACTACAAATCAAGCACTTTATTTTAAGACAAAAATCAATTCTCTACGATCATTATAAGCCCCACAATTTTCATTGAAGGGTCGCCGTCCCTTTTTGGGTCAGTGTATCTGTCAAGTGCAGTAAAAATCAGGTGTACCTCCCAGGGGTTAAAAATGTCATAATTAGCTATATTATGATCAATTCGAACAAGTATTTTAGAGAATATGTGGATGTCATAATTTGACAAAAAATATCAAATTTTGTCATAAAATAAGAAAAAAAGACAAATGATAGAAACAATTCCTTATTTTATATGAATTTAACATTTTTTGACATATCATCTCATATTTTGTCAATTTCTTATTTGACCGATTATGACCGACTATGTGAGATTTGCTCATTGATCAAAAATGACATAAATTGTTAGAAATTGACATTTTCTGTTAAACATATGTCAAAAAATGTCATTTGTTTGAAAAAATTTGGGACTGTCTTTTGATATTTTATGAAATATTTTGATTTGTCATAAATTCACAAATTCTGATAATCAATGACATTTTTTTATGAAATATGTTATAAATTTTCAGACATTATTTGTCATATTTTTAAGGGACATGAAGTGTAAGAATATGACAAAATATGTCATATTAAGACATATTATAACAAATTTAAATATTTCATGATTAGCCATATTATGATCAATGCGGACAAATATTTTAGAGAAAATGTGGATGTCATAATTTGACAAAAAATGTCATAATGTGACAAAAATCATAAAATATGACAATTGCAGAGAATAATGCCAAGTGTTGTCATTATATTTCATTTTTTGACATATCACAATAGGAAATTTCATTTGTTTTCTGACCAATAATAACCGATATGTCAGATTTTCTCATCGACCAAGAATTAAATTAATTTTGAAAATTTAACATTTTTCGTCGAACATATGTCAAACAATGACATTTGTTCGAAAAAATTTATGACTGCTCCTTGACATTTCTTGACATATTCTGATTTGTCATCAAATGTGAAAAATATCTTCGTGAAAAATATCATACCCTTTCGAACATAATCTGTCATAATTTTCGTAGTCATAAAATGGGGAAATATGACAAAATATGTCACAATTTTTCAGAAAATGAGTGAAACTGGTAGTTCCGAAGGCGCCGCTAGAGTGCGCATTGTAGAAAACTAGTCCCTAAGCCCGCTATCGTTTGAGAAGTCATAAATTCAAACGGGCGAGGCAGTTTTCTTCGTGAATCTGGTCGGGCAAAGATAATGCTCAACAAGATTACCGCATTTTTGATATTATCCGTATGGGTCGTTCCCATACGGCATAAAAGAATAGTACCCGTTTGTGTTGGCTTTCCTACTTGTGTCATGCAATGCCATGTCAAATCCCTTATTCTTCATCAAGGTGTACGACATATTATGACATGACATCTTATAGTATATTTGGATAATTCAAGGAATGACACAAATGCCGAAGGAACATGTCGAAATTTGTCCGATAATGACAGTTTATGAGCTATTATGTCAAGTTCTGACATAAGTTCTCTCTAAGATTTAGTTAAAATTTGTCATATAATAATTTTGACAGAATTTGACATTTTTCGTTAAAAAATGAGGATTTATGATTAATTATGTTAAATTCTGGCATAATTTTTCTGTTAAGCTTGGTCAAAATATGTCATATGATAATTCGGACAGAATTTGACATTTTTTGACTGAAAATGACAAATTCAATAGACACTTTTAGAAATATTATGTCATTACATGTTAAAAAGTCACATATCATGACACAATTTGCCATTTTCTGTCTTATTTTCACATGTTTTGGACGTTTTTGTCAGAATATGTCAAATGGCTTAGAGTTGTCTGCCACACAATACAATCAAAATATGACATATTCTGTCATGATTTGTCAAATTATGACAGAAATTTTTCTGAGAAAATTTGACAAAATATGACATACTGTTCCAATTGATACTCAAAAATCATCATATTTTAACAAAAACAGTCAAATTATGACATTTTATGGTAGATTCTGTGAAAATAGGTCAAATTATGACGGATTTTTTCTCAAAATTTGTCAAATTTGATCAGAATCTGACATTTTTTGTCAAAATATGTCAAGCATATTTCCACCTGGGATAGATATGGTGATGATCGTAAAACCTTGTTTTTGCTTCCGAATGGAAGCTTTGTAATGGTCATTTTTCTCGAGTTTAAGATTCCATCATAATATGACTGCAAATAACCCAAAACGTCAAGATCCGTATTTTTTTAAAATGTCTGTGTGTATGTGTATGTGTGTGTGTGTGTGTGTGTGTGTGTGTGTGATGACGCATTTTCCGCTTTCCTCTGACATGGGAGGAGCTAGCGATCTGAAAATTTTACCATGAGTTCATCATGCGTGCCCCAAGCTCTCACAACAATTTCAGCTAAATCGGCCGAATAGTTTTTGAGAAAAATGAAAATTTCGAAATATCGTTTTCCGACTTTTCTGAATGAAAAATGGAATCACAGCGTCCACTCTCAGGGAGGAGATGCCCATTCAAGAGCTGCATCTTTGACACTCGGTGTGGTGGGAGCTCAGATTTTTAGTTTATGCAGTATAAAACTTTTGTGAAATTTTTCGTAAAAATTTTTATTCCAGGATAACTTAAGGAATAATTGAGCTAGACACCTCAAATTTTGTGAGGTTACACATCTAATGAGTATAAAGGTTGATATTGAAACTGAGCTGAATTGGTCCAGTAGTTTTTTAGATATTAGCATAGAAACGTTAGGAAAAGCAAGCTATTTCTCCAAAACTATTCAATCGATTATATTCGGGACGAACTTGAGGTATGACTATCGCTCAAGTCGCCACTAAGAGTGGGGGCAAGGGAGGTTAGAAAAAAATCATCTGGAACAACCAAAGGAGGGAGAAATTGTTCAACCTATAAAGCTATTCAGCCTCAATATATTTCTAGCTCTTATATGAAAGCATAATTGAGTCAAAACAATTACATCTACTAATATTTTGAATTTTTTTTTAAAGAATCATTTTTTTGAATTTTGATACGGGCCTGCCTACGCACACTGACATGCGCGTATACGTATCCACGCACACTAGAGAATAATCCTGTAGTTGTACCCATATACAGAGCGATCTCGTATACGTGCCCAGTGGTGCTGGCCTGCCATTAATCGTTTATTTATTTTTCTCCGAAACTATGTGTCAGAAATAGCTGATTGTAGTCTCAAGAAATTCTAAAAAGGCCTGGCTATAGTCTACAATTCTTTCAGAAGCCCCATAAATGCCATGTTCTTGCAAATATATAATCATTGAAACGCGACTCAATTTACACGGGTTCATATGGGGAAAATGAAATTTTTGAAATTCAATATCTCGAATTCTACGTGTCAGAAAAGTTTTCTTCATAAGGAAAAGTTGTTGGGTTTGATGTGAAGAATATCTCGGAATTATTTCAGATTTTTAGTATTTCAAGCCCCTAGCGATAGTCATACCTTAACCCTCTGAGACCTATTTTAGTTTCCGCATTCCACTCACAGATGAGTGATGATAGATTGAAAATGGGAAAATGCATTCGGAAGCTTCCTGTCAATTGCATTGGCAGAATATTGAATGTTGGATATTCTAATAACGCACAAGCAATGGGGCTCCTTGTACTAACAAAAGCTTGGACACGGGGAATCGTAGTGGGGGAACCTAGCTCCTAACGTTCTCCGTGTCCATTCTTTCGTTAGTACAACAACATACAGAATCGTTTTTGTGTGCACGCACATTAGCAACACATAATATCTTTGATAATGAAAAATTAACCTATATCCGGGACTCTTTTGATGTAGCCATTCCCTGTTGAATGGGTACTAATGGAGAATCGGAGAAAGGTTAATTATGAACAAGTTTTCGATTACCTGCTTGGAGACGTTATGCCACAATTAAAGGCCAACGGAGGTTCTGTCATGCTGGATTTTGAGCTCACACCATATGCGATCCTTAAGGAGCATGGACTCGAATTGCAGTTATCCGTTCTCCATTACGCCCAGGTATAATCCTTTTCTATCTTCTCAACTTTCTATGTACAGCTAACTGTTTCGCTATCCTTTCAATTGCCCGAGTCGAAATCTAAGAGCTTTGTTGGCTCTACTCTCCTCCTCTCAAATAATAAAAAATGTAACTCACTCACTGCTATTCATTTTCAAATAAATGACGCTTAATACTTCAACGATCGTACCCGTTGCGGAGACGAGGACTTGCATGACTTTTGCATTATGGATGCACTAGCGAACAATTTACGTGGAGATTGATCTCTTCTCTATAGCACTCCGAATATCCATTATTCCTTTAATGTGACTTAATCCTTCATATTCCTTTTTCCTATATTTTTATTTTTGCAAATATCTCAGAAGCTGATGTAGGGTGACACTGCTGCTATATTGTTTTCTAACATCTAATTGTCTACGAAGAGAATGTAGACGAGACAGACGTTTCTCCATTAGTTTCTGAGAAATGGCGGAGAGACGGAGGGAAAGTTGAATCAGCCTGACATGAGTTCATTTTATCTATCCATGTTTTATCTACCCATGTTCGTGATCATCCTGAATGGAATATCCGCATCTCGAAAGATCAATGAGATAGTGTGATTTTATTCTCATCCTTCCGTATAGCTTCTAGAATTCTCTACATCAAAGCTTTAGGGAATAAATATAGCACGAGATTTCGACTCGGGTATTCTGAATTTTTTTCCTGCATTTGCCTCCATGTTGAGAATATCTAAGTAGTGGCAGTAATCTATGTTTCCTATGCAATTTTAATCACTTGCGATAGAGTAACATGAGAATATTTTATCGAAACTTACTCCATACCATAGTACCGGAGAAAAGAACTGAAAATAATATGTAAAAAAATTGAATTGACACTAGAACTCCATAAGGGAAATTAAGTATCAGTTTTACTATATCCATTCATATTGCAGTCCTATTTAATCTTTATATAATCATATATATTCTTGCTTGACAGAATGTCTATTAATGTCTTAAATCATAAAAATGCCCGTTATTAGACAAACAGCGACGACTCATCTAATTAATTATATGAACACATGAATAATGGCCATATTGATAATGAAAATCCAAGCATTCCTCAATCCCAGGCCTAGAAATTCGGATAGTATGACTCAAATTGGGAACAGCATCGCATATTTACAATATTATTCAATAACCATTCATTATCGTGGACATCTTCTTAACATTGGTAAAATGGTATAAAATCAGAATATCTAGATAATTCATGGTAACTCGGGAGAAAAACGAAAGTAGTTCACTAGGACGTGCTACTTGGATATCTTAGATAATACTGTCCTTCATTATGTCCTCCTACTATAAACTCCTTACTACTTCTCCCTCCTCTCAGGCAACCATTAGGAAGGCCACGAAATTGGGGATTTTGCCGAAAAACAAGATGGATGATGATCGATCAGACGAAGAGAAAAAAAGGATAACAAAAGTTGAAGAAATTCTGGAATTAATTACGACTCTTCCTTTGTTATCGGAGGAAAATATCAAAAAAGGTTGGGCTATAATAAAAAAAAAATTGAAGAGGAAGGATTGACCAGTCTGTTCGGAAGATTCATCGTCTATTGGGAGTGCCAAGGGATGAAGAGACGGGGACCAGTGGAATGGTCGGCTTATAAAGCAGCCGATAGGACGAACAACATCTCACAAGGGGAGGATACGACCTTGGGGAAACGGATTTGGATAATCTTTGACGCAGTGATAGTACACCATATGGGTATTAGGGTGTCCCAAAAAAAAACGAAATGTAGTTTTCCATCTGCATACCACCTGAATCAGTCAGATTACATGTCAATATGAAGTTCTCACAACCTGCATGTAATTGGACCCGTCTGTGTAGTGCCTCAACAATAGTTAAGATTTTTCATAGAAAACACATAAGAAAACAATTTCTTTCTAACAAATACTTCATTTTAATGCATATTATTTGAATTGCGTACGAATTGTTTACAAATTTATAGGAAAACATTGATTCATCGCACAAAACAATTAATTGTGCAGAGAGGTAATGAACAAAGGTACTTGAAGTTATTCTGCAATCAGTTTCTTGTGAATATCTGGGAAGCTGAATGGAATAGAGGGATTTTTACCGGAATATTTTTACCCTGAGATATTTTCACCCTGCGATATTATCGTCGAGATATTTTGGTGTGAGATATTTTTACCGTAAGATATTATTGTCGAGATTTTCTTGCCGAGATGTAATTGCCTGAGAAATAAAAAGGCGTCACTGTACCTTAATATCTTCCATAAACCAGCTTTATACTCACAGGATCCTCTATGCTATCGAGTGTTCGAATGGTGATTTTTATTTTCTTTCATAAGCAATATTTGATTGAAAGCGCCCATGAAATCTGGCCAAGTACATGTTTCAGGGAATCCTTGTCTCTAAAAAAAATGAGATAATTTGGAAGAGTTAAGAATTTGGATTACTCCGCGAAGGTTGATGAGAAAGACAAGAAATTGATACAATTAGATGAAAGATCATTCGGTAGGAAAGATCAAAAACTGGGCCTTTTCACATCTGAATTTGAATTAAAATCATTGATGGAAATCGAGAAGATCAAGTTTCTGATTTTTCCTACCGAATAATCTCCCATCTAATCGTATTAATTCCTTGACTTCTTCATCAACTTTCGTGAAATAATTCGAATTCTTGGCTCTTCCAAATTATCTCATTCCTCTTCAAAGAGAGGGATTCTCAGAAACATGTACTTGGCCGCGATTTTTACAGGAATATCAGTTTCTTTTTTTTTGTCATCATTTCTATCATGCAACTACTGGATTCAATTTCATTTCCTGAGTTGAAGTACTGATCGTGCATGGGGATATTGAGAGAAAAACATTAACAACATTAATACATTGACAAAGCAATATTTCAATGCTGCTAATGTTCTTTCCAATATTTCTATGACTAATCAGGACATTTCAATCATTATTCTCCATAAAATATTACTAAATTTGTACAGCATAGGGGACCCTGTGAATATGAAGTTGGTTTATGGAAGATATTCAGGTACAGTGACTCCTTTTTATTTCTCGGGCAATTACATCTCGGCAAGAATATCTCGACCATAATATCTCACGGTAAAAATATCTCACACCAAAATATCTCGACGATAATATCTCAGGGCAAAAATATCTCAGGGTGAAAATATCTCAGAGTAAAAATATTCAAGTACAAATCCCTCTATTCCATTCAGCTCCCCAGATATTCACAAGGAACTGATTGCAGAATAACTTCAAGTACCTTCGTTCATTACCTCTCTGCACAATCAATTGTTTTGTGCGATGAATCAATGTTTTCCTATAAATTCGTAAACAATTCGTGAGCAATTCAAATAATATGCATTAAAATGAAGTATTTGTTGAGAAGAAATTGTTTTCTTATGCGCTTTCAATGAACAATCTTAATTATTGTTGAGGCACTACTCAGACTGGTCCAATTACATGCAGGTTGTGAGAACTTCATATTGACATGTAATCTGACTGATTCAGGTGGTATGCAGATGGAAAACTACATTTTGCTTTTTTTTGGGACACCCTAATGGGTATACTACCTCTGAAATACTAAAGTGCAATACTCAAAAATGGCTGAGAAAAACGCACTCAAATGTTTACTCAGCATATAATATATTAATAGGTAAATAATTGATACATTAAATAATTCTTTAATAAAATATTTTTTTATTTTCAACTTCATTTCTATAAATTATCTGCGGTGTATATCATGAGATATTTGTAATTCATGAATAACTCTTATAACTCTCATATTCATTATAAGTTTAACTGAAAAATATATACCTGCGCCAGACAATAAGGAGGGTCGAATATGGTATGAGGGTGCAATAATTCTTGTCCTCGAGTTATTGTAAACTGTACATCTCGCTGTACTATTCGAGCTCATTTGGCCCACCGGAAGAATAGTCATGTTGTTGTCCTTGAACCTATGTTAGTCCCACCACTTTTTCAGTAGCTTGACTATAGCAGTTAGTTTCTGAATTTCGACACGAACAGACGTATTTGTGTAGTGAAATTTACTTTAAAAATTGTTTTATAATTAATAAAATGTCATCAAGCGAAGCCAGTTCTTCTCATGGAGATGAAAACACTCCTGATACATCCTTACATAGTGATTTATCGAAGCAACGGCTAAAAGATGGAGTAGTGTATTATGAAGGTTTACTTCTTGAAAGTGATTTAATTGCAAAAACATCTTCTGACACTCTATCTGAAGATGCTATGTTGATTGGTAGAGAATTATATGATAATACGTTGGATATGTTAAATAAAAAGAAGTTCGTAAGCGATCAAGAATTGATTCATGCTCAAGAAGAATGCCCAGACGGAAATTTTAAAGCAGTAGAAGATAATTCAGTTGATGACTATGTTCCAGATGAAAAAAAAACAAAAAATTATGGATTATATTCCTCTGGAATATAAAATTAAAGTTTTAAGCATAGCAAAAGCTCACCCTTCATGGAAACTAGAGACATTACAAAAAAAATGGATGTAGTCATTTGAAGAGAATGGATCATTTGAAAGTATGGGAAAAAGATGTTGAACATGGTGGAACTAAATTTGATAAATGTCATGTGATTGATTCTTGGACGTATGACCGCTTCGTCGAGGCAAGACAAAATTATCAACAAGTGACTACACGAAATTTGCAGCAATGGGCTTTAGCTGCAGCCAGCCAGTTTCCTAATCTTCCATTTACAGCGTCCGACCCATGGGTAAAACAATTGAAACAAAGACACAACATTCGTCAACGCAAAATTACAAAATTTGTAACAGACAAAGAAGTTCACACCATGCCAGAAATTATCGCCTCTGCAGAAATGTTTCGCATTCAAACAAAACAATTGATATCTAACTTCGATAGTGACTTCGTTATTAATACAGATCAAACAGGTATATAAATTTTCTAACGGTAAACTAATTATTTTTTATTCCATTATTAAATTTAATCGAAGTTAATCATTAGATTTTTTAAAATTCATATTTTCAGGATGTCAATACCAATCAATGTTTAATAGGACACTGACGGAAAAAGGAAGCAAAACAGTGTTTGCAAAAGTACAAGACATGACCAAGGTGTCACACTCATATACTGCACAATATAGCATAACATTATCTGGAAAATTACTACCACATGTTTTTATTTGTTTGCAAGAGCCTACAGGTGATTTTGGGCCGAGAATAAAGAAAAACGTAGAAGAATATTTAAAAAAATACAAAAATGTTATTGTCACATCATCAAAATCAGGGAAACTGACAACTACTCTCTATAAAAATTTTCTGGAGAAATGTTTAATGCCATATGTTCAAAAAAATAAATTTCTTTTAATTATTGACTCGTGGACAGGACAAGTGAAGCCAGAATTATATGATGAAATATTTCAGGATGATGAAGAAATGCCTACATGCATATTTAAAGTTGTACCTCCAAAATATACTCCGTTAGTTCAACCATGTGATGTCTATTTCTATAGACAAGTGAAAAATTTTATCAAACGATTGCAAAGTACCGCTGAACTTCTAGACAAGAAATATGAAATTCATTCCCGAGAGGATTGCATAAAAATTCATTCGATTATTCATCACCAATTGTCAGCACCAATATTTCGAGACATGATGGAATATGCCTGGTTCGCCAGCGGGCTTTGTGACACAAGAAATTTTTTTACTAATGTCAATGATGGGTGTTTCTCATTAGACCGTTTAAAAATACCGTGTCATTGTAAAAAAGCAGCATTTATTTGTTGTTCTTGGTGTAGAAAAACTTTTTGTTTTGAATGTTTTTATCATAAGTATTACTCAGGATCATGTAATAATATCTCATAATACATAATTATAAAATATTGCTTTAATTCATTAAAAAAATGTATAATTTTCTATTTAATTTTCGACTTATTATTTGTTTGTACCACCGCAGATAGTTTATAGAAATGAAGTTTAAAATTAAAAACTTTTTTATTAAAGAATAATTTAATGTATCAATTATTTACCTATTAATATATTATAGTGCTGAGTAAACTTTGAGTGCGTTTTTCTCAGCCATTTTTGAGTATTGCACTTTAGTATTTCAGAGGTAGTATACCCACATGGTGTACTATCACTGCGTCAAAGATTATCCAAATCAGTTTCCCCAAGGTCGTATCCTCCCCTTGTCAGAATCCTACAATTCCACATTGAGAGATACTCTCGGGACCAAGTCAACTACGTGGACATGGCATGGTATGTGTGTGTGTGTGTATGTGTGTATTGCAGTACACACTCAGGGCTATTGACTTCATTACAAGAGAACTAAGGCTCCACCCGCGGTTTATCCGTGGTACCGTAACGAAACGCTCGACCGCGAATCGACTGTCAATCAACCGTCAAGTGGTGCACTGACTCGACCGTCATTCGACTGAGACTTCCTAAGCGTGCTTGGATTAAGAACACGTCAATCCAAGTGAATGTTAAGAAGTTTCAGATATTTTACATAGGGAATCGATCAATTCACAGCTCATATTTTATATCATTTGACACTCAATCGTCTCATTCTGTGCTCGATGAAAAATCAATTCTCGAAAAAATTTTTTAGATTCAAACAATCTTATTTAGAGTTGTCATATCGTTTAAAAGTTAGATTATGGATGGAAAAATATATCGATCGAAATTCGGTCGATTTTTTTCGAAACTCGACTGTATATTTCACATAATATCATCTATCAGCCAATTTTAACGTGAAAAAACATACAGTCGAAAGTCAGTCGATTCCATTTCACAGCTCGACTGAGACGCGACCGTTACGCTTTTTTTCCGGGAAAATCGAGTTTCAGTCGAGTGTCGGTCGAGAGACAAAGATGAATCGACTGGCAATCGACTGTTACGCTTTTTTCCGGGAAAATCAAGTTTCAGTCGAGTGTTGGTCGAGAGAGAGAGAGCTCAATCGACTGACAATCAACCGTTCCCCTTTTTTCCCGTGAAAATGGCGGTTCAGTCGAGTAAGAGAGCTCGATCGACCGACCATTGACCGTTTTTCCTTCTTAGTTGCGAATTGATTATCAGTCGAGTGTCGGTCGAGAAAAAGAGAGCTCAATCGACTAACAATGGACGGTTACGCTGTTTTTTCCATGAAAATCCGGTATCAGTTGAGTGTCCGTCGAGAGAGAAAGCTCAATCGACTGACAATCAACCGCTATTCCTAACCATCCATCGGTCGAGTCTCAGTCGAGTGACAGTCAGGTGAGTGCATCACTCGACTTTATCGGTCGAGTGTTCCGCCAGGGTATGCGGTTGAAGGCTATTTTCATAATATTGAAGGAATGAGTGGCCTGCACTTTTCGATTTTTGGTCTAAAGTTTGTGGATTTATTTGCTCTGACGTCCATTGATCCTCAAGTAGAAATGGCTATTTAGTGTCATTATTACCATAGAAATGTAGCAGGAAATGCCAAAGGAATTCTACAATTGAAAATATGTTGGAATAGAGCAATCGTTTGGGTCAGCACTCTCCATTGTTAGGGCTAAAGTTACGTGATTCTTCATTTATGGACGTTATTATATAGATCTCCAAATGATAATGGCTATTCAACATCAGGATTAAGCCAGAAATGTGGGGGGCAAGCCAAACAGAATTGCTCCGTTCAACAACCCATGTTTCTTTCATCTTCAATTGAATATCCAAATAGCGCAAGTGTTCTGGCCTAAACTTTTTCATTTTGCGTCCCAAAGTCGCTCGATTTGCCTCATTTGGTCTCTATTCTGTAGATTCCCAAATTATAATGGCCATTTTACATTAGTATTACAATAGAAATGCAAAGGGAGTGCAAAAGGGATTTTCCCTATTGACATATCTTGATTGTCTTTCTAGGTTCCAGTCCTTTCTCCCCCTGGAATTAATACGGTCAGAGTTCAGTCTGTATTCCGTATTTATACGGTTTATCCGTGCAGTTTTTATACGGTATTTATACTGTTGTAATACGCTCTTTGTACTCGATATATGCAGGATTTTTTTTATCGACCGTTGAAATGTAGCTACGTAATATTTACGTAGCATTTATCCAGTGTTCATACGAGATTTATCCAGCGTTTATACGGAATCAATTACTTAGAGTTGAGAATTGGAATCATTCCGAGTTCCATAATCACGAAAATGTATAGAAAGTGGCATTAATTGGGCCATTGACGGTAAACAGCACATATTCGGAATATAGTCTTCATATATAGGAAATATTTACGATATACATATGCTATTTATTCAGCTTTTATCTGGTATTTAATTAGATTACAGTCGGTATATATACTGTATATGAACGGAATAAATTGCGACTAAAAACTGCACGGATAAACGGATTTTATCGGGAGTAAATGCGGCATTTATGCTTATACCGTATTTATCGGGTATTCATACGGTCTTCTCGAAACCGCGAGGGATTCTGAGAAAGCATGCAAACATTCTCATAATCAACCTTTCAATTATTTTTGTCCATTATAGAGGGTATTGAGTTTCACGCCCTAACACTTAAACCAGCCAGCAATTGTTGTTGACTGGCTTCAATTATAGGGCGTGAATCTCAATGTCCTCTATAGTGGACAAAAACAGTTAACAGGTTTATACCGTATTTTCGGAACCGCTAGGGTATTTACCATGAATTTGAATGAGATTGATTACAAATTGCCAAGACATAGCAGTTAATATCAATTCTGAGCACTTCGTCGATTACCATGGACTCCAATTAACCTGGCATCGTAACGTCTCGTGCGTTGACAAAATATTATTATTCACTTTCATGGCGATTATCAATCTTTCATAGACCAATCTCAAAACGAATAAATGCATACGCGACTAACTTCACAGCAGCCCATCTATTTTATTATGAAGTGAGACTGCTTTCTAAAGACCAATGGCATCTATGTCTGATAGATTTGACAACTTTGTTCTCTCAGTGCACTAATATACATCACAATATATTATTAAGGAGATCCTTGTAGTTCGGGCAATCTATTTTCCCTTTTCAATTATGGTGACTTTCGATAGAATAGCATGAGTAGATTTTCTCGAGATTTAATTTGCCCCATGTTACCGGCCAAATAAGGCCAGAATTGATTTTTGAAAATAATTAAATTAACATTGAAACTCCATAAGGGAGGTTCAGTTTAAGTTTCACTGCGAAAATTCATAGTCACAAACCTATTTTTTCCTCATATAACCTTATATATTTTTTGTTCGTCAGAATGTCTATTTGTTTTTTGAAATCGGGAAAAATGTATGTTACCGGACATATAGCAACGATTGATTCAATTGATTGCATGAAAACATCAATGGCGGCCATATTGGTATTTGAAATCCGAGAATCCTCCAATCCCAGTTCTCGATGCTGGCACAGCGTGAGTCAAATGCGGAACGATATTGAATATTCATAATATTATTTATTAACAATTTATCATCGTAAACATCGTTCTAGTATCAGTAAAATGTTGACAAATCGAAATATTTATAGTAATTTTAATAACTAAGAGGAAAAAAAGAAAAAAGTCGATCATTTGAACCTGCCACAAGGATCTCCTTAAACACGCACATGCTTTCTCGTGGAATAACAGGCAACCTGCAAAAGCTTGCTGCGAACAATTTGCGTGAGCTGAAGGCCGTTGAAGCCGGAGCACCAGTTCATAAGCAGCAGAGACCCTTCGCCGAACGCGATAAAATGATTAAGGCAGACAGAAGAAAGCTAAAGAAGGGAGACCTGACTATCTTGCAGTTCTTGCGGCGCAATTCAGCCACAACCAAATATGTGAGACGCATCCAGCGGGAGGCAGAAGAAGAAGGTTAATCTTCATCCATCTGCCTACAACTTATTTACCTTTCCTCAAAGCCACACACATACCCACGCGTTGGCGTGTATCAGGAAAAGATGAGGTGAAATGGACATTGCAATGAAAAGCTGAGAACATTTTAGGTGGATAAAATGTATAAAAATTATTATGTGGGAATCATGGGACGTTGGAAGAAATCAATACGAAAACATGTGGAATTCACGAAGTTTCGCCTGCTTTATTGAGGCTTTCTCAGGTTTTTGACATCATTAGTGTATAGTCACCATAAAAGTAATTACATCCAATCGGAAATTCTATCCATGCAAAAGAGTTTAGATTGGCATTGCAGTGTTCTCAAATTGCAGTTTGGAATTTCCGGTTGAATATAATCAATTTCATGATGACTATATGCTAATAATATCGAGAACTTGAGGAAGCCTCAATGAAGCAGGCGAAACGTCGTGAATTTGACAACTTTTTAGTATTGATTTCTTCCAACGTCCCGTAGTCCCAACATAATAATTATTAAACATGATTATGAGAAACACAATTGATTATATGAAAATAATTTTTTCTGCAGTTTCTTGAGAATTTAAGGTCTTCAGCGAATATTTTAAGGTAACACTTTCCGAAATTGGAAAATGTTACCCTTCAGGAGACATTTTCGCTTCTATTGGTTTTATCGACTTCAAGCTGATTTTGAATGAGAACAGCGCATTCTTGATTGATTTGTAAAGTTTTATACTAAAAAAATAGATTTTTGAATTACTTACAGTTATTTATCTGTAGAACCACTTTCGCTTCAAATCTATCTGGAAAATTAATTTTTTTTTGCTACAACTCCAAGTCGCTACGAACAATAGAACTGAAGAGATCTTCGAAAAAGTGAATTTTTCAATGAACTGGAAGCGTTTCCTTGAATTCTGAAGGAAAAACGAATTCTACGGAAAGTGAATACGAAATAATTTAACATGATCACCGTTGGAAACTTCCTCAGCTTTCCAAGGATCACATAAAAAACCTAATGTCAATATTTAAATTGGAACTCAGATCTGTCCGTTTCATCTTTCATGCCCGTTTTCACCTACCTTCTCCTATACTTGAAGTATTATTATTACGATGGTGATGAAGAAGGGGAACAGGGGCGAAATGATACCATGAAGCAAAGTGATTCGGTATTTATTTGTGAGGGAACGCCACTCCCAAGAAATTTGAAAAAATTCACCAACAATGACATGTTGGAGCATCGTCACAATTTTTTCAGAATTTTTAACAGCTTCCCCACTTCAGAAAAATGACCCGATTATTTTGTACTAGTGTTCATTCTGCCCCGGTCCCCCCTATATATGTCACTGTCGCAATATTCGTTCTGAGAACCTATACATCTCCCACAGAAAATGCCCTTCCTGAGCTCGATGAGAATGATCCTTACAACCATGATGAAGAACGTTATGTCAGCAGTGAAGAAGAAGAAGATGATGATGATTGTAATGATGACAATGAGAGTGATGATGACAATGAGAGTGATGATGACAATGAAAGTGATGATAGTAATGAGAGTGACAATGACTATGAGAGTGGTGATCATGCCGTTTGGAGTAAGGGTATCTGGGAAGTGAGTAGTGAGAATATCAATGGTCTGAAATTGAGAGCGCGAAAACTAATCGATTGAGGATGAAAGAGCTGGCACGAGCTTTGAAGAAAGACTCGGGTGGAATTACACTATCTCAAAATAACTAAGTAATTCTTCCACAACACACTCGCGCGGCCATTTTGATACCCCTTCCACTAAGAATTTCGTCAAAATTTCGGTTTTATTTTAATTATTTACCGAAACCATGTGGTCAATGATCTCCATTTTTTCAAAAATAATTCTAGATGTATAGTTCTGATAGGTGTTAGTTCTTCATGATGATGGCGTTTTTCTTGTTCAATGTGAAAAAAAATAGAATTTGTAGTTTTTCCCCGCTTCTCTCATACTGCCTGTACAAAAACGGTGATTTCAATTGCAATTATCTCATATATACTGTGGACCATTGTTCTCAATACGGGAATATTACTGCAACGTCAAGTCTTTCATTTTTAGAGTGATAGTCTAGAAATAATCTATATCGTAGCCTTAGAAACAAAGGGGCGTAAGTGATATGTATAAGCATGAGCCTTACACGTCCCTTTGCTTCTAAGGTGAGGATATTAAATGTGCAAAGAAATGAAACCTCTAAAAAATGTAATGATTCTCATGTGTCCAAATATTTCTAGTGATCTATTTTTAGGTTTCAATGGAAGTTTCAAAATTGAATATTACCTAGCAAGTGCGGTAACGTACTTTTCTGACGAGTGTGATGTTGCAAAACGAGCCGAAAGCGAGTTTTGTTATCACACGAGGCTGAAAATCTTAATATAAAAGCGGTGCTGTTTTTATATTAACGAAATTGGACAATTCAGTAGTAAATTCATAAGGATTTTCTTCTGATATGTTGAAGAGGAGAAAATGAAATGAATTATTACCGAATTTTTATGAATTCCTAGATCTTTCATTTTGAGTATTTCGCAAATGGCACTACTGCATTTCCAATTCTTCAATGAAATTATTATTATTTCTTCTTAATAATTGAACCAAATTTCCATTTATTTACATTTATTCTCTCAGCCTCAATTCGAATTGGCACAATTTCATTTGTGTCACGTTTAGAGAAAATGCGAAATGAAAAAAAAATTCATAGTAGAAAAAAATGGCTTACTATTAATTGATTTAATCACAGTAATCGTCACCGCCAAATGTACGTATATATGTTCAGACAAATATATTTGTATACGCATCTGTTGCAGGTAAATATAGACGCACGAAAACAAATGAATAAAAAATATATACGAATTTTCATTTACGAGTGCCTTTTTTTTGTTTCTTGATAGTATCGTCAATGGCCCAATTAATGCCATCGGCCCAATTAATGCCACTTTTCATACAAATTCGTGATTATTGAACCAATTCGAATTCTCAACTCTAAGTAATTGATAACAGTGGCAAAAAAAAAATTCTGCGGACACTGGACAATCAAAATATCCGATATTTCTCTACTAGATATATTTCGAGAATTAATCCATTGAATGCAACCAGCGTGCTCAGCAAAATAGAGCCCTGAAGCTCTTCATGTGGAGTTAGAGTGCCTCATCAGTTCAATGTGTGATATTGAGAAAATTTAAGTATTTAATAAATCGAAAATTGTATTCATTGGTAGCAAAATCATTGGACTTTCATACAAATTGACGAATAATTTACAAATAACGACCAGTGATGGAAATTAATTGATGGCAATTATTGGGACCCTCTATGGCAGAAATCGGGCCATGGTGGCATGAAACGGGCCATAGACAAAATATTCTTAAAAATATAAATTAAATAATTTTTATCATTAATTCAAGGAAATAATTGATGTAAATGATAGTCCTGACCCTAAATTCTTTCGAGGAAAAATCGAATATGAATTCATGATAAGATATAATTATTCTATGAAAGACATGTGGCAGAATGAGTCTCTTGGTGGCATTAATTGGGTCATTGACGGTACCTCGGCAACTTTTTTGTAGTGAAGTTTGAGAACTCCACAAGAAACTCTGCGTGAGGCTGGCGTATCTCCATTAGTTGAAGAAACGTTTGAAATGCAAGTGTCTACGAAAGCGGTTTTCTCCGATATTTAACAATGTTCCTGTCATTAATTCTTCGAAAATATCTTAGTGAATAGAGGAAGACAGGGTATAAGCGACATTTTAATTGAACTCTTTTGTTTTGATTCTCTATCTGATGATTCGATTGAAAAGCAGAGAAAATTTCAAGCGAAAAATATTTGTCAAAATGAATTTAGTTCAATTATTTGAAAATTTTAAATTGTTGGCCAAGTTTTGAATGATTTTCCCTTTAAAAAAATCGAAAAGTTGTATTTTTCACCGATATTCCCCGTTCCATTGGTCGTAGTGACCTGGGGTTCATCTCAAATGGAAGGTGAGCTCATTTCTCATCGATTCATATGGTTCGCATTTTTTTTATTATTGATTATTCCAATAGTTATTGTCCCTTTTCTGAAAATCAGTTTTTGCTTTATAAGTATTTGAGGAAATTGATGATTTCCCTCAAAAACCACATAATGTTCGAAACTGGCGCTAAAATCTGGAGCGATCAGGTGGGGTTCGAGCCGAAAAGTCTCGAATCGAGGCATTTCGAATTACCCCCCCTCCTACAGTCAAATTAACAGTCTTCAGCGGATACTCATCGAGGAAGCATCTCTTCGAAGATGCTCTCAACGGTCTATCGCAAGTTTTCCACGGTTATGGAACGGTCAAGTATAACAGAGTTATACATAGGACATCACGAGCACGCATCTTGCCTTTTCGGCACTCATTCAACATAGCTACATCCTCGGGTTTCAAGGTTACACCGCCAGTGCAGTGCTTTAGTGAATTACCAGTGTATTTTCGGTTATCAACGTTCAAAGACAATTAACGGACAATTATCATTTATTTATTAACGGTCAATTCAACGATTCTATCTTTTTGCCAATTCTTAATACGCGAACAATAACTTTATTGTAATAACGATTCTCTTTTTTGAGGGATTAAATTTGACCACCAACGGCAATTGTGTTCATAGATTATTTTCCCAGAAATTCTCAATCCCAATTCCAGAAGTTCCAGTCCTCTAGAGAAAATCAACGAGTTTTCGAACACATAATCCGATGATAAAGGAGCTCACCTTTCATTCAGGATCAATTCCAGTGGCTAGGACCGACGGAGCCGGAGATATTCCCGAAAAACTAGAATTTTTCAAAATACAGAAGAGTTTCACCTGCAAAATTCGAGGCAGAAATGGATTCCCTACTAAGAAAATAAATGAAACGTTTTGTGTCACCGATTTATTCGCATTGTAGTATCTAGATGTATAAAAAAGTATCTAGGTATAAAACAACCTTTTATGACGAGGTGGAAGGCAAAGGTGTTTGGAAGCCCTCAGGATCGGGAATTTGAGGGACGTCCGATTTGGAGGGGAAATTGAATTTCTTTAAGCTCAAAATGGCTCATTTTTCGCATATTTTTTTTTGTAAGTTCGGTCCTGTGGAGAATTCAGAGACGATTTTTTTGTGGGTGGAAGTCGAAGGTGTTCGGAAGCCCTCAGAACCGAAAATCCGAGGGACGTTGAATGTGGAGAGGGGATGGAATTTTTTTAAGCTGAAAATAACACCACACACACACATACATACGGACATACGTACAGACGACCCTAAAGGAATCTCATTTTTGGACATTTTCGATCATTTTGAGTCATATTCCGATGGAATCTCAAATTCGAAAAAAATCACGATCACAATGCTTCCATTCGGAAGCAAAAAAACGGATATATATCATTTTCTTCCCGCTAAAACTGGCGATACCCACGCGTGACGTGCGTGTTCGAATTCTAGTTTATGAAAAATTGAAAAAAATTATTTCTAACATGATTTCGATGAAAAATTTCCTAAATTTTCCAATGGGATCATTAGAAAGAAGTTATCTTCAACATTTCCATCGATTTCGAGTTATTTTTATAGCATAAAACACCAAAATCAACACGAGTCCGTTTCACCCCTTGTGTCTACTATAGCCCACCTTCGCATAATGGAGTTACGCTACTTTTGTTCTGATGCATTTAATAGAAAATTTCAAGAAGTGAAGAAATGGTTTGGGCGAAAAAGGGCGTACGTCCATTGTTTCCGGCGATATTTGAGCAAAATAAAAAAAAAATTCCTTACATTCAATTCCATTTTCAAAGAACTTCTATTACCAGTGACTCGGAAACTAAGCGAGATAGAGCAATTTTGTTCTGATACTTTTTTATAGCTCCTGAAATTCTTCATGAAAAAGTGTCAAAGTGAAATCGCGCCACCTCGCTTGGTTTCCAAGGTATTTGGAAAAAATCATCCAATTTTTATTCGCGGCTCATTTTACTGGAGATAAGGCCTTTTTCCCCTCAGTTAATTTTTGTAGCAAATTTCAAGAGCTACAAAAATGCTTTGGAATGAAAAAAGGGCGTATGTCCATTGGTTTCGTCAATATTTAAGGAGAATAATAAAAAAAAATTCCAATTCAATTCCATTTACAAAGAACTTGTATTGGCAGTGGCTCGGAAAGTAAGTGAGATAGAGAAATTTCGTTCGAATACTTTTTATAGCTCCTGAAGTTCTCTATAAATAAGTATCCAAGTGAAATCGCTCTATCTCGCTTAGTTTCCAAGATATTTGAAAAGAATCATGGAATTTTTATTTGCCGCTCATTTTACTTGAGATACGCCCTTTTTCCCCTCAGTTAATTTTTGTAGCAAAGTTCAAGAGCTACATAAATACTTTGGAATGAAAAAAGGGCGTATGTCCATTGGTTTCGTCAATATTTAAGGAGAATGAAAAAACAAATTCCTCACAAAAAATTCCATTTTGGGAGAACTTGTATTAGCAGTGGCTCGGAAAGTAAGCGAGATAGAGCAATTTCGTTGCAATACTTTTCTATAGCTCCTAAAATTCTCTACAAATAAGTATTAACGTGAAATCGCTCTATCTCGCTTAATTTCCAAGATATTTAAAAAGAATCATGGAATTTTTATTCGCGGCTCATTTTACTGGAGATACGCCCTTTTTCCCCTCAGTTAATGTTTGTAGCAAAGTTCAAGAGCAACAGAAATGCTTTGGAATGAAAAAAGGGCGTATGTTCATTGGTTTCGTCAATATTTAAGGAGAATAAAAAAAAAATTCCTTACATAAAATTCCATTTTGGGAGAGCTTGTATCAGCAGTGGCTCGGAAAGTAAGCGAGATAGAGCAATTTCGTTTCAATACTTGTTTAAAACGTAACCAAATTCTCAATGGTCACCTGACCGAGGGAGAGGGGGTCAGTGACACCTTGGCCCTCGTAGAAGACGAAATCTTCCCTCTCCAACACAGACTTGCGTTTGAACGTTCAATCTAGACGCATCAACTAATTTATTCATCGTGAAAACTCTATAATTATATCAAGTGTTAATATTCTCTATATCCTCAAAGTTTGGTCTCAAGTGTAGTTAAATTCAACTAGTTTGTTCAACTATTGTGTAATCGTCAACAATTCGTCTATTTATTCAACTTTTATATTATCTATCGACGAGCAGGCTTTTTTCCAAATAAAACGGTTTTGCCTTGGGGCTCAGTGTAATTCAACTATTACTTCTTTTCACTACCATTAATCGCCTCCTGCAATCCACCCTGGAAATCCACGAATAAAATCAACACGCTCAAAACATTGGTCCTTCGAGTAGCCGGATCGGGAGACAGTAAAAAGTGCATTTTGTGTAGTGAAAAAAAGGACGCCTCGTGGTGAACGAATTTCGGGGTTCACACGAGCATTTCAACAGATAGATATTGTGATGTCATCAACTACAGAAATCCAACGAGAAAAGTATTAGTATGAGTGAGCTATTGTGTCCATCGCTAGCGATTTTCAATGTGTTTACATTTTGGCGTAAACACATCTCAAACGGAACGGCTCACACTCAACAAAAGAAAAGGCAAGAGAGAGAGGCCACCAACGATCGATAAACAGAGAAGAAAAATACTCTGATTTATCTCTCTATTCGAATTAAAATTTAATTCACGTGTCAAATTAAATACATCGGAACGATTAAATAAAACCGAGTGGACACACAACAATTACTTTCCACTGAAGACTCTTCGCCTGTGGGACTCAACGATGATCTCCAACAACATGGACATCTACGGGTATGAGCAGGAATCCAGTGGACTTTGAGGAATTTACGCCTCCTTCAAGGTCAACTGGAAACCGAACACTAGAAGCTCAATCAGATCATCGACGACAATCAGACGAAGAGATCATCAACGAATCATCTCTTGGAGCAGCATCTAGATCAACGAGATCAACGAGTCAACCCACAGACAAGGAGGAGTAATCTGGTGAGTCAAGTCCATATATTTTTTATATCTTGCTCACACAAATTACTTCCTCAAAGACTCGTTCTCTTTATAGAGACAGCAATGTCACTCAACAAGTCTTCATCATCATTCGAGAAGACACTCAACGAGATATGCTTCAAGAGCAACGACACCCAGCATACGTTAGTGCATGAAGAGCATGCACATTCAACTGGTCCAGCATCTACATCATCTACAACGGAAGATGCTGCATGATTTCGAAGATGGATCAACTACCAGCAGATGAGAATAGAGAATCGAGTGAGTGAATCAACAATCTCGATTTATTCTCCGCTCATCGTTCATCAGCAGGAGTCCAGCTGACCGTGAGGAATTTACGCCTCCTTCAAGGTCAACTGAGCAGCCGACTCAACGGAAATCTAACAAATCAGAAGACACGAGAGAAATTGGTGCCAGTCACTTCCCAGCAACTACTTCATTCAGAAGCCACAACTAAGCGCCCAAATACTGAAGAGACACTCAACTAGACTGCCATCATTCTCGTGTGAGTGTACAACAATCGGCTCATCAGATCTTCAACTAGCCGATGGAGGAAAAGCTCCAACCTGGTTCTGAAAAACATCAACGAAAGAGACATCAACAAAGAAGCTGACAACTACGGGCGAATCATCAAGATTGAAGTTGTTCAGCAATTCTCAAGGAAGTTAGCTAACGAACAATTTTGGATCAATTTAATCCAGTCTTCAACAAGGGTTGTTTAGGAGCGACATCTTTAACTGCAGTGAAGAAGTCGTTCAAGGAGCAACTCAGGACTCCAACTAGAGTACAGAACCAGGAACAACAATCAATGGCAATCAATGATCAGAGCTATCAACAAGGTAATGCTCATCTCTAGAACCCACAACAAGGCTGTCACACGGGTGGCTTTCCGTGACAGAAATCATCAATTAAACCACATGGTCCAGGGAGCATCTACATATCTAGAGAATCATCAAGAAGAGGATCAACAGAAAATCAACAAGAGAAGATTCAGCAGCCTTCCACTGCAAAGTAAGCGAGATAGAGCAATTTCGTTTCAATACTTGTTTAAAACGTAACCAAATTCTCAATGGTCACCTGACCGAGGGAGAGGGGGTCAGTGACACCTTGGCCCTCGGCTAAAAGACGAAATCTTCCCTCTCCAACACAGACTTGCGTTTGAACGTTCAATCTAGACGCATCAACTAATTTATTCATCGTGAAAACTCTATAATTATATCAAGTGTTAATATTCTCTATATTCTCAAAGTTTGGTCTCAAGTGTAGTTAAATTCAACTAGTTTGTTCAACTATTGTGTAATGGTCAACAATTCGTCTATTCATTCAACTTTTATATTATCTATCGACGAGCAGGCTTTTTTCCAAATAAAACGGTTTTGCCTTGCGGCTCAGTGTAATTCAACTATTACTTCTTTTCACTACCATTAATCGCCTCCTGCAATCCACCCTGGAAATCCACGAATAAAATCAACACGCTCAAAACACTACTTTTTTATAGCTCCTAAAATTCTCTATAAATAAGTGTTCCAGTGAAATCGCTCTATCTCGCTTAGTTTCCAAGATATTTAAAGAGAATTATGGATTATTTATTCGCGGCTCATTTGACTGGAGATACGCCTTTTTTCCTCTCAGTTAATTTTTGTAGCAAATTTCCAAAGTTACAAAAATGCTTTGGAATGAAAAAGGCTTATCTCCGTTATTTACCGAGAAATTCATAGAAATGTTGTTTTTTTTTTTCAAATCATTGGAATTGAAATTCCCTAGTTCCTGTAGGCTTCCTTTTTTCCGTCATTTTCTATCGGTTGAGTCCATATCGCTCCGTCATCGGTAGATGGCGTCCCAGGCATATACCCATTTGGGATTTTGACCATTGGGGATTTTGGCCTAACGTCTCTAATCATTTTTATTATTATTAAATCATTGTTTATTCATTTCATTTCATTATCATTGAAGCTATAACTTGATTGAATTTGAAAAAAATAAATCCATAATTTTTACTAAGTCCAAAAGAGTCGACTGCTATCACAAGTATAAGATTCTGCAGCTTGGGGTATACCTGTTCCACCGTGTATTCGTACTGGGTGCTCCCGGTCTCGTTTAGCAATTTCGCCGGGTACTATATGATGCAGCATTGCCACGAGTCGACGTCTCAGACTGAATGACTCTTTATGTGGTATGCGCTACGGCGTTTTAGATACAGAAATGTGTTATTCTATAACATGAAATGTAGGAAATAACTGAGCATCAACTCTCTCGATTCCGAGCGAATGAACAATTCATTTATCAACTTAAATAATTTACCATGTCGTTTTTTAGTCTAACGAATGGAAGAGAATGAATTCTTTGAGAAAGAAATAAAAATATAATACCATAATTGTGTATTGTAAAACGGGAAATATAAAATTTATATTAAGGAATATTTACCCATAGAGTTGTCTGCCTTTTATGAAAGAACACTCATATTATGTACGAATACAACAGCACAACCATCATACACTTTTTTTAAAGTTATGATTGGAGAGTTTGAAATTTACAAACGAAGCTCCCTGGTTGATCCTGCCAGTAGTGATATGCTTGTCGAGAAAGATTAAGCCATGCATGTCTCAGTACATGTCGAATTAAGGTGAAACCGCGAATGGCTCATTAAATCAGTTGTGGTTCCTTAGATCGTACTCATATTTACTTGGATAACTGTGGTAATTCTAGAGCTAATACATGCAAACCAGAGTTCCGACCAGAGATGGAAGGAACGCTTTTATTAGATCAAAACCAATCGGTGGTGAGTTTCGCCCGTCCGTCATTAACTTTGGTGACTCTGAATAACTTTGTGCTGATCGCATAGTCTCGTACCGGCGACGAATCTTTCAAATGTCTGCCTTATCAACTGTCGATGGTAGGTTCTGTGCCTACCATGGTTGTAACGGGTAACGGGGAATCAGGGTTCGATTCCGGAGAGGGAGCCTGAGAAACGGCTACCACATCCAAGGAAGGCAGCAGGCGCGCAAATTACCTACTCCCGGCACGGGGAGGTAGTGACGAAAAATAACGATACGGGACTCATCCGAGGCCCCGTAATCGGAATGAGTACACTTTAAATCCTTTAACGAGGATCCATTGGAGGGCAAGTCTGGTGCCAGCAGCCGCGGTAATTCCAGCTCCAATAGCGTATATTAAAGTTGTTGCGGTTAAAAAGCTCGTAGTTGAATCTGTGTGCCACGCTGTCACCGCTCGCGGTGTTTAACTGGCATGATTGTGGGACGTCCTACCGGTGGGCTTAGCTCTGTGTAAAAGCAGGGCGGTCCAACTAATATCCCATCGCGGTGCTCTTCATCGAGTATCGAGGTGGGCCGGTACGTTTACTTTGAACAAATTAGAGTGCTTAAAGCAGGCTATTTTCGCCTGAATACTGTGTGCATGGAATAATGGAATAGGACCTCGGTTCTATTTTGTTGGTTTTCGGAACCCCGAGGTAATGATTAATAGGGACAGATGAGGGCATTCGTATTGCGACGTTAGAGGTGAAATTCTTGGATCGTCGCAAGA
Organism: Aleiodes alternator; assembly: GCA_963921955.1. Lineage (NCBI taxonomy): Eukaryota > Metazoa > Arthropoda > Insecta > Hymenoptera > Braconidae > Aleiodes > Aleiodes alternator. The sequence goes on from OY998102.1 coordinate 574,691, forward strand.
CGAACAGAAGCGAAAGCATCTGCCAAAAATGTTTTCATTAATCAAGAACGAAAGTTAGAGGTTCGAAGGTGATCAGATACCGCCCTAGTTCTAACCATAAACAATGCCAGCTAGCGATCCGCCGAAGTTCCTCCGATGACTCGGCGGGCAGCTTCCGGGAAACCAAAGCTTTTGGGTTCCGGGGGAAGTATGGTTGCAAAGCTGAAACTTAAAGGAATTGACGGAAGGGCACCACCAGGAGTGGAGCCTGCGGCTTAATTTGACTCAACACAGGAAACCTCACCAGGCCCGGACACCGGAAGGATTGACAGATTCATAGCTCTTTCTTGATTCGGTGGGTGGTGGTGCATGGCCGTTCTTAGTTGGTGGAGCGATTTGTCTGGTTAATCCCGATAACGAACGAGACTCTAGCCTGCTAAATAGGCGTACTTTCTGGTATCTTGAAGGCCCTCGACTTCGGTCGAGTGGTTTTTATTACCGACGTACAAACAAATCTTCTTAGAGGGACAGGCGGCTTCTAGCGGCACGAGATTGAGCAATAACAGGTCTGTGATGCCCTTACATGTTCTGGGCCGCACGCGCGCTACACTGAAGGAATCAGCGTGTCTTCCCTGGCCAAAAGGCCCGGGTAACCCGCTGAACCTCCTTCGTGCTAGGGATTGGGGCTTGCAATTATTCCCCATGAACGAGGAATTCCCAGTAAGCGCGAGTCATAAGCTCGCGTTGATTACGTCCCTGCCCTTTTGTACACACCGCCCGTCGCTACTACCGATTGAATGATTTAGTGAGGTCTTCGGACTGGTGCGCGGCAATGTTTCGGCATTGCCGATGTTGTCGGGAAGATGACCAGACTTGATCATTTAGAGGAAGTAAAAGTCGTAACAAGGTTTCCGTAGGTGAACCTGCGGAAGGATCATTAACGTGTTTATTATATAAAAATATATAGTATTGATACACAAAAACTTTTAACAAATATGCGAAAGCATGATAAATATATATTTTGAACGAACAATATTTTTTTATTAAAATATTGTCGAAGAAGTTTCGATATTATATATGTAAATATATAATATCAAGTTGTTACGAGGTCAGAAATCCGTATTGAATTCCCGCCTCGTAGTGTGTATGTGTGCGTGCGTGTGTGTGTGTGTGTACGTGTGTGGGTAGCCGTGCGTGTATGGGGATCTGAGTGGTTCTAGTGCCAGTTGAGAGTGAACAACAGGTAGAAGTCGAACAACAGTAATTAATTGTCAGACAACAATCCGTGGAAATCGAAAGAAAGTGATTACAACCCAACGATGTCCTAAATCTGTGTTGATGGTAGCGCCCTCTGTATTAATCTCTCAAAAGTCACCCTGAAAAGAGGTCCGGTCTTCGATAAAATAATAAAAATGGCAATTTTTGTTAACAACCGTAATTTAATTCAAAGAACCAATCTCTTCTCCCAATTACAGTCATCTGTTTCAATTTGAGTTTATTGGCGCGAAAATCGTTCGGACCAACGTCGACAGAACGTCCCACAACTGCGGGTCAATGTTTTTGAGCCTGACTATAGTTGCATTGAGTGGAGCGGCGTCGATCAAAAATGGCCGCCCCACGTGGAAAATTATTGAATTCTCAATTTAATAACACCGGACACCATTTATGAAAAATGGCCGAAATGATGACAAATAATTCGTATTTAATTAGCTCTAATTGTCCTGTAATTAATCTGTCCGGTGACTCTAGTGTTTATTCTCCGTAATTCTGGAGGAATAATTAAAATCGTAATGTTGCACGTGGTCGAATTCTTGACGTGGTCTGATTCTTGACTTATTAATAATGATATTAATAATTCTATTTCTATTCGATCAGCCACACAAATTGCCCGAAATATTCTATTTCATGTTTCTCATTCAATCCTATAATTCTCTCATTAGTAATCAATTGCGAATCAATTGATTAAGTATCAAAAATACTGGAGTTGGCCACGCGGTAAACAAGTGGGTACTCACTCTACGGTAATAACCTCTCGTCCGGTGGTGCTCGTCTTACTTTGTATTTAACTTAATTCTAATCTCACTTGGAGTCTTTCTTGTTTGCACTTATTGTGTCCAGTAATCTTCTTCAACTAATTAACAACTTATTCCACTAACTTAGCCACTAATTTATCCCTAATTAATGCTTAAATATAGAGAATAATAATCTACGTGATTTTTGGTTGTTCGGTGACACAGGAGTGGAGAGTTTTGGCAAGATGCCCGGCTTCCCAACTCCATGCGCCGGGAAGTGCTGCCCTTCCCTCAGTTCGGTCGATAACGGTATCGACTGCTGCATCGATCTCCTACCTCTAGAGGAGGAGGAAGATGTCGCCTCGGCGACTAATATCACACATCGTGACACCCCCCCACCAGACGAGGCGTACTCCTTTCTCGGCCTCGACTCCTGTGTGCTCTGCCAAGTTACTGAACATAACAATGGTAATTGAGTCCACTTACCGTAGCCCCTCATCACTGCTCACGTTCGGTTGAGCCGATCTCGTCTGTTCGGTTTGTACGGGGCTTCAGGGTGTTTGGAATAATGTGAATTACTTATCAACGCAATATCTCTTTATTATCGCGGTCCGGTGACTCCCCGGCCGCAGTGCCTCGGCACTACTCTTAACATTACAATACTGAGTACCTTTGTACTTCCTCAGTTTCTTACTGGCCGCTCGTTGGCGTAATACTCGGGAAAAAAAACAACAAAACGGTCGCCTATTGCTCGGTGGCTGCGAACTCTATACAGCGACTTATAAAGAACAAAACAAAAGAAAAACTTCAGAAAATGAAAAAGAAATCATTAACGTCGCAATGACTGTACTGTGTGAGAAAAAGAAAAAATAAGGTTGTGCTCCCTACATTTGGGACAATGAGAGAAAAAGAAAAAAGAAAAACAAATCAGCGAATGAGGTCTCCTTCGACCGTACTTTTTGTGAGAGGGAGGAGTCATCCGGTGCTTAGCGCCCTTTTCTTCCTCTCCTATCTCTCTTCCTGTCCTTTCTTGCTCCTCCTCTCCTTTTCTTCTCCTGAGCCTCTTTTTCTCTCTCCTCCTGCTCCTCTCTCTCCTCTCGAGTGTCAGCGAGCACCTTCCACGCCGGACGACACTGCGGACAATGGGCGATGGTGACGTCCGGTCTTCCACACAAATGGCAGTAGACGCCAACCGAGTCGTTTGGACAGTCGTGTCGAAGATGCCCTTCCTGGCGGCATCTCCAACACTTCCCATGGGCCTGGGGGTCAAACTTGAACCCGGGGACCACCGTCGGCTTGTTACCATGGCTGCGGTAACAGTCATGAGCCATCTGGCAGCCCCCCGACATCGCTGCGCGCATCGCCTCGGCGGTCTCGGCTCTCGCCTCCCGCATCTGCTGAAGTTGTGCGGCGGTGACTGGTGGTTGCCGATGGTTCGCCATGCTGGCCACTCTCGCTGCCAGCATCGCCGCTGCTCTCGGTGGCACCGCCAATTCTCGTCCGGTCTCCCCCTCTGCACTCAGGGATGAGCCTTGTGTCACTTGCAGGGAAGTCGAGGTCCCCGAAGAGGTGCTGGGCCTCGGCCCGGAGGCACGTGACATCTGGGTCGTATTCGGACGGGGTTCGGCCGAGGGCGCTGATCCGCTGTCCCTCGTTTGCTGAGTCTGACCCGTCCGAATCACTCTCACTCGTTCCGGAATCAGTCTCCGGGGGATCGAGCAAGTCCAGGTGGTGTTTCCAGTCACCCTGTCCTGGACTGCCACCCAATTCTCCCCAGAGGAGACCCAGTATCGTGCCCCGTCTCCACAGTCTTCGGGGGCTTGGCGGCGTGACGTCTCGTTTGAGACTTGGCTTTCGGGGTCTCCCACGGCCTCGTCTTGTGGGGACTCCGGTCGCTGTGCCTGTTGTTGGTGCTGCTGGTGTTGCTGCATCTGGTGCTGCTGCATCTGGTGTCGGTCCCCCGGCTGCTCCTGGTCCGGTGTCTCCACCCTCGACGTCGGCGTTGCCGAGCGAGGTTGCGTCGGGCTCCGCTGTAGGAGGCTCTCCTGCTCCGACCCAGGGAGTTGTTCCCCCAACGGAACCCGATACTCCCCCCTCAACCCCACTCTCCCGACTCTGCATCTTATCGACTGTCGATTCATCGTCTTCTGGAATCAGAGTAATTGGGTCATCAGCGTGAAATCGCCTCAGGTCTTTGACATGCACTCGCTCAGCCACCTTTCCAGCAGAGTCCTTCAGACCATAGCAGACAGGAGAATGCACCTTCATCACTCGGTACGGTCCCACATACTTGGCAGCTAGTTTGGCCGAGTAGTAATCAGCAGCGTGGGAGAGCTTGTGGTTCCGCCTCAAGACCAGATCCCCAATCTCGTGTTGCTCGTGTCGCCGGCCCTGGTCATAACGTGCGGCTTGTCTTAGCTGCGACCGGCCCAACTTACGGAACACGAGATCATGTACATACTTCATCCGCTTCACTCTCTCTCCCCACGCTGCAGCATCACCTGGTGCTATGGTTTCCGGTTGCTCGAACTGCCGCTTCAGGTTATTAACCTGATCTGGATTACGCGCCATGTTTAGGAACGCCGGGGAAAAACCTGTTACTGACTGGACCGCGGTGTTAAGGGTAAAGGCTAACTCGGGAAGAAAGATATCCCAATCCCTCTGATTGTCTCTACAGTAAATACCTAGGAGAGGTTTTATTGTGCGGTTTACACGCTCTACAGGGTTAGCTTGGGGATGATAAGGAGGAGTGGTTATGTGTTTAATACCCGCCCCATCTAGTTGACTCTTGATATACTTCGCCGTGAATTCTGTTCCGTTGTCCGTCAAGAAATATTTCGGGCAACCCCATCGGCAGAGTACTTGTTTCCTTACAGCGTCCCAAAGCACTGGTGCGGTAGCTCTTCTCAAAGGACACATTTCCACATACTTAGTGAATAAATCCTGTATGACCAGGATGTAAGCGTTACGGCCGTGACTTAGTGGAAATGGTCCGGTGATGTCTGCGGCGACCACTGTCCAGGGGTCTTCTACTACTCGTTCTCTCATCAAACCCGCCGGCCGTTGTTGGAGACTCTTGAAGGCCTGGCATGCCTCGCAGCCCTTGACGAAGCGGAATACGTCGGTATACATGCCTGGCCAATAGAAGTCTCGATGTACTTTGGCATAAGTCTTTTCCACTCCCAAGTGTCCGGCTTCCGCCGGGCAGTGAGCCTCTACCAGCACTTTCCTCTGTAGCTCTGGAGAAATGACTAACCTCCACGCGTTGAGGTCCTGTACGAATGGTTCTAGGTACAGGTTTGGTCTGTGGTGATAAAGGCGGTCCTCTTCGACACACCAATCCGGGTATTTGTCCAGTCGCTCCCTTACGTTTTCTCTCTTTTGGATATACCACAGATCTTCGGAGTAATTGAGCGCGGAGATCACTGCGTTGGAGTCCTCGTACATGCGAGATAGTGCGTCGGGCACTACGTTCTCAGACCCCTTCCGGTACACTACCTCCATGTCCTGCGTCTGAAGAGCTAACGCCCATCGCCACAAGCGCTGATTGGTGTCCTTCAGCTTCCATAACCGTTTCAAACTGTGATGGTCCGTAACTACGGTAAACTTGGACCCTTCGATGTACAGCCTGAACTTTTTGATCGCCCACACCACCGCCAGGCACTCCTTCTCCGTGACCGTATAGTTGACTTCTGCTGGTTGTAAAGTCCGTGACGCGAACGATATCGGTCGCTCACCATCTTCGGTCTCTTGCGTCAGTTTAGCCCCTAAGGCAAAACTGCTAGCGTCGGTGTGAATTGTGAAGGGCTTCGTGAAGTCCGGTCGTGCCAGAATTGGTGTCTCAATCACCGCGTTCTTGAGCTCCTCGAACGCTGCTTGTTGTTCCGGAGCCCAGAGCCATGGCTGATCCATTTTTAACAGCTTGAGTAGTGCTGATTTCTTGGTCCCGAGTTCTTCAAGGAATCGTGAGTACCACCTTCGATTTTGGAGCTTGGTACTCCAAGATGGGCTGGAGCCTCTTTGGGTCAACTGACAGGCCGTCCGGTCCAATTACATATCCGAGGAACTCAGCGTTCTCGGCTAATATTTCACTTTTCTTCCGGTTGACCGTAAGATTGGCAGCCTTCAATCGATCGAGAATGGTCCGAAGTATTTCCTGATGTTGTTCTATTGTGGGCGTGATGATGATGATGTCATCCAGGTATGCGAACGCGTTCGGGTAGATGTCTGCGGTAACTACGCTGTTCATGAGTTTCTGAAAAACTCCTGGGGCGTTACTGAACCCGAACGGCATTGGCAACCAATGAAACAGTCTCTTCCCTATCACGAAGAAGGCTGTGATCTCCTTACTTCCCGTGCTGAGGGCGACATGGAAGTAGGCCTTGCTGAGGTCTAATTTCGAAATGAAGTGGGCTTCTTCGAGACCATCTAGTACCCGTTCTAGGTGTTCGATGTGGTACCCCAGTTTTTTAGTCTTCTTATTCACAATACGGTAGTCGATGCAGAATCGGGTGGACCCGTCCGGTTTCTTTACCACTACCGGACAGCTGCACCACGCGCTCATCGAGTCTTCGATGTATCCGGTTTTCAGCATGTCATTCACGTGCTGTTGCATGATGGCCACCATCTTTGGTGCGGTGTTGCGAATGGGCTGTCTCACTGGTGTTGGGTCGTCCAATTCGATGTGATACTCCATCAAGGGTGTGATGGGGATGACGTCCGGTTCCTCTGGTAGCCAACTCGTTAGCTCTTCTCGCCACTGATCCATGTTACGAGAGTCGTTGGGCCTTGTGCTGATCTTAGACGCCCAAATCCGGAACGGCTCTACCCGAATCCTTGGCCACGTTTCCATAGGTGATGGTAGTAGTGCGAACTGTTTCGCCTCTCTCCCAGGGAGCCTCCAGGTTCGGTCTTTGGCACTGAGATCCACTTCCATGGCTTCCATGAAGTCTATGCCCAGCAGACACTCTTCCTCCAGCGGTTCGACGATATACACCGGCACCTTTTGGATTATTCCGTCCCAGTCGAATTCAAGGAACACTTGTCCTTGTATGCCTATGGTTGTACCATTAGCGGCATAGAACCGTCCTGGGAACGGAATAGCGAAGCCCAGCAGTTGACTGCCTAGTGCGGGGCTGATATAGGATTTGGATGCACCGGTGTCCACTAATGCTCGCCGTAGTTTGCCACGGAGCTCCAACGCCAAGTACCATCGTTTGGCTTGGTCGCTTCGCCGTGTAATCACCGTCGCTTCGCTCATCTTTATGCCACGCGCTACTGGTACTATGCTCCTCTCGTCGACCGAACTCGGCGAACACATCCGGTCACTGCTAACAGGGGCAATTTCTCGTACAACTCTTATTGGGCTTACGCTGTTTATTGCCCATGGTTCAGCACCACCCTCATGCCCCGAGTCAAGTGGCGGTAGTTCTATTGACCCGGGCAGGAGTTTTCCGACTTCTCCCACAGTCCCCACTCCTGAAGTTGGGCGATTAAGTCCTCCTCGGAGGGTAGCGCCATTTGGTCAAAGACAGCGCTGATTTTCCGGTGTCTCTGGAGGAATTCTTGGCGGTTTTGCGAGATTATCTTCTCGTCCTTGGGCAATGGGCACCTCCTCCAGCCATGGCCTATTTTTCCGCAGTTGAAGCAGGGCTCCCTGATCCGAACTCCACTCGGTGGTGTCGTGGTTGTTGGTCCGGTTTGGGCCTGTGTTCTTGGTGGTACCGCTTTGTCCGGTGATGGCCCTCCGGAGTGTGTTGGTTTACCCGCATACGGTTGTGGTCGTGGTAACGATGGGGTCCCGAATGCGGGCTTCTTCGTGGCCTCAGCAGAAGCGTTATGCATCTCTGCAATGTCAGCGGCTCCATCGTCCTCCACTTCCTCCCACTCAGTCTGTTCGCTTCCTTGCTCCACTTCTTGGTGTTCCTCGTTCGGTATTTGAGTTACTGCCGCCATTCCTCGCCTTGGGAATGGTGGTCGTCCGCCAGTTCGGTTCATCTGCGGTGGGGGTCTGTATGCTGGCTTTGGTGGTGTAGCGGCAACGGATTGTCCGTGTTCGCTTCTCCGGGCGGCAGTAGGTGGTTCCCGGTACAGTTTCCTGTAGTGCAGATCGGCCTCTACCTTCTTAGCCGCCTCAATGAACTGCTCTCTCGAGTGTATGAGCCTGTGGTCCATCCGGCCTCGGTAGTCCGGGTGGATTTTTGCGAACAGCGCGTCAATCCTTTGCGCCACCGTGTATCCAAGCCGCCCCAGGGCCGTCCACAACGGTGGTAAGTACGTGCTCATGGACTCATCGCTGCCCTGTGTCCGGTTGTGTACCCAGTTGTACAAGTCCGTCTTCCACTCACGGTGCGTGTACATGTTCCTGAAGTAGTACAGGAAATCACTTTAAGTCCGGACTCGACTTTTTGTCTCCGCGTACCACTGGAAGGCTAACCCCGCCATCGTAGCGGGTAGTACCGTGACAATCTCCTGTTCAGTGACCGCTGAAGTTGCGCAGAATAACTCCAACTTCACCAGAAATTGCTCGGGGTCTTCGCCGTCTTTCCCATGGAAGATGATATCACCCTTCCTCAGATTGTCAGCGATTCTACCGTACTGACCACCTGATAGTCCGGTGGACCTCATAAACGGGTGATTGCGGCTAGTGAGGTCGAGATACACCGGATCAGCTTCCCTCTCGTATTCGACGCCTTCTTTGTCGCCACCCTCATCTCGGGTATTACGTGAGCTCCGATCTCTATTGTTGTTATCTTTAGGCGGTGGCCGACCCCAGCCTCCTCCGCCCCCATTCCCAGCGCTTCTCCGCGGATCGTCACCATCATCATCCGGATCGCCCGTGCCTCCACCTCCTCCTCCCCCACTGAACACTGGCTGTCTTGGTGGCGGTGGTGGATTAGTATTGGTGTTACTCCGTGGTTGGCCTGGTGTACTGGCGTAGCCCGGATGCGCGAAAGTGTACGTGTTGCCGAATGATGGTGGTGCTTGTGGATTACGTGGAGGTTGTCTGTGTTGATTGGGTGGAGGTGGTGGTGGCGGTGTCTGTGCCCCATGTCCACCTCTTCCGTTCGATCGCCTTGGGTCCCCTTGCGACGGGTCGTCGGGGTCATATCCAGGCCCACCCGCCGCAGTGAAGGCCGTTTGTGAAGTTGGTTGGGGGCCCCTTGGCACCTGTGAGTACGGGGTTTGTCTTGGTCCCTGGCCTATTGTTGTTGACTGCGGAATATGCGTGGCGTGGGCGTTCGGTGCTGCCGCTGTGTACTGCCCGGACGGATTTGGTCCTTCCCGTGACCACGGCCCTTGATCGTCTTGCGGTGATATGTGTGCAGAGATATTTGGGTTTGCTGTCGATTGCGGTGGCCCTTGTGGCACTTGTCCTGCTTGTGCCCACCCACCTCGGCCCTGTGATGGTATGTGGATGGAATTATTAGGAGTGGACGCGTCGACTCCTTCTCTGTATCCGGTCGCCTCCGGAAAGTTGGCCATCGGGTCTCCCCAATGGACTCTATCGGTTTTCTCCCCAGGCGCTTCGTTTCTTGTCTCTAGTCGTGATGATGGTTCGACCCTGCTCCCCATGACACGAATGCCTTCATTCCCGTACAGTTCAGGTAGGGGTCGCTGGTTGTCCGGTGTGAAGACCCCTTCCTCCACCGACACATTCGCTGAGCTACCATCCTCGCTCGCGTGTGTGATGATGACTTCTGGCATGAAAGGGGGTGGTTGAAAGGGTTGTTGTGTGCTTCCTCTACGGAGGTCGCCTACTGGTCCACCTGATCGATGGTACACCCCGTTCTCGACTCGACCGTTAAGGGCTGGCCCGCCCATTGTCGTCTGGCTGGTTTGTGTCAATCTGTCCGGCCGAACCGGAGCGGTCTGCTCCATTGAGACAGGCCCGTACGTGGTAGCACCTCCTGCCCCTTGTTCTGGAAGATCGAGCGTATTCCATCCTCCCCTCAGGTTCCGTTGTGATAGGTCCAGAGGTTCCGGGTCCGGTATAATTTCTTCAATCCTGACTCCGGAGCTCGCACTGGAACCTGTGCTTGAATTGGGGCTACGCGGCTCCCACTGGGTTGTGCCCAACGCTGAATGAGCGGATTGGTTAAAAGAATTCCCCATTATAGTGTTATCCGGTGGGGGTCGCATATTCGGCATCGTAGTGTTGAGGCCGCTGGTGAGACGCTGGTACTCAGCAGACATCTGAATAGATATCGCATTCAGCATGTATGTGTGCGCCGCTGATACTCCGAGGTCTTCAGGAGTTCCTGGCATGGGCTCGAAGATTAAGGTTCCTGCGGCTCTGGCCCCTCCAACAGTGACTGGCGCTCGCCACGTATAGTCATTTCCGTGGTCCCATGGTACGGTCCCCACTGCGCCTCGTGCGATGGCTTCATATCGTATTGCTCGCGCGAATATTTGCCCCGGCGTCTGTCCGGCCACCAGCAACCCAATGCTGTCCATCCGTACTACCAGTGTTGTGAAGGAGAGTCTTTACAACAGTGTCGGGACCTGGTCCATTGGAGCGTCTAATGGAACTAGCCTGCGATGGAAAGTGAAGCGCTCTGATCGCTGGATGAGTGGCCATGGTGTCTCGTGCCACATCGCCATTATGGTATCTTCTTGGATGTCCGGGGAGTCTTGAAGTTCTCGCGGGTCTTAGCTTCTAAGGTTATCGGGGTTCTTAATCTTTTGAAATTTTCGATGGTCTCGAACGTCTCGAAGTCTCGATAGTCTTGAGCTTTTGGGGTTATCGGTTCTCTCAACGCTCTTGAAGCTCTCGATGGTCTCGAGGATCTTGAAGTTGTAGATGGTTTTGAGCTTTTGAGGTTATCGGTGCTCTCAAAGCTTTTGAAGTTCTCGATGGTCTCGAAGTTCTCGATGGTCTTGAGCTTTGGAGGTTATCGGTTTTCTCAAAGCTCTTGAAGTTCTCGATGGTCTCGAAGATCTTGAAGTTCTCGATGGTTTTGAGCTTTTGAGGTTATCGGTATTCTCAAAGTTCTTGAAGTTCTCGCTGGTCTCGAAGATCTTGAAGTTCTCGATGGTTTTGAGCTTTTGAGGTTATCGGTATTCTCAAAGTTCTTGAAGTTCTCGCTGGTCTCGAAGATCTTGAAGTTCTCGATGGTTTTGAGCTTTTGAGGTTATCGGTATTCTCAAAGCTCTTGAAGTTCTCGATGATCTTGAAGTTGTAGATGGTTTTGAGCTTTTGAGGTTATCGGTATTCTCAAAGCTCTTGAAGTTCTCGATGGTCTCGATGATCTTGAAGTTGTAGATGGTTTTGAAGTCCGGTTTCCCCCTCCCTTCTCACTTGCAGCTTCTTTTGGTTGCTCTGTTACCTCTATTCTCCTCTCTCTGTTTATAATTGTCCCTGTCTACTTGTTAACAACCCCCCCCCCTCCTTTTTTTGTTACTCGAAGGTTATTTTGGGGGTAATACAGTGGGAATATGGGGAAATCCGGGACAGGTCGCAACGCGCAATCCGGATCAGCTCAACCGAGAATGAGCAAGTGATGAACTAACTACAGAAAATCCGACGCGGTCAACTCCAGTGCTCGCGGCATGCAACTTGTAATTGTTCGGACCCACGTGCAACGCTCGATCCTCTCAAAAATCCGGGGAAGCTACCGGTTCGGTGGCGCAATAACTCTACGCCTAAAAGAACTCTAATTACCTTCTTCAATGGCGTCTCCAGTACCGAACTCAGGGTGAACTCGCTGTCAATATCAAAGCCGAAGGCTCGACCGAAAAATCAACGAAGTGAAATACAAGATGTCGGCTTCTGCTTTGCTACCCTTGGATCTCTGGGACTCTGCCCCCCCTTGGTTGAACGTGAGTTGGCCACTCAGCAATGTGGCTCCTCCAATTGTTCTTCCCTCTCAACTGGTAGGGTACCAAACGATTGGAACCCCGGTGTTCCGTGGTATTCGGAACAGGATTTTAGCCGGATATAATTTGTTACGGGGTACGGAATTTCTTGTAATTAACCGTCCCCGTAATGTGGGATATGGATATAAATGGATATGAATGTGTGTGTGTGTGTCAAATGAGGGTGTCTCTCATTTGCGCGAGAACCGAACTATCGGTTCTCTGAGGTTCCGTGGTGTGCGGAACTGGGGGGAAGGTTGCGTGTTCTGTTACGAGGTCAGAAATCCGTATTGAATTCCCGCCTCGTAGCGTGTATGTGTGCGTGCGTGTGTGTGTGTGGGTACGTGTGTGGGTAGCCGTGCGTGTATGGGGATCTGAGTGGTTGTAGTGCCAGTTGAGAGTGAACAACAGGTAGAAGTCGAACAACAGTAATTAATTGTCAGACAACAATCCGTGGAAATCGAAAGAAAGTGATTACAACCCAACGATGTCCTAAATCTGTGTTGATGGTAGCGCCCTCTGTATTAATCTCTCAAAAGTCACCCCGAAAAGAGGTCCGGTCTTCGATAAAATAATAAAAATGGCAATTTTTGTTAACAACCGTAATTTAATTCAAAGAACCAATCTCTTCTCCCAATTACAGTCATCTGTTTCAATTTGAGTTTATTGGCGCGAAAATCGTTCGGACCAACGTCGACAAAACGTCCCACAACTGCGGGTCAATATTTTTGAGCCTGACTATAGTTGCATTGAGTGGAGCGGCGTCGATCAAAAATGGCCGCCCCACGTGGGAAATTATTGAATTCTCAATTTAATAACACCGGACACCATTTATGAAAAATGGCCGAAATGATGACAAATAATTCGTATTTAATTAGCTCTAATTGTCCTGTAATTAATCTGTCCGGTGACTCTAGTGTTTATTCTCCGTAATTCTGGAGGAATAATTAAAATCGTAATGTTGCACGTGGTCGAATTCTTGGCGTGGTCTGATTTTTGACTTATTAATAATGATATTAATAATTCTATTTCTATTCGATCAGCCACACAAATTGCCCGAAATATTCTATTTCATGTTTCTCATTCAATCCTATGATTCTCTCATTAGTAATCAATTGCGAATCAATTGATTAAGTATCAAAAATACTGGAGTTGGCCACGCGGTAAACAAGTGGGTACTCACTCTACGGTAATAACCTCTCGTCCGGTGGTGCTCGTCTTACTTTGTATTTAACTTAATTCTAATCTCACTTGGAGTCTTTCTTGTTTGCACTTATTGTGTCCAGTTATCTTCTTCAACTAATTAACAACTTATTCCACTAACTTAGCCATAAATTTATCCCTAATTAATGCTCTAGAGGAGGAGGAAGATGTCGCCTCGGCGACTAATATCACATATCGTGACAAAGTATAAAATCGAAAAATAGATGTATTTGTGGTAACTTGAAGAGGCATAATTTATTATGTCTATGAAGGGCTTAAACTCCCGAGGATTTTGAATGACAAATTCACCACAATAGAAGATTTTATATGAAGAAACTTCGAAAGATCTGCCGTAAGTAAATTGAGTAGTTGTATTATACCTACAATATATTTGCACTTTTGTGTAAATTTGCGTAGCTATTAATACTTCTATTGTTTTACTGTGTACGGTAAAGTGAATATTAAGAATTAATTTTCTTCAATATTTACTCATGCATATCTTGATTTTAATCAAGTTTGTGAGATTCTGTTTAAAATTGTAAAGCAATAAATTAAAAATTTGAAATGATTACCCTGAACGGTGGATTACTTGGCTCGTGGGTCGATGAAGAACGCAGCTAATTGCGCGTCAACTTGTGAACTGCAGGACACATGAACATCGACATTTCGAACGCACATTGCCGTCCACGAATCCAATTCCCGGACCACGCCTGGCTGAGGGTCGTTTACTGTCAAAAAAACTGCTTACATTTAATTTTTACAATCAATTGTACAAGCGAATAGAAATAATTATTGAATGTTCTTTCAGTTATTTTTCTCAACGTCATTTTAAATTATTACATATATAATTTTCATAAATTTATACTGTGACGTAATTCCTGAGCCTAACGGTAAGCTCAACAATTAAGCACGCTTGAAAAGCACCCAATAGCCAAGAACAAAATTAAAAAAAAAACCAAAATCCAAATGGGCGCCAGGATGTATCTCAACATCCGATCAATCTTAAATTGATCTAAACACAACAAAATAAAATCAGAATCAAATCATTTGAATCGAAATCTTCAATACTCCCTTATTCAGCACGAACTAGTTCAGTCTCCACTCAAGGTCGCTGTTATGGGTTTGAATAAGGAGTGTAAATAACTCCAAACAAAACAATTTAGGGGATAAAATAAAAATTTTAAATAAAAAAAAATTTAATTATAAATTATTATACCCCTGAGTTAAATCGGCAAAATGCACAGCCCAATAAGAAAAAATATTATCATTTTTTTATAACAAACAAAAATAAAATTTCGACAACTCATAATACATAAACAATCAATCACAAACAGAATATTTCGAACTAAATTTGAAATAAAAATTATAATGTCAAAAATAAAATTTAATTAATTAATAAATTAGTCGACTTATTAATTAATCGTCAATTCCAAAATATTCAAAACAATTCAAAATAATCGATCTTGCTGCCACCTACAGTTATCTTTCGCAACGAAACGAAAGTAACTAGAATTCCCTAGCGCTAAGTTATTAGAAATTCCCTAACGATATTCCCTAAGTGTCAAGACCGACTCAACTATACTCAATACATGAAATTAATTGAATTAATTTCATAAAATTCCAAATTCATCGAACTTATTCAACAACTTTGAAAATAGACGAATAAAATAAAAAAAAATGAAAATTATACAAAATCGCAAGAATATATAATTCTCCGATAAATTACAATTTAATTAATTTTGGCCAAGACGCCAACATTATCCGTTAATTAATTCAATTCACGACAAAATGAATTTTTTTTCAATGAAAAAAAAATAAATAAAATTCAAAAAAATAGTTGATAACGAGACGATAACGAGAGTTCAAAATCATTTTAAAAAAATAAGATGTTTCCAAAATTATCAAATAATTTCGCCGATAAATGGTAATTAATCTCATGGCGTCTTTTCTACTTGGCGTCATTACGCTAAAAAAAAAATTAAAATTCCACGACCACGAAATCAATCACCGTACAAAATTTAATTAAACAAAATTTTTCTCACCAGATTATGCCAATTAATTTCAACGTGAAAAATATTTTTTTCCAACTGAATTACACGACAATTAATACAATTAATTCCAATGAATTAATTTATTCCAAACGTGAAAATGGCGATTATACAAAATTGTGCAAAGAGACACGACAAAACATGTGTCTATTCTACGGCACACCAAACGAGAATCCTCTCGACAGCAAACGCTGTACTCTGGCTAAGGCGTCTTTTCCGGGAAGGACTCTTCTCATTGGTCAATCCCAGACTACGTCAATTAACACAGCTTAACCTGACGTTAAGTATTTTCCTTTTCAATGACAATAAATTCCAACGAAGAAAATTGAGAAACTCCAAGTCGATGACATTAGAGTTGGGACAATTTTACCAAGTCCAAGGATGCAACCAAAGTCCATCTAAACGTCTCAATTAATTCTTCCGATGAATCTTGCCATTGGCGCCAAAACTTTACTCTCATTAACCAACTCCGTACGTAATGTCGATTTCCTCCATCATCGTCCATCTGGTGTCTCCCTCTTATAGTCGTGAGACATCAACTCAATTGACGACAATCCAATGAGCGTTAACATAAAAAAATTAACCAATCGGCATTAGTTTTACATAATTTATACTAATATTGAACTCTCTTGATTCGTTTGTTTTGATCCTAGGTTGGTGGTGCCAAAACTATTAAAAATTCAAAATTAATTACGCGCCCAGACGACAAAAAGTAACGTAATCGAAATATCACGTTACAATACACAGCCCACGTTACGTTGTCTTAATAAATTTATGCAAACTTTGATGATTATTGAAAAATATAAAACATAAAATAATTATTATATAATAAATTTGTGGCCGATCATCGAGTCCCTGAACTGATGAAATAAATTAAGTTGAGACGGACAGATCTTGATTGTGTTGCCATAAATATTATTTATTAAAAATCAAAATTTTGCATTTTAAGACACAAACGTTGTTCAATTTCTTCAATGAAAAGGCATAATATTGTGCATAAATATAAAATAACTATGAAAAAGAATATTTTTTTTATATTCATTTGACGACCTCAGAGTAGGCGAGACTACCCGCTGAATTTAACCATATTACTAGGCGGAGGAAAAGAAACTAACTAGGATTTCCTTAGTAGCGGCGAGCGAACAGGAAAGAGCCCAGTACTGAATCCCACGATTATGTCATTGGGAAATGTAGTGTTTGGGAGGATCTATTCATCCCGTAGTGTATTCTTGTGTCCAAGTCCATCTTGAATGGGGCCATTTACCCATAGAGGGTGCCAGGCCCGTAGTGACCAAGACGCATTCCGGGAAGATCTCTCCTTAGAGTCGGGTTGCTTGAGAGTGCAGCTCTAAGTGGGTGGTAAACTCCATCTAAGGCTAAATATGACCATGAGACCGATAGCGAACAAGTACCGTGAGGGAAAGTTGAAAAGAACTTTGAAGAGAGAGTTCAAGAGTACGTGAAACCGTGCAGGGGTAAACCTGAGAAACCCAAAAGATCGAATGGGGAGATTCATCGTCAGCTCATTTTGTATATGTTGTAACGTGATATTTCGATTACGTTACTTTTTGTCGTCTGGGCGCGTAATTAATTTTAAGTTCTGGATAGTTTTGGCACCACCAACCGAGGATCAAAACATACGAATCACGAGAGTTCAATTTTAGTATAAATTATGTAAAACTAATGCCGATTGGTTAATTTTGTATGTTAACGCTCATTGGATTATCATCGATTGAGTTGATGTCTCACGACTATAAGAGGGAGACACCAGATGGACGATGATGGAGGAAATCGACATTACCTACGGAGCTGGCTAATTGGACGAAAGTTTTGGCGCCAATGACAAGATTCATCGGAAGAATTAATTGAGACGTTTAGATGAACTTGGTTGCATCCTTGGACTTGATAAAATTGTCCCAACTCTAATGTCATCGACTTGGAGTTTCTCAATTGTCTTCGTTGGAATTTATTGTCATTGAAAAGAAGAAATTATTGTCGTCAGGTTATACTGGGTTAACTGACATAATTTGAGATTGACCAATGAGAAGAGTCCTTCCCGGAAAAGACGCCTTAGCCAGAGTACAGCGTTTGCTGTCGAGAGGATTCTCGTTTAGTGTGCCGTAGAGTAGACACATGTTTTGTCGTGTCTCTTTGCACAATTTTGTATAATCGCCATTTTCACGTTTGGAATAAATTAATTCATTGGAATTAATTGTATTAATTGTCGTGTAATTAAGTTGAAAGAATATTGTTCACGTTGGAATTAATTGGCATAATCTGGTGAGCAAAATTTTGTTTAATTAAATTTTGTACGGTGATTGATTTCGTGGTCGTGGAATTTTAATTTTTTTTTAGCGTAATGACGCCAAGTAGAAAAGACGCCATGAGATTAATTACCATTTATCGACGAATTAATTTGATAATTTTGGAAACATCTGAATTTTTTTTTTAAATAATTTTTGGAACTCTCGTGCTCGTTTCTCGAAAAATATTTTTTTTGTTGTTCGGATAAAATGTCGCGAATTGAGAAAATTCAATTAACGAATATATTTTGGCGTCATGGCCAAAGATAATTAATTGGAATTTATTTTGGAATTTTAGTCTCACGACTTTGTAAAATATATTGAATTTTATTTTAATTTTTTTTATTCAATTTATTTTTTTATTTTGAGCCATTTTGTCTGATAAATTATTTTTCATGGAAATAATTTAATTAATTTCATTGTTGACATATCATTGTGGCGACAGTTACATCTAGGGAAATTGTCACTAGGGGCACTAGACTAGGGACACTAGTTACTTTCGTTTCGTTGCGAAAGATGACTGTAGGTGGCAGCAACATTAATTTCTTATGAATTTCAATTTGAATGTTATTCTTTGAATATTTCTTTTATTTGATAACTTTATTATGTGCTGACGATTAATTAATAAATTAATCAATTTGTTAATTAATTAAATTTTTTTTATTTTTATTAATTTGATTTTAAATTTCGTCTCAAAGAATTTGTTTGTAATTAATTGTTTATTTATTTTGAATGGTTTTATTTGTTTAGAAATTTATAAAATTTTATTTATTGTGCTGTGCACTCGCCGATGTAACGCAGAGGTTTAATAATTTATAATTAATTTTTTTTTATGTAAAAAATTTTTATTTTATCCCCTAAATTGTTTTGTTTGGAATTATTTATACTCCTTATTTAAACCCACAACAGCGACCCTGAGGGGGAGACTGAACTAGTTCGTGCTGAATAAGGGAGTATTTGAGTTTGTGGATAATTTATTTGAATTTTTGATTTAGTTGTTGGGGTTTAGATCAATTTAAGATTGATCGGATGTTGAGATACATCCTGGCGCCCATTTTGATTTTGGTTTTGTTTTAAATTTTGTTTTGGCTATTGGGTGCTTTTCAAGCGTGCTTAAATGCTGAGCTTACCGTTAGGCTCAGGAATCACGTCACAATGTATAAGTTACGATGCGGGTTACTACTTGTAGTATTGCCTGCACATTCTTGTATATTTAGTTGCAAGATGTTGTCGGCATGCACTTCTCCCCTAGGAGGACGTCGCGACCTGTTGGTTGTCGGTCTACGGCCCAAGTGATAGCCTTTAATGTAATTTAAAAAACATTGAAGATCCTTGGTGTTTTCTGACCGGCTACTTGGCAGTATTCGTACGGTAGTTAGCCGCTAAATTTATTAAGCGTCCATATCCATCACAAGCGAGGCTAATTTACTGATAGTAATGACCTAGTGCCGTCGTTGGTATTGGCCAGCTGTTGGTTGATGGTATTCTAGGACTGGCTAAAATTAATTACCGGTCGACGATGCTACTGCTTTGGTTACTTTCAGGACCCGTCTTGAAACACGGACCAAGGAGTCTAACATGTGCGCAAGTCATTGAGTTTTTTTAAAATTAAACCTAAAGGCGCAATGAAAGTAGAGGTCGACCTTGCGTCAACCGAGGGAGGATGAGTTATATCATGATATAGCTTCGCACTCCCGGGGCGTCTCATTCTTATTACAAGAAGAAGCGCACCTAGAGCGTACACGTTGGGACCCGAAAGATGATGAACTATGCCTGGTCAGGACGAAGTCAGGGGAAACCCTGATGGAGGTTCGTAGCGATTCTGACGTGCAAATCGATCGTCGGAACTGGGTATAGGGGCGAAAGACTATTCGAACCATCTAGTAGCTGGTTCCCTCCGAAGTTTCCCCCAGGATAGCTGGCACTCGTTTATAATAATTTTATACGAGTCTCATCTGGTAAAGCGAATGATTAGAGGCCTTGGGGCCGAAGCGACCTCAACCTATTCTCAAACTTTAAATGGGTGAGATCTCTGGCTTGCTTGAATATATGAAGCCATGAGATTTCGGATCAGAGTGCCAAGTGGGCCAATTTTGGTAAGCAGAACTGGCGCTAGGGAATGAATCAAACGCTGAGTTAAGGCGCCTAAGTCGACGCTTATGGGATACCATGAAAGGCGTTGGTTGCTTAAGACAGCAGGAAGGTGGCCATGGAAGTCGGAATCCGCTAAGGAGTGTGTAACAACTCACCTGCCGAAGCAACTAGCCCTGAAAATGGATGGCGCTGAAGCGTCGCGCCTATACTCAGCCGTCAGTGGCAATTGAGGCGTTTTTTTTATTAAAAACTTCATGAAGCCCTGACGAGTAGGAGGGTCGCGGCGGTGTGCGCAGAAGGGTCTGGGCGTGAGCCTGCCTGGAGCCGCCGTCGGTGCAGATCTTGGTGGTAGTAGCAAATACTCCAGCGAGACCCTGGAGGACCGACGTGGAGAAGGGTTTCGTGTAAACAGCCGTTGCACACAAGTCAGTCGATCCTAAGCCCTAGGAGAAATCCTATGTTGATGACGGTGTTTTATACAATGTTAATATAATATATGAATATAATATTATTGTAACACACCCGTTGGGCGAAAGGGAATCCGGTTCCAATTCCGGAACCCGGCAGCGGAACCGCATACAATTCGGGCTCTCGTAAGAGTGTTCGTCGGGGCTACCCAAAATGACCTGGAGACGCCGTCGGGAGATCCAGGAAGATTTTCCTTTTCTGTATAAGCGTTCGAGTTCCCTGGAAACTTTTAGCAAGGAGATAGGGTTTGGAACGCGAAGAGCACCGCAGTTGCGGCGGTGTCTGGATCTTCCCCTCGGACCTTGAAAATCCAGGAGAGGGCCACGTGGAGGTGTCGCGCTGGTTCGTACCCATATCCGCAGCAGGTCTCCAAGGTAAAGAGCCTCTAGTCGATAGACTAATGTAGGTAAGGGAAGTCGGCAAATTGGATCCGTAACTTCGGAATAAGGATTGGCTCTGAGGAGCGGGGCGCGTCGGGCTTGGTCGGGAAGTGGGTTTGACTAACGTGCCGGGCCTGGGCGAGGTGAATGATTATCATTTACTGGTGATCAGAATCCGAGCTTGGTCCCGTGCCTTGGCCTCCCGCGGATCTTCCTTGCTGCGAGGCTTCTGTGGCGCTTCACGGCGTCGTGGTCGTCCTCTTCGGCCGCCATTCAACGCTCAGCTCAGAACTGGCACGGACTAGAGGAATCCGAGTGTCTAATTAAAACAAAGCATTGTGATGGCCCTCGCGAGTGTTGACGCAATGTGATTTCTGCCCAGTACTCTGAATGTCAACGTGAAGAAATTCAAGCAAGCGCGGGTAAACGGCGGGAGTAACTATGATTCTCTTAAGGTCTTATGACATGCATCGCCAGCCTGACTTAATATTGAATTCTTACTTGTAGGAAGGAAATTTTAACTGTCGTTATAGGCCATTGGGTAGTCTAATTTATTGTGTCTATGAAGGGCTTAAAATCCTGAGGATTTTTAATGACAATTCACCTTAATAGAAGATTCTCATGAAGAAACTTCGAACTTCTGCCGTAAGTATACTGGACAGTTGTATTATACCTACCTTTGGGTGGCTATTTGCTTCTGTTCTTTTGCTGTGTACCGTGAGTGAATACCGCAGACACTAGTCCCAGGGTTGACTCGATTAGATTTGGGCCCAAGGAAGGGCGTAGGACTGAGGGGGAGGGGGGGTTATGGCAGGTGTGCGTGTGCTGAAAACGGATCGAGTGTGTGGAAAACTGATGATGAGGGCAAGCCTGTGCAGTATCATCACCACTTTGTACTCCAATTCCACCAGAACACTTCCATGACCTCTCAGGATACGGGGAATGATGATGATCTGTTCAAAGATAGAGGAATGTTCAAGTAGATGTACGGTGAGCCTGGATTGATCGAAAATGACGTGCTCTATGCCTGCACCATGCACAGCTATTAAGATGTGTAGAGGAGAGAACTTCGGAGTCACGATCCGAACTCTGGAATCAACCGTGTCTGAATCATTCCTTGAAGCGATGAGGGTCATCACGCAAAATAGCTGGAATGAATAGGAGCGAAAGACACGCCAATAGCATCAACCAAATCTTAGGTACTCTAATAAGAAGACTTCAGAAGTCAAGTGAGCATAACATGGACCAAAACCTACGGGTTGGCCGACCACTCTTGCGAAACGCTGGAGATCTGGCCACTGAATCAGCCGACAGCCTGACCGCATCCTTCGGGATCCCCCTCGCGGAAGGGAACAACTGTCAAATATATGCTGAGGAGGTGGTCGGAAATCTAGCGCCGGAGGCGGAAGGTTAACTTGTACTGCAAGAGCAATGGGCTGCACTGATGCTTCCCTCGAGGGGGGGGGGAGGCAGAGGTGCAAACGCCCTGGGGTACCCTGGCCCCTGGCCCTCTCCAGCACCAGCTAAGAGAGGAGCACATTTGAAGGACTTGAGAAACAAACAATCACGAGAGATTAATCTCAACTGAAGAAATGAGATCATGTAGAGTACTGAGTACAGAATGGAATCGGGACTTCGGTCCCGTTTTCCATTAGTAGACTTTTGGAGATCTGCACCCAAAGGTCTTTCATCGTTTTTTTTTTTTTTTTTTTTTTGAGGGTGTCTGAATCAAAAACGACTATGAATGAAATTCATATTATAACAACAAGGAAGGAAAATAGCTATTGGTGCTCCCACCTCTATCATATCCCAATGTAAAGAACGGGATGAACAGATCAAAATCAGTAAACTGAGAGAAGATCGAACTCAGAAATCCAGAAGAGGCACACTGATGGGAGAAAGAGATACTCCTTCCCCGGAGAAGGGATTTGATAATCTATCAAACCCAAAATGGCTCAATGGTAACGAATTTGGCAAGGAACAGGACATATTCGATTATGGCTAAGTGAAATAAAATGCACCGCAATTTTTTAACAAATCACAATGAATTTAAACGACTATACAGAAAATTCAGCCCCGGATGATACGGCGGATGATAGTTTGATATCAACCGTAGCGGAAGAAACCGAGTTCCCACATGCGATCACCCAAACTCATGACGATGGATTGGCTAACGAAATGGTAAATGAACAAAATGTGGTGAGAATAGTTGAAATACGAGTTCCATTCCGTTCCTCAATCATTGATGGAAAATTACAGCCACTATCAAAATGTACAATATGTAGCGATCGAGAAATTTCAATGATATTCCTGAAAGAAAAAGAACTGATTGATCATAGTAAAGGAACACATAACGAGTACGATATAGATATAATCTGTATATGTGACAAGAAATGTAAGACGATCGTGCATTGGCACGCCCACAAATGGCGATGCCCAGGAAAGCAGATAGAGACCGCTAGTCAGCAAATAGATCTCTTCAGGTGCTCTGAATGCAACTATCAATGCAAAACGAAGATTGGTCTAGGTCAGCACGAGAGACACAAGCATCCGCGAATAAGGAACACGAAGAGGAAAAAACAGCTCGAAGAAAAAGAGTCAAAAACAGGTGAAAGAAGAGAGTACGTGTGGACCGATGAATCAACAAGTCTGTTGAGAACGTTGAGTGAAAGATCCCAGCATGAACGGGCGCCTATCGAGAAAATCATGCCGGAACTAGCTCGAAAGAACGTTAACATGACCAGAAAGCAAGTACAGGGTAAGCTGCGTCGCTTGTCCCTGGCAGAAGCCCGAACGAAGGCAACTGAGGAAGTAGAGAGTGAAGTAGAAGAAGTAAAGATCCAAGCTCCTGAAGAGGGAATAGGAGGCCTGGAAACAAGTATGAACTCAGAGGGTTCAGAAGACGTTTTTTTTTATACTGTCGAAGTCATAGATGTCCCCGAAGTGTCGCTAAGGGAAAATGTAGAAACAATGGACATAGTGATAGATGATGTAGCTGAGGTCACAATTCAAGACCTATCTATCAATCCTGATTGTCATGATCCAGAGAAGGGACTGGTGAATGATTCAATCAATTTTGAGCAAGAGGAAATGGGGTTGAGGATTGAGGAGCCTGGAAAGGCTCCCGAAACGGGTAACATGGAATGGGCTACAAAAATGGAAGAGCACATTGAATCTAGGTTGTTAGATTCGTCAAATGAATACACAAAATGTGCCAAAGACTTGAGAGCAATTTGGCGGGATCTGAGAAACAGGAAAGGTCAAATGGAGATTGGGATAAGTAAGTTTATTGAGAATACAATAAACCCGTTACTTTTAGGTACAGTATCACAAGAAAGAGAAAACATGGGAAGGGAAGAAAATACTGGCAGAACAACAAAGAGGAGAGTGAATAATAGTAACAAGAGGATGAATCACAGAGAGCGTAAGAAGACGGCGTACGCAAGATGTCAGGAACTCTTCAACAAGTGTCCAAAAAAGTTGACGGAATTTACAGTAAAAGGAGACCTGTCCTTCACAGAAGCAAGGCCAGAACCACCGTCGAAAGAAGCTATTGAAGAGACGTACAGCAATCTGTGGGGTCAGAAAGGTCCAGAAACGATTGAGTTACCAGGAGATCAGGTTGAAGTGATTGATATGAGCACGTACCTCAAGCCAATCACTTTGGCTGAAATCGAAAAGAGAATTAGTTGCACAAAAGGAGATTCGGCAGCAGGTATTGATGGCATCAAAAAAGCTCACGTGGCTAAGACAGGAGTTGGCAAACTGCTGGAAATCCTATTTAACATAGTGTTAAGAGAGGGTTTCTATCCGAGTACCTGGAAGGTGAACAGGACAACATTGATCCCTAAACCAGGCAAAGACTTGAATGACGCAAAGAACTGGAGACCGATCACTATTGGATCACTGGTCGCCAGGATGTAGTCAGCAATAATAGATGGTAAAATGCGGTCATTTATCGGACAATCAGGAAGACAGAAAGGATTTACATCGGAAGACGGGTGTAAACAAAATATAATCATCCTGCAGCAGGCTCTGGAGGAAATGAAAATAGATGTGGGCGGAGTAATAAGTGTACTGGATGTCTCTAAGGCATTTGACAGTATCCCACATGCACCTATCAGACCAGCCCTTCTCAAGAAAGAAGCACCGACACATTTGATAAGCCATATTATCGAAATGTACAAGGACTGTAAAACAGTTATAAAGGGTTCAAACGGTTCAGTAGAAATAACACTTGAACGTGGAGTCAAACAAGGAGACCCATTGTCTGCACTACTGTTCAATTTAATAATCGAACCACTGTTGGTTGCTTTGGAAAGAGGCACCAAAGGAGTGAAGTTGGGAGAGGTGGAAGTACCAGTCTTGGGATTTGCTGATGACTTGGTATTGTTGAGCACAGAGAGGAACGGAGCACAACAACAGCTAGATATGGTTCAACAATACTTGCAAAACTTGGGAATGACGTTGGCAGCAGCAAAGTGTCAAGCAATGGAGATAGTGTCGAAAAGGAAGACTTGGTACATGACCAATCCAAGATTACGGATTGGTGACGCAGAAGTTCCGGAAGCAAAGCCGGAAGAGGTGATAGGATACCTCGGAGCGAAAATATCGCCATGGGTGAGTATAACCAAGGGCCGTGAAGTTGACGAGATAACTAAAGTCCTGAAGAACGTGAGGAGACTCAATCTAAAACCTCACCAAAAGGTGAAATTGCTGAGAACGTACATTCTGCCACGTTTCGTTTATCGACTACTAGTCAACGCACCAAGCATTGGAGTTCTGAAGGTTATTGACTCAACCATCAGACAAACTGTGAAAGAGATCCTACATCTACCACTTTCGACGACAACAGGTTTGTTCTATGCACAACAACGAAGAGGAGGCCTTGGTCTCATGGAATTCGAGAAAGTGATTCAATTGCCAGCTCTGAGAACAAACGTAAAAGCGAAAGAATCACGGGACCCTGTAGCAAGGGAAGTGAATAAGAGGACTAGATTAGACCAGTACTACCAAAAGTGCAGTCAAGGACTTCGAGTCCCACGACCTCAAAATACTGAGGAGTGTGACAAGATCAACTCGGAGCTCAAGGAAAGAGTTATAGAGGATTGGGCCAAACTCAAACTACAAGGTCAAGGTGTCAAGACGTTCAGCAACGACAAGATCGGGAATAAATGGCTATCAAACCCGACTCTTCTCGCTGGCTCAAGATATCTGACGGCTTTGAGGCTCAGGACAAACACTTTCGGTACCAGAGTGGTACTAGGTCAGGTCACAAGAACAGATGATGTGACTTGCAGGAGATGTCATGGCCAGAGTGAAACACTTGGTCACATCTTGGGAATATGTACGCACACGAAGTCAGCGCGCATCAGAAGACATAATGAGATTCCGGACTTGATTGCAGAGAAAGCAGGAAGAAAGCATCGAGTTAGAGTGGAATCAACCATGGAGATCAATGGTGAACTAAAGAAGCCGGATCTAATTATAAAAATGAATAACGAAACACTGATAGTGGACGTTACGGTGGTCTTTGAGGCACATAATTATATCAAACAAGCTGCACAAAGGAAGATCACGAAATATCAATGTATCGCAGACAATATCCAAGCAAATAAAGGAAGGAGGGCAAAAGTCCTTCCAATCGTTGTTGGGTGCAGAGGTGCGATGCCAAGGGAAACGGTTGACGCTCTCAAAAAAATTGGGATTACGAAGGCCGAAATGCTAACGATTTCGTTAATGGCATTAAGGACCTCAATCGAAATAGCACATGGATTCATTGACTATGATCATGAGATGCTATAAAAACAGAATGTATTAGACATCACGTGAACGATGAGAATGAAGGATTCCATTCCCGGAAAGGAAAGAGGATTGATGCTAGTACTGCGGATGAATTTTATGAAAAACCAAGTTCAAGTTTTAATAACAACGAAGCAGAAACTAGCACTAGATCGCTTGTGAAATTTGTCAATTATTAATTGACAAACTTCACAAGCAATCGATTTATTCGATTTCTGTTTAACTTATTTATTTATTTCTTGTATTTGTTTTTGTTTTTGTTATGAAAATGAGGGCACAAGTGGTGTCAAAGAATATCAACGATAATAACGTGACTGACAGAGCCTGTAGAAACATCTGGACTACAGTGCGAGTCGTACGACGATACGAAGTTACCGTATTTAGTCACGGCGGCAGAGCCAGGCAAGTCCTGGGCGAGCACCTCCAAGCGGTTTTCCCTGGTAACATCGTTACACGATGGCTAAGACTCGTAAATCAGTAATGAACTCTGCTCGAGCTAATTTTTCCAAGATCACTTCCTTGGCAGAATGTTAAATGATCACAGTCACCACAACAAAATGCAAAAGTTGTTAATCTTCCATATTGTTGGCCTGTCTTCTGTTTCTTTGCAAACGTCAAGGTTCAGTTACCTTCAAGTAATCTCCCTTCAGATCTTCCTGAAGCTTCTTCTCCTTCAAATTTTCCTGTCTATCCTAGATAAGTGTTAAGTTTTATCCCAACCGGGGGGGTTGCCCTGGGAAGAGTTTCAACGCATAAGGAAGATTCAGAACGTGACCAAATGCCTCGTCATCTGATGAGTGACGCGCATGAATGGATTAACGAGATTCCCTCTGACCCTATCTACTTTTGAGCGGGACAACGCCTCGATTGATTAATAAACGGGGGGTGACACGAGCTCATAGATTGAGCCATATGAGATCAAGAGACCAAGGATTGTCAGTATCCGAATGTTACTAACTCAATGGAAACAGGCAAAGGACCTATAAAAGGGTATAGAGGCGGTGCGCAAACCACCAAATCTAGGCCGAGCATCGCCGTGCTTGGGCCCTTACATGGCAACTGTATCAAGACTTTGCCACAATAGAAGGGCAAGTACCTATAAATGCGCCTTCGACAACCCAAAGTAGGGTATCCGAAAAGGGCTCGAGGGTTGAAGGTCACTGGGAGAGAGTGACTAAGCTCCTAAACCTAGGAGGTTATTCATAAGTTCAGCGAGAATACCTCCAAACTAGTCAACGTGCGCTCTGAAGTCAACTTGACAACTAGGTGGGAGGCCATTTAGAGTCAATGCACTACGACCTAATGCTACGAAGGTAAACCCCTAGATTATGTCAGGCTTCAGTCAAGTCCTTGGGTCTAGTTGACGCTTAGCTAAGCTAAGACCAACAGACTCGAGGCACCACGGCTCGAGCGAGCGAGCTAGGAGAGTGCGATAGGCGTCACAGTAACTTGCAGGAACAGGATTTATGCTGTTCACAAAGGGCTTAAACTCCCGAGGATTTTAAATGACAATTCACTGTGGGGCTCCGGCTAGGACGGGGCATGCCGTAAGTTTGGTGCGCAGAGCCCATTGCTCTGTTCATCAGGCTGTCTACGGGATGGTGAAGGCCACGAAAATACTACCGGTGGCACTCACTATTTAGATTACTGCTCTTTTCAGAGCACAAGCTGTTCGCTAAGAACCCTTCCTGAGAGACAGCAAACCAGAGGCAGGCAACTGTCGCTGAGACTACAGGAAGAGGATCGGTAAGTCCTACAACCAGAATGGGCGGAGGCTGGTAACCTAGTAAGCTGCTGGGAGTAGGCAAAGGTCCTGGATCGGATGGTGCTTAGACCTCGCATAATAAGCTGCCGAGCTCAGGCAAGTATGAGAGTGGGACTGAAAAGTGATGGATGCGTTGTTGAATGGAACTCGCTTCCGATGTCGCCTAAACTCTATTTTCGGAAATGAGTTATGAAGGAGAGGCCCGTAACCATCTCGGAGAACCTCTTCTTCGGTGGCTTAGGCGGAGTGAATGGGCTCTGTTTGCCAAAAACTCTGGATATTTCGACGAAGCTGCATGTCCGCGGACATGAAGGAATCACCGCCCAGAGGTTCTCCGTGGACGCCATTCCAAAGTCATTTATGACGATGGAATGGTGACGAAGTATTCCTCCGGTGGCACGATCGAGCAGGCAGTATCGGATTTTTCCGAGACTGTTCCCGGCAGCAGAGGTTTATTATTTTTATAAACCCCAAAGAATAGCAGATCAGTTGATCCCCGACCAATGAACCTTACGTGTCCGGGTGACGCATCGAATTAATTGTCCCTATCTACTTTTGAGCGGGACAACGCCTCGGCTGATTCATAAGTGGGGAGTGACACGAGCTCATAGATTGAGCCATATGAGATCAAGAGACCAAGGATTGTCAGTATCCGAATGTTACTAACTCAATGGAAACAGGCAAAGGACCTATAAAGGGGTATAGAGCCGGTGTGCGAACCACCAAATCTAGGCCGAGCATTGCCGTGCTTGGGCCCTTACATGGCAACTCTATCAAGACTTTGCCACAATAGAAGGGCAAGTACCTATAACTGCGCCTTCGACAACCCAAAGTAGGGTATCCGAAAAGGGCTCGAGGATTGAAGGTCACTGGGAGAAAGTGACTGAGCTCCTAAACCTAGGAGGTTATTCATAAGTTCAGCGAGAATACCTCCAAACTAGTCAACGTGCGCTCTGAAGTCAACTTGACAACTAGGTGGGAGGCCATTCAGAGTCAATGCACTACGACCTAATGCTACGAACGCAAACCCCTAGATTATGTCAGGATTCAGTCAAGTCCTTGGGTCTAGTTGACGCTTAGCTAAGCTAAGACCAGCAGACTCGAGGCACCACGGCTCGAGCGAGCGAGCTAGGAGAGTGCCATAGGTGTCACAGTAACTAGCAGGAACAGGATTTATGCTGTTCACAAAGGGCTTAAACTCCCGAGGATTTTAAATGACAATTTACTGTGGGGCTCCAGCTAGGACGGGGCATGCCGTAAGTTTGTTGCGCAGAGCCCATTGCTCTGTTCATCAAGCTGTGTACGGTATGGTGAGGGCCACGAATATACTACCGGTGGCACTCACTATTTAGATTACTGCTCTTTTCAGAGCACAAGCTGTTCGCTCCGAACCCTTCCTGAAGGACAGCTAACCAGAGGCAGGCAACTGTCGCTGACTACAGGAAGAGGATCGGTGAGTCCTACAACCAGAATGGGCGGAGGCTGGTAACCTAGTAAGCTGCTAGAAGTAGGCAAAAGTCCTGGATCGGATGGTGCTTAGACCTCGCATACTAAGCTGCCGATTTCAGGCAAGTATGAGAGTGGGACTGAAAGGTGATGGATGCGTTGTTGAATGGGACTCGCTTCCGATGACGCCTAAACTCTATTTTCGGATATGAGTTATGGAGGAGAGGCCCGTAACCATCTCGGGGAACCTCTCCTTCGGTGGCTTAGGCGGAGTGAATGGGCTCTGATTGCCAACAACTCTAAATATTTCGACGAAGCTGCATGTCTGCGGACATAAAGGAATCACCGCCCAGTGGTTCTCCGTGGACGCTATTCCAAAGTCCTTTATGACGATGGAATGGTGACGAAGTATTCCTCCGGTGGCACGATCGAGCCGGCAGTATCGGATTTTTCCGAGACTGTTCCTGGCAGCAGAGGTTTTGACATAATAACACACCTCCAAAAACATGCGGATCAGTTGATCCCCGACCGATGGACCTTATGTGTCCAGGTGGCGTATAAAATTAATTGTCCCTATCTACTTTTGAGCGGGATAACGCCTCGATTGATTAATAAATGAGTAGTGACACAAGCTCATAGAATGAGCCACATGAGTGATTAAAAAATTAAGGATTGTCAGTATCCTTATATTACTAACTTAGTGGAAACAGGCGTTCTGTGCCACAAAACTCTAAATATTTCACGAAGCTGCATGTCCGCGGACATGAAGAAATCACCGCCCCGAGGTACCCCGTGGACGCCATTCCAAAGTCATTTATGACGATGGAATGGTGACGAAGTATTCCTTCGGTGGCACGATCGAGCCGGCAGTATCGGATTTTTCCGAGACTGTTCCCGGCAGCAGAGGTTTATTATTTCTATAAACCCCAAAGAATAGCGGATCAGTTGATCCCCGACCAATGGACCTTACGTGTCCGGGTAGCGTATCGAATTAATTGTCCCTATCTACTAGCCACATGAGTGATTAAAAAATTAACGATTGTCAGTATCCTTATATTATTAACTTAGTGGAAACAGGCATTCTGTGCCACAAAACTCTAGATATTCCACGAAGCTGCATGTCCACGGACATGAAGGAATCACCGCCCCGAGGTACGCCGTGGACGCCATTCCAAAGTCATTTATGACGATGGAATGGTGACGAAGTATTCCTCCGGTGGCACGATCGAGCCGGCAGTATCGGATTTTTCCGAGACTGTTCCCGGCAGCAGAGGTTTATTATTTCTATAAACCCCAAAGAATAGCGGATCAGTTGATCCCCGACCAATGGACCTTACGTGTCCGGGTAGCGTATCGAATTAATTGTCCCTATCTACTAGCCACATGAGTGATTAAAAAATTAACGATTGTCAGTATCCTTATATTATTAACTTAGTGGAAACAGGCATTCTGTGCCACAAAACTCTAGATATTTCACGAAGCTGCATCTCCACGGACATGAAGGAATCACCGCCCCGAGGTACCCCGTGGACGCCATTCCAAAGTCATTTATGACGATGGAATGGTGACGAAGTATTCCTCCGGTGGCACGATCGAGCCGGCAGTATCGGATTTTTCCGAGACTGTTCCCGGCAGCAGAGGTTTATTATTCCGAATTATAAACCCCAAAGAATAGCGGATCAGTTGATCCCCGACCAATGGACCTTACGTGTCCAGGTGGCGTATCGAATTAATTGTGTACTGACGGGAGGAACTATGACTCTCTTAAGGCCTTGTGGCATGCATCGCCGGCCTGACTTAATGTTGAATTCTTACTGCAGGAAGGAAACTTTAACTGTCGTTACAGGCTATTGGGTAGTCTTAGTTAAGCATACAGGTACCTTCACGAGGTTCCCGCTGAAAACGATGCATATCAGAATCCTGTCACTGCGCACTAGTGGTAACTTGAAGAGGCATAATTTATTACGTCTATGAAGGGCTTAAAATCCCGAGGATTTTTAATGACAATTCACCACAATAGAAGATTCGGTAATTGGATACTATAGCTCTGCCAACCGAAAATTGGTGTTTTCAATGTTTTATTTCAAATTTTTTTCTTCCGCCTTGCTTGTTGCGCCTATTCTAGGTTCGCATCAAGTTCGGTTTCGAGTAAATGTCATTTTTTAAATTTTTTGCACAATAATTTGGGTTGCCGATTTCGAGCTAAAAAACTTGAATTAATTAATTGTGTTTAACAACTCAATGAATACAACATTCAAACGTTAATAAATTTCATTTCATAGTAATTTGAATTCAAAATAATAAATTCAAGAGAGTAAAGTTTGATGTTTTGATTGAGCATGAGGTGGGAGGCGGGGTGAGAGGTGAGGCAGGTACGAAACTGTCAATTTCTTCCTGACAAAGACAGTTGGTGTGAAAACACAATGATAAACAGAGACCAATGGTCTTGAGAAAATGGTAAATTTGGTAATTCAACCAAATGAGCCTTTTCTAGACCAGTATCATTCGGGTCTTCTGTGGTGAAACACCAAAACTGTGTGTTTTGTTTTAAGAGGTAGTTGCCACCACTGCATCTTGGTTTTTTTTGGAAAATCCAGTTTTCAGATGAGTATTTTGAAGTTTCATTTAATCCGTATTAAATTTATTGAGGTTTTTTTTTTTTTCGTCTTTTTTTCTGTTTTCGTTTCTATTTTTGATTGATACTTCAAATTGAAATTGTTCCACGCGAAGTGTACAAATTATTGACAAAAGAAGGAAAAGGTACAATTTAAAAAGCACTATGTGCATGAAGTACTTGTTTCCGTGTAATATAAAAAATTAAATTTTTTATGCCCAATGAAGGTGGGCGGAGGTTGTTGTCAATATATTCTTCATCTAAAATCCCGAGTGTTGTTTATAGGATGGGTCGTGATAGGTTCCTTTTCGAGGCCTATGCACCACTACGTCCTCGTCGTGGCCTTGGGTTACGCCAAACGTGGTGATAATCTCAATTTTCATTTATTGTTTTTTTTTTGGTTTAATTGGTTAGTGACTTCCAAAAACAGTTAGTTGTTTTAGGTAAAAATTTAATTAGGATTGTGTCTGCTCGCCTTGAAATCTTGCTACTGATCTCTGCTACATCAAAACACATCAATACGATTCAAAAAAATTGGTAAAATAATTCAAATTTTTCAATATTTTGGCAGAGTAAAAGTAGCCAATTACCGATTTTTCTTAATTTATTCATTCAAATCCATCGAAAAAACTCTTCAATTAACGTCTCGCTATTTACAAAACCTTATTTATTAATTTTATTTATTTATTTATTTATTCATACCTGCTCTGCAGGGAACCACGCCCTATAGCAGGGGGGGGGTATCTACAGTTGTCAGTACAGTTGATTTACATTGATAGTGTATGCTTAGTGAGCTAATCGAAGGCAATTCCAAGATACAATTTTGGCAGTTTGTGGAATTTTTTATTCAGTTAGGTGGAATTCCCTAACTTTCATAGCATTAAGTAGGAAGTAATGGAGATTCTTTAGAGTGCAGCCAGTAGTACAATTCCTATCTAGTAAGTCGAGTAGTACATTAACAATTTTATCATTCATATCTTTTTGATTGCTATAGGCTAGTAAGCTCAGTGAAGGTAACCAGTAGTTTCGGAGTCCATGGTATAGCGGACATTTTGCCAAAATGTGTAGTAATGTTTCTGGTTCCTTTGAGTTACATAGGCGGCAATTTTCATTTGGCATAAGCTTGTGAGTTTTACCACATAATGTGAGCGCTAGGTAACGTGAATTTGAGAGCCTGACCTGGATCATTGTTCTAATGTAAGTCCATGGGCATCTATTCAGTAGGTAAGGGGCAGTAGTGTCAGTTAGTGATCGCGGTATGGGGATTTGGATGGATTCAGAGGTTTCCAGGGATAATAAGTCAAGTTTTTTGTAGTGGAGTGTCAGTTTTTGCACCAAAACGGCCTTTTTGAGAGACCAAGTTTTAGGATTAAGAGAATCCCACATGCTATCAGCCTCAATCTGATGGAGAATCATATTGACCTGATATATCCAGTTATGTTTCTCAAAATAGGTCCGTTGCTTGTCATTCAGTTCAGAATCTAAGTTTTTGAACAAGGAGAGGTGGCGTTTGAAGCAGATTTTCGGTAACCTAGTATCGTCCATTTCAAGTATTTTTATTATCCAGGCCAGTGTGCTCTCAAAGACTTTGACAGCAATAGGAGCCAAATTCAACTCGAGGCGCAACAGATAGCCAGGTGTCGAGATAGGTAGATGAAAAAGTTTTTTGAAAAAGAGAACCTGTGCGCTTTCCAGCAAGTCAAAATATCTCAAGGCCCACACTGGAGCACCATACAGCATAGTCGCTGTGACAATACTATTGTATAGTCGAAGGTTACTCGCCCAAGAGTCGGATTTGGCTCTGGTCATTATTTTGAGAACAGTCCCAGTGGCAATGCGTGCTCTCTGGACTGCTGCTCTTGCTGCCTTAAGCCCCAACGCAGAAGATCCAAATTCTTGGCCCAGATAAGTGTAAGAGCCTACTCTCTCTATGTTTACGTCCCCATAAGCAATCTCTTCCCCACTTAGCGCCCATCTTCCATTTTTAAAAACTACTAGTTGCGTTTTCTTCAAATTTACAATGAGACCTTTGTATTGCACATACTCATTCAGTGCATTTGCTGTTTTTTGAGCTTCATTTTTATTGCAAGCCAAAAATGTCATGTCATCGGCGAAATGCAGCTGAGATAGATCGTGGGAGCCATCCAGAGGGACTCCCTGGATACCTTTATCCAAGAAGAATTGCTGAATGTCAGAGATAAAAAGGATAAAAAGTAGCGGGCTCAGAGACTCCCCCTGGAGGACCCCTTCCGTTATTTCAACGGAGTTTGTGAAGTAGAAACCTTGCTTTACCTTGAGCGAGGCCGACTCATACAGTTTGGCCATAATTCTAATGAATTTTGTACTTATGTTCATTTCATGGAGAAAGTGCCATAGTTTATGATGGTTAACAGAATCAAAGGCTCGTTTGAAATCTACAAAAAGTGCAAATACTTTTCTTTTCCGTAATCTAAGCTGGAAATCAACTGCTGAGCTCAAAGTGAAAATATTGTCCAGACAACTTTTCATTTTTACAAATCCTGCTTGACATTCAGGTATGATGTTACGTTCAGATACCCACCTCTCTAGTCTACCCCTGAGAATCATAGTAAAAAGTTTGGTGATGCAATTTACCAATGCTATCCCTCTATAGTTTAATGGGTCTTTTTTATCGCCCTTTTTGTGAATCATTGTCATTTGTATGTTAGACCAAGAAGTGGGTAGCTCTTCCGTATCTAGGATTTTGTTAAAGAAATTTGTCAGGTAAAGTAACCAGTTCCCTGGCAGACTTTTCAGGAAATCATTTGAAATACCGTCTGGCCCTGGAGCCCTTTGCGACTTACATTTTTTTAAATTAGCAACAATTTCTTCCAAGGTAATAGGTGAATCTAGGCGTGGATCAAAAAGCCCAAAAAAAGTGGATGTGCTTGGCACTCTAGGTGGGTATGTATGCTGATAAAAAGCATACCACTCGTTCAGAGTGACCTCGTACCTTATGGATTTGAAGTCAGAGCAAGATTTAACTGTCTGCCAGAAAACTTTCGAATCACTCACCTTTGCAAAACGATCAGTAATGTCATTAAAGTAGGCTTTTTTCTTACTTTTGAGTAAATTATTGTATGCTCTCTTTGTCTCCTCAAACTCAGTTCTGTATTTTTGTTCGTAATTAAATTTTTCCATTTTCTTAGTTGCTGCATTTAGCTCCAGCTTAGAGTTTTGGCACTCCGTATCAAACCAGGATTTTTTGAATTTAGTATTAGTTGTATTCGTTGTTACCTTCGTTAGATTGAGATCCAGAGCAACTCCCTTAATTGCTTCGCATAAATTATTATTTAAATCATTCACCAGTTCATTCTTGAAAGTAACGGCAGTCCGATCGGACCACATCATTGCCTGCGAAAATGTTTCCGTAAATTCTGGTTTCCATCTGAGTGAAATTTTTTTCTCAAAAGGTTGCTTCAATTCAATGATATCATTTGCATATGGATTTATTATCGCAGTTGCAATAGGATAGTGGTCCGAAAGGGTTATGTCAGTTTCAACAGAAAAGTTTTTGACTAAGCTATGGTGTGGAAAATCAACCCAAACAAGATCGACGACACTCGCGCCACTACCAGCAACGTATGTCATCTTACCTGGGAAATCCCCCTCTGTTCTGCCATTTAATAATAGAAAATTATTCTCCTCCATAAACTCAGTCAATTGTTTTCCCCTAGGATTAGTTTTCTTATGGTAAGAATTTCTCATGCCATGCAAAGCAGATTCACTGAGTACATCCTCTGGCCATGAGTTTAGATCCCCGACCCAGCTATTGAAATCCCCCCCAATAAGCCATAAGTTGTCTTCATATTTGGTACTTAAATTGTATAGTATATCCTGAATTGATACTAGTAATAAATCTATGTTTTCATCTGGCTTAAAGTAAATACATCCTATTATAATTGTAAAGTCCTTGAATTTTGCTTCGCCGAATACACAGAAACTTGATGTATGAAGAATTACAATATCACAAATGCTTTTCTTCCAGAGCAAAACAAGACCTCCACTGGCTCTTCCTTTTCTGTACTCTCTCGATGCTGCAACCCAATGTTGATTATAAGTGTTATGCCAAATTTTTGACAGATATGCAGGTGATTCAGTAGCCCATGTCTCACTAATGAAGATAATTGGTTTTGTACACTCGGCGACGAAATCAGCTAGACGCCCAGGGCCATGGGAGTTCCAGAAGGCAATTTCCACTGTGGAATCGTCCCGTGGCCTGGGCTCAGCTGGTTTCCCGGATGCGGATTGTTCTTCTCGATCTCAGCTGGGTGTGGTGTGTTGGTAGCATTATTAATTGGAGCTTCGACTAGTATCTGCCTTACATCATCCCACCTCATCCATTTATTCTCAATATTGATTTTCAGGTATCCCAATTTGGTTTTTTTTCCGTTCTGCTTTTCAGCATTGGCAATTTCCCTCAGCTTTTTCATAATTTTGCTTTCTCTCACAGTATAGTCAATATCTACATAGATTTTTGTATTTCGAAGAACCTCCCTCTTCTCTCTCATTATCGCTTGTTTGGCTTCCCAGTTTTTCAGAGTAACAATAGCCAGTGAATGGTTTACAATTAATTTCACCTTGTCAACACAGTCATTCATCTTGAATTTGTCTCGAATGAAGGATTTAACTTGATCTTCTGTTTTAATCCCTTGATTGATAAAACCCCTTAAAACAATGTTTAATCTCTTTAGTTCTCGGTCTTTTGCATCTAGTTTGTCCAGAGTTGAGTTCAAGTTTACTG
The DNA here is from genome assembly GCA_963921955.1 of Aleiodes alternator. NCBI lineage: Eukaryota > Metazoa > Arthropoda > Insecta > Hymenoptera > Braconidae > Aleiodes > Aleiodes alternator. Next base: position 611,425 of record OY998102.1, read on the forward strand.
CCCACGTGTCTTCCAGCTGGTTTAAGTGTGTCTGTGTTGATTTCAAAGACGTTTCTATGTGTTTGGCAATATAGGTATCCAGCTCTGGACCAGGCAATTGTAATTGTTGGGCATTTTCGAGTGATTTGATTCTGCTCTCAATCGAAGACCATCGTTTTTCAGCATTCACTTCATTAGACGTAATTTGTTGTGCTAGTTCATTATATTGTTTCTTTAATTCAAGAAAGTCTTTCTTCGAGTCCTCCCGCACACCTTTTAATTCAACATCAATATTATCTAGTTGCCTCGACATACGCTCCATAGTTTCTAACATTTTATCATTCATTTCGAGCTCTGAGGATGTTGTACACGTAGTATCTCGAGGTTTCTGCTTATAAACAAAGTTGTTGAAGGTGTAGCCCAATTCAATGCCCCCTTGAGACTTTTTTCGGGGTTTCTTCACTGGTTTAGGTGATTGGATTATTGTTTCTGGGGGTCTTTTTATCCCGTTTCTCGCAAGAAATGTTTCAAGTGGGTTTGTCACCGAGGGACTTCTTGTCCTTTTTAATCTTTCTGCGTTAGAAGGTCTTCCTCTATGCGCTCTTGGTGTATACGGATTACATGGCGAATATGTCGGCGTATTAGTTACATCTGCGATAGGTGTATCTTCGTCTAATAGAGTAGTCTCTTCAGAGTCGGTAGCTGGAGCGGAGTCTGTTCTTGTACCACTCAGTAATTCTTTATCTGGTAAACAACTCAATAGTTCATTAACGTTCAGAGAGAGAGTAGAGTTTAATAGGTTAGATTGGTCGGGTTTGTTGTGGTTTACATCACGTTTTGAGAGCTGTGAAGGAATTTCTTTTACCTGTTGAGAATTATTAGTGCTAGTTGATGGTCCACTCGACAAGGCGGCGCGCCCGTCAGTGACTGATTTGTACATGATCTACCAGATCGCACATCTTGCACTGTTAGATTCTATGCCCAATTGTTTTTTCCAACTAACCTCACTTGTAATTCAGATTTTGAAACACTGTAGGAGTAACTTATTTCAGTAGTATCACATAACTTTATTATTTCAGTAAAACACAAAAATTTTTATGAGTTGAAACACCATACTCGCAAAATAATTACATGTGATAAACCGAATTGCTAACGAATTTGAGAAGGCAACATTCAACAGCGAACTAACTTGATCAGCGCATGCGCACGTCCCCCAAAACCTTATTTATTAAAGAATTCATTTTTTTAAAAAAAGAAAAGCACTACTTTCGTCTGCAAAAGTGATGACAGATGAAACTGTATAGCAAAAATCTAGATTTTTATTTCTTTTAATTAGCGAATCAGAGGAAAACAAAAGATATCTCTGGAACAAGTGGACTCATCGAAATACGACGGAAGACCTTCTTCGAAGAGAATTAAAGTTTCTAAAAAATAGATTTCTCAACATTTTCCCTTAAACCCAACGGCTTCAAAAATATTCCTAAAATCCTATAAAATAAAAATCCATTAATTCATCAATTTCTATTTTTTTTTACCAATTATGGGGTGATCGTTGGAAGAATTTGCAGGCTCATTAACGAAATTGAAAAGTAAAGAAGTCGAATTTGGGTGAAAACAAAACGCAGATGCTGGAATGAGTGTCAAGCGACAGGACAACTTGAAGTAGGACAAGTGCATGTCTGTACATCTCCAGTTATTTTTTATGATAATTTTTTTATTTATTATCAGGCATTAATTGGGTTATTTACATTCATTCACATAATAGTGCATATTTCAAAGAATTTAGAGGAAGGTGGGGTAAAATGGATTCTCTAATTGAACGGTTTGAAATTAACATTTTTCAATGACTCCATTAAAAAGCTGAGGAAATTTTAAGCGAAAAACACATGTTAAATTTTTTTTCTTCTCAATTTTTTGTAAAATTTACTTTTTTCAGTCAAATTCTGAAGGGATTTCGGTAAAGGGGAAGTAGAGCTCTGCCAACTATAAGTATTCAATTTTTACATTAAAAATCCAATTTTTTTGATCATTTTTTAACCATGTCTAGTTTCAACCATCGCATTGACGATAATATTATCATATTTTATTTTACAAATTTTTAAAAATATCATTGTTGAATATTTCCCTTCGAGCTAAATAACTTGAAGTAATTTCATTGTTTTCAACAAATCAATGAATTAATTCCGTCAATTTTTCAAATTTTAACTTCTGAAAGCGTAGAATAATCATAACTTGTTTCATATACGGTATATTTTCATGTTTTGATTGAATGGAAAGAGAGAGAGAACGGGATGAGAGGGGAAGAGGTAATGAAACAATCGATTTCTGTCTGACAAAGACAGTTGGTGTGAAAACACAATGATAAACAGAGACCAATGGTCTTAAGAAAACGGTGAATTTGGTAATTCAACCAAATGAGCCTTTTCTAGACCAGTATAATTTCGGGTCTCTGCAGTGAAACACCAAAACTGTGTGTTTTGTTTTAAGAGCTAGTTGCCACCACTGCGTTCTGGGTTTTTCTTGCAAAATCCAGTTTTCAGATGAGTATTTTGAAGTTTCATTTAATCCGTATTAAATTTATTGAGGTTTTTTTCCTCGTCGATTTTTCGTTTTAATTTTTATGTGATATTTTAGATTGAAATTGTTCCACGCGAAGTGTACAAATTATTGACAAAAGAAGGAAGAAGTACATTTAAAAAAGCACATTGTGCATAAAGTACTTGTGTCCAAGTAATATAAATTAAATTTTTTATGCCCAATGGAGGTGGGCGGAGGTTGTTGTCAATATATTCTTCATCAAAAAATCTCGAGTGTTGTTTATAGGATGGGTCATGATAGGTTCCTTTTTGAGGCCTATGCACCACTACGTCCTCGTCGTGGCCTTGGGTTACGCCAAACGTGGTGATAATCTCAATTTTCATTTAATGGTTTTTTTGGTTCAATTGGTTAGTGACTTCCAACAAAAGTTCATTGTTTTCTGTGGAAAATTTGATTAGGATTTTGTCTCTTTACCCTTGAGTCTTGTGACCGATCTCTATTCAATCGAAATACATCATATTAAAGCATAAAAACTCAAAAAATTTCAAGATATTTAATTTTGTTTGGCAGAGTGAAACTACCCATTCACCGGGATTTCCTCTTGAAAAATGGAAAAAATCACTGTTTCGATGAGCTAGTAATTTTTTAATGATTTCATTGGAAAACTGAGGAAATTTTAGGCGAAAAAAAGCGTCCAAATTTTTTTTTCTTAATTTCTTGGAAAAATTGACTTTTTTGACCAAGTTTTGAAGGGGTTTTCCTTTTGAAAATATTACGTAAAATATCCTAAAATGGTTAAAATATCGTTCAAGTATGAAAAATTCATATTGTTTAACATTTCTTTCCGTGAAACGTATCTACAAAACACGAAGAATGAATTGAGAGATGCAGATTTCTATTCCATTCATTTATCCAAATTTTTTTAAGAATTAATTTTTTAAATTCATTATTTTGATATTGAAATTGCTTTTTTTCTATAAACATTTCTTGCAAACTCCTGCACAAGTGAGTATTTTTTTTAAATTTCATTTCTTTCTATTAAAAAAAAATATCAATTTTACATTTGGCTTTGGATTGGAATATCTTGAAAATTACTGACAAGTTATCGAGACATGCTGCGGATGGAATCTAACGGAAGGATTAGCGCATCAAATAAAGAAAACTCGGTTTTTCTACGACTTGTAGTTTTGAAGATATTAAATTTTTAACGACAAATTCAGAAAGTATGCCCGACCGCCCATTTATTCGCTCTCATGCCTCGTACGTTGTTTCGGAACTACTCATTAAGAAATTGATATCTTGGAAACTACTGGTCGTAGAAAAATAGGGTTTTGATAATTCTATTCGTTCATCTTTCCTCTAAATTTCATTCACAGCATGTCTCGATAGATTTTGCATAGTTTTCGAGATATTACAATCCAAAGCCCAGCGTAAAATGGTCAATGGCTCAGGTACCGGAAACAACTGAAAGTACCTGAATATGCTCCTTCTTTTACCAAAGTATGAGGCTGGCATGCAGAAAATTCGGGAGTAAACATGTAAAGATCCCCAAAGGGGATCTCTCAAGTATGAAGGGGGGGGGGCGGGATCGGATGAACCTAAGTAACAGGATTAATTTAGAGATGAAATTTATAAGTGATGTAAACTTCGTATTTTATTGAATGACAACGCTGGTAATACAATATTGTGAGCTAATAATTCATGTTATACAAACTTATAAATATAAGCCATCGATGATATTGAACTAAATCAATCTGAACATTAGATTACAATTGATACAGAGAAAATTTAAATTTCAAACAATTTATTCTAAACAAAAAAAGAGAAGCGTATACATTGTGACGTAATTCCGAGGTCTAACGGTAAACCCCGAAATTAAGCACGCCTGAAAATATCCAAAACAAATTCAAAATCTTATGGGCGCCAGGATAATCTAAAATTATCCAAATCAATAAACAAAATAAAATAAAATTCAAAACCCAAAATACTCCCTTACTCTGCTCGACTGTCTCAGCGATCTCTCCAAGGTCGTTTGTTGTGGGTGAGAATAAGGAGTAATAAAATAAAAAAAAATAAATAATTCAAACACAAAATATTTAGGGAAATCAAAAATGTAAATTTAATTTAATAAAATTGTTTAAAAAAAATATGAATAATAATGAAAATAATTAAATAAACAATTTACTCGTGCACAGTACGATATTAATTATTTATACGTCACAAGACGTTTTAATAGACTTTAGTTATTTTATAAAATTTCAAAAATTAATTAATAATTAAAAAGTTATTAATTAATTTATCGTAACAAAATTAAAAATTTCAATCAGTAATACGAAATTTAAATTTGAATAAAATCTAGGGATTTCCCGCCAAATAAAGTCACTATAAAAGTCACTATAAAAGTCACTAGAAAATTCCCTAGGGGACGCTACTACAATGTCCCTGATTTCCCCAACGACCTTGACCAAAAATAAATTTTTCACAATGAAATTTTTTTTTAAATATGAAAAGACAATAACATGAATTACAAAAGAATAATAAAAAAAAATCCTTTTCCTTTTCTTTTCCAGGAATGAACAAAATTATAATAATTAATTAAAAAAAATAATATAGGTTACGTTTGATAACGACGTTTGATGATTGTAAAAAAATTAAAATAAATCATTTAATTGTCAACGAGAGATTTGCATTGAATAAAAAAAATAAAAAAAATAATTAACTAAGAAAATTTTCTTGACGAAAAATCTAATCTCGAAAATTAGAGTTCTTTCTTTCTTTTCTTTTATTCGTTGCACTACGACAAAAAAAAATAAATAATAAAAAAAAATGACTCGAAGAAAATTTTCTTTTTCGACACAAAAATTAATTAATTTAATTTTCGCTCACCAGACAATAATCCTTCTATTGGCGCAACAAATTAATATCTCAAAATGTTCAGTGAAATTTTCTGAACGATATTATTATAAAATATTCCACAATGTTTCAAAGTTTATTTCAAAAATCCTGGTTACAAACAAATTTTGTCAACCGAACGAGCACGCGTCCCAAACGAGAATCAACGCCATGTTGGTCTCGTTACGTGAGGACACCGGCCGGCACGAAAAACTCCAGCGTGGCAGGCTGTGATTGGTCGACGCCTGTGACGTCAACAGGTGACTGTTAGTTGATCAAATTTGAAATTGCAACTTCCAACGATGACAGACGAGACACTCCAAACTGAACAATGTCAGAAATATTATCAGTCCCCTCTCGTGACTGGTGATGCTGGATCCTTCTCCAGACTCTTCCTCTCGCCTGCTCATCCGATGAAGAGCAATTCCATTAATGAAAATCCTTGATTTTCCATTGAAAAAAAAATCTTTGGCCTCCTTCTATCACTGAGTGATTCGCCCAGGTGGTGCTGCCCTCTTCCGCTCAATACGAAAATTGTCGCCGGTGAGCGGTACATTTAAATTTGAAATAAAATAATATAATTTAATTATAATAAAATTTTTATTAATTAAATCTCTCTCATTGACAAAAAAATTTGGATTCTCGTTTCGGACGCCATTTTCTAAAATTAACGCGCCCAGACGAAAAATCAGTAACGAGATGAAATATCACGTTACAACTTACCCCCCCCAGACTGGAAGCGATAATTAACTTTTGTGTCATTTATTACACATCAAAACAAAGATCAATTTTAACGAGATCAAACCTTTTTGTCAATTAGATCCATCGTGATCACAGAGATTAGGACACAATAAATAAACATCTTGATTCCATCGTTCAGTCTTTATTCAAAAATATTTCTCTGACAACTCTCCAAACAGCAACAATAATAAAAAAATAATACTGTATTCAACAATATCTGATCAACAAACAAAATAATAATACTGTCAATTTCATAGTAATGAACTGGATTGATCAGATATTGGTAGTAATTGAGCCTTTGGAAGTAGAGAAGCTGCGAAACTAACAAACCTTAGTCGCAAGACTGAAATGGATGCTTTAAATTCGTCACTCGACGATAAATTAATTACTCATAGTCGCGAGACTCAAATTCGTCGCGAGACAAGAACCAAAATCATAAAAATAAATTCCGTCGAAAAACCAAAGCAAAGCATACAATTAAATAGACAAATTTATTCGTCATCATCGAAATTCTGTTGTACTGTTTCTTTATTTCTAACTTCAATTAGATCTTTAACATGATGACGTCCGACTACGACACCTTGCTCATTTACAATTTCATAAACTAAAGGTGAAACGACACGAGAAACACGATAGACTTCAGTTGAATACTTCCGAAAAAGTTTCGCCGCTTGTCCTTTCGCCGCGTTAGATAACTGTCGGATCTTACGTCTCACACGATCACCAACGATAAAATGAACTTGTCGATGATGAGTATTGTAATACTTCGATTGCGTTTCGAATGCTTTATTCAAATTCTCGAGAACTAAATCGTAAAGTTCCGCCATACGTTCCATACGCTTCGACCACGCCTTGGTGTTAATGTCAGGAATCGTAATTTCCTGATCTTGCATTGTCTTAAAGAATAACGAAGGCCGAGGCTGACGTCCATAATTTAAGAATGCAGGCGACATATTCAACGAACTATGATAAGCCGAATTGTAAGCGAAACGAAATTCGGATAGATGAACATCCCACTCCCGATGATCTTGTCCAACGTAACAAATAATCATGCTCTTCAAAATACGATTAACGCGCTCGACAGGATTCGCCTGCGCGTGATAAATAGGGGACGTTATATGCTTGATAGAAAAATGACTCGCTAACTCTTGAGTCTTCTTATTAGCAAACTCAGTACCATTATCAGTCAACAAAACTGAAGGGGTACCATAACGATGAATCACCATATCTTCGAAACATTTCAAGATACTTGGACCATCTGCCTTCTTCAATGGTGCTAATTCAATCATCTTCGAGAAGATATCTTGACAAACAAGCAGATAACGATAACCTTTATTGGACGGAGGGAATGGACCCATAATGTCCATCGCTACGAAAGCCCACGGAACTTGAACAATCCGTTGTCCCATCAAACCAGCAGATTTATTCTGAGAAACTTTACAAGTTTGACAAATCTCACACTCCCTTACGAACTCTTCAACATCGTTTGTCATCCCTGGCCAGTAGAACGACAAAGCGACACGAGCACGAGTCTTTTCGATACCTAAATGACCCGCAACAGGTGGAATGTGATTCTCAGAAATAATTGCTGTACGAGCATCTGGAGGAGGAACCAACTTCCAAGCATCCAGATCTTCTGCGATAACCGAGACAAAAGGATCAGGCTTGAAACGATACAACTGATCATCCTCAAACTTCCATCCTTTCCATTTACCAGGATTCTCACCAACTGCTTTCTTACGACGGTTGTACCAAACGACATCAACACCAACAGCAAGATTCTCTTCCTCAACATGTTCGGTATCCTGAACAAAAAGTTCCAACACCTCATTCTCAAGACAATCGTCTTCATACATGCGCGAAAGAGCATCCGGTACACGATGTTCTATACCTTGTCGATGAACGACATCATAGTCATAATTTTGAAGATCCAAAGCCCAACGACTCAAACGACCCTTGGGATCCTTCAAATTATGCAACCATCTTAGGCTACTATGGTCGGTAACCACAGTAAAATGAAAACCTTCGATATAACGACGAAAATGTTCGATTGCCCAAACGACAGCCAAACATTCCTTCTCGGTCACAGTATAATTTCTCTCAGCACTGTTCATTGTCCTGCTGGCATAACCAACAACATAATCGACACCGTCGATCTTCTGCATCAGAACAGCACCTAGACCATAAGCACTCGCATCCGTATGCAACTCAAATGGAGCATTGAAATCTGGACACGACAAAACAGGAGCAGTCGATAATTCAGTCTTCAACTGATCAAAAGCGCGCTGCTGCTCCTCAGACCAACACCATTCGACCTTCTTACGCATAAGTCTGGTCAAAGGTTCGGCTATGGTCGAGAAATTATCAACAAATCTGCGATACCACGCAGCCATACCCAAGAAACGCCTCAATTGACGTAGATTCCTCGGAACAGGATACTCTACGACAGGAGAAACTTTATCGGGATCGACATGCAGACCATCTGCATCAACGATAAACCCAAGAAACTTGACAGAAGAACTACAGAAGACACATTTATCCGGATTAATTTCTAATTTTGCTTCTTGTAGACGTAACAAAACCTTCTCCAAAATTTCCATATGTTTCTCTTGCGTTTCGGTAACAATGATGACATCATCCAAGTAGGCAAAAGCATATGGTTCCAGGTCAGGAGTAATCACCTGATCAATCAGACGCTGAAACGTAGCTGGTGCATTCGTTAAACCAAACGGCATACCAACGAATTGAAACAATCCACGATTCGGAACATAAAACGCAGTCATTTCACGACAAAGTGGATCCAACGCTACTTGATGATAAGCTTTCTTCAAATCCAAAGTAGTAATGACTTTCGCAGAACGTAACTTGTCCAATATACCAGTAAGATTAGCGATCAAGTATGCATCCTTAATCGTTATCTTATTTAATTTACGAAAATCAATACACATGCGATATTTATCCTTTTGCTTCACCATCACCACTGGATTACGCCATGGACTATTGGACTTTTCAATAATACCAGCGGCAAGTAACTCATCACATTGCTTCTGCATCTCCGACAAAACTGGAGGCGAAACTGGATAAGCTGGAAGCCTTATAGGACAACTATCTTCAGGAATTTTCATTTTGTGTACAGCAAGTGGAGTGAACTGTCTAGTTCCAGACTGGCGAAAACGTAAACGATCAACCATCTCTTCAATTCGAACTCGCTCTTCTTCTGAAGTCTCCTGCAAGCCCGAAATCTCCACTGGTGCACAACAATCACGTGATTCAATCGGATATTTTACACCCTGTTCATGTATCCACCATTCATTACTGTGACTCTCGAAACCCAACTCGAACGCTCGGAATACGTCTACTCCAAGCAGAACACTGTGTTTCAAACCAGGCATAACAAGAAACTCAACGTCTCGTACGATACCTTTGATATTAATTGGAATCACAACCTTACCATGAACAGTCTCTCGACAACCATTAGCCAACGAAACAGAAGGAACATTCGTCCAATTGACTTGTAAATTCAGCTTATCAATCCAATCCTTCGGAACGCTACGAACACAAGATTGATTTGCACCTGGATCAAACAAAACGTGAAAACTTACCGATCCGATCGTAACCGGCAAATAAATACGAGAATTGATCTTCGAACTCAATAACGAAACCTCAACATCAACTCCAAGTTGATCAGACTCAGAATTAACATTTTGATCATTCGAACTTGATGGAATTTGTGCATGATTCGTAACCTCCAAATGATTTTCTACATTGTCAATATTTTCAATAACCTCTGGTTGCGGAACCTGAACTTCTTCAACCCTAACAACTCGAGACGGTACCGGGTTAGTTACTGTCTCGGTTGAGAGTTTTCCGAATTACCTTTATTACTAGACTTCTTGCACCTTTTACAAGCAGGAAGTCGAACTCCTTTTGCACCACAACCAAAACAGAAAATACCTTCATAAGCTGGTGCAGTACATTCACGTTTCCTGTGACCAGGTTTTGAACAATTGTAACAAACACCTCTCACAACTGAAACGGCACCAGAACTACCTGATGGAACTGACGAAACTGAATTCACAGCCGAAACTTGACTCGGAACAACTGATGGACTACCTTTGTCCCTCTCATTTTGTTGTTTCTTCTTCCATTTTCCTCCAGATTTACTCGACTCACCATTCATCGCAGACGAAACTTGTACGGCGCAATTCTCAAAAATCTTGCCCGAATCAACTTGACCTTTTTTCTTCATATAACGTTCCGCCTGATACGCGAATAACGGATATCGAGTATCACAAGCTGGTGGAGGTTTTGCTAGTTTCGGAAGATTTCTTCGTCGATCATAATCTTGTACCAAATCTTGCAATTCGTCAAAAGTAGTGAAATCACGACGAGAAATTACTGTACGATATTCCGGACGTAAATTACTTAAAGTCATATCTAACCGAGCTGCTTCATTAAAATTCTCGGCTTGTGTCTCTCGCCACATGACTCGAACATTATCGATAAAATCAGATCCTCGTTCTAACTCTCCTTGAGTTCGCATTACTATATCACGAATAGAACGACTTTGCTGGACCTCGCAATCAGAAAATCGATGTATAAAAGCTCTTCTAAACTCTTCAAAACTGTGAATTCGATCGCGACGACCGATCCACCAAACGTACGCTATGTCTCTTAACATCATGGGCATTAATCGAAACAACTCTTCATGTCCCATATGACAAGCTTCACGACAAACATCGATTCTCCTCAAAAAATCTTCAACACTCTCTTCCGGCGTACCCGAAAAGTAAAGTTTCCAAGATTTGACTCGTTCACACGCACTCAGATTCAATCGAGCATTCTCGTCCCTCATTCTACGATTCTCGTCTTGAACATTTTCGTGATGACCCACCAACTCGGATACAGGAATCGGTATCAACCTCATCTCCCCATCAATTAGTTGAAAACGATACGCGCAATCAGTATTAGGAGTCTCAGTCGCGATAACTCGACCTTGAGTACTTGCAGTTTGAACCGATTCTGTTCCTCCCGGAGTACTTGTTAAACCTACGATTCGAACATTATTGTTGAATTGATTTTGATTTATCGTCTCATTATTACTCATTGAAGGTAATACACCTTGACTCGTTTGATTCTGTTGAGTACTGGCAGTCGTTACTGTCGCAGTTGCTCGCGAACTCGTAAAAGTTACACTACTCGTAGTAGCAGTATTGTTATTTGATCTTACAGAAACAACTGGTATCGGTAACGAAAAGTTGAACGGATAGATTGGTGGTATTGGTCTCCGGGTTTGTACCGCATCGTCTTCCTCTGTCCAAGTTGTATTAGGAAATGCGTGTCTACGCGTGGCACGAATCAATCTGTCACGCAAAACTTCAATTGATCCTTGATCATTAAAACCTAAACCCTGTAGTATCACCCGTAATTGAGTCACTGACAAAATATCTATCCACCGGTCAATCTGAAACGATCGATCTCCAGTCTCAACCCCTCCACTTCCAATATTTTGACTATCCCGAACAGTCTGCTCACCATTACCAGACATTATGAATACTCATATGAAGTCAAATCAAAAGAAGGAATAATCGCAGTCAAACAATGGAATCAATAATGTGACATAAACATCAAAACCACAAATTGTCATAAAATCTCTCATTGAACAATCAAGTTCTTAGATAACTATTGTCAAAACGTGTGCAACACGATATTCCAGTAGTCAGGCGTAACTAAAAATTTCAAAAATAAATAAATTTCCAAATAAAACTACTCAAACGCCATTAATAATTGACTACCAATCGTTTTACACCACGACAATCAATTACCAAACAATTAAACTTGTTACCAAACAATTTGTTGTCGTTACCAAACAATAACATTGAATTATCAAAACTTCAGTTTGTAAATAATTCCCAAAACGCGAAAAATAACTTTCAAATATTAATTCCAAAAAGGCCCCGAACAAAAGAAAATTCTAATTAAAAATTTTTCACCCGTTAATTTTTAACGGGCCCCACGTTGGGCGCCAAAAGCTGTGACGTAATTCCGAGGTCTAACGGTAAACCCCGAAATTAAGCACGCCTGAAAATATCCAAAACAAATTCAAAATCTTATGGGCGCCAGGATAATCTAAAATTATCCAAATCAATAAACAAAATAAAATAAAATTCAAAACCCAAAATACTCCCTTACTCTGCTCGACTGTCTCAGCGATCTCTCCAAGGTCGTTTGTTGTGGGTGAGAATAAGGAGTAATAAAATAAAAAAAAATAAATAATTCAAACACAAAATATTTAGGGAAATCAAAAATGTAAATTTAATTTAATAAAATTGTTTAAAAAAAATATGAATAATAATGAAAATAATTAAATAAACAATTTACTCGTGCACAGTACGATATTAATTATTTATACGTCACAAGACGTTTTAATAGACTTTAGTTATTTTATAAAATTTCAAAAATTAATTAATAATTAAAAAGTTATTAATTAATTTATCGTAACAAAATTAAAAATTTCAATCAGTAATACGAAATTTAAATTTGAATAAAATCTAGGGATTTCCCGCCAAATAAAGTCACTATAAAAGTCACTATAAAAGTCACTAGAAAATTCCCTAGGGGACGCTACTACAATGTCCCTGATTTCCCCAACGACCTTGACCAAAAATAAATTTTTCACAATGAAATTTTTTTTTAAATATGAAAAGACAATAACATGAATTACAAAAGAATAATAAAAAAAAATCCTTTTCCTTTTCTTTTCCAGGAATGAACAAAATTATAATAATTAATTAAAAAAAATAATATAGGTTACGTTTGATAACGACGTTTGATGATTGTAAAAAAATTAAAATAAATCATTTAATTGTCAACGAGAGATTTGCATTGAATAAAAAAAATAAAAAAAATAATTAACTAAGAAAATTTTCTTGACGAAAAATCTAATCTCGAAAATTAGAGTTCTTTCTTTCTTTTCTTTTATTCGTTGCACTACGACAAAAAAAAATAAATAATAAAAAAAAATGACTCGAAGAAAATTTTCTTTTTCGACACAAAAATTAATTAATTTAATTTTCGCTCACCAGACAATAATCCTTCTATTGGCGCAACAAATTAATATCTCAAAATGTTCAGTGAAATTTTCTGAACGATATTATTATAAAATATTCCACAATGTTTCAAAGTTTATTTCAAAAATCCTGGTTACAAACAAATTTTGTCAACCGAACGAGCACGCGTCCCAAACGAGAATCAACGCCATGTTGGTCTCGTTACGTGAGGACACCGGCCGGCACGAAAAACTCCAGCGTGGCAGGCTGTGATTGGTCGACGCCTGTGACGTCAACAGGTGACTGTTAGTTGATCAAATTTGAAATTGCAACTTCCAACGATGACAGACGAGACACTCCAAACTGAACAATGTCAGAAATATTATCAGTCCCCTCTCGTGACTGGTGATGCTGGATCCTTCTCCAGACTCTTCCTCTCGCCTGCTCATCCGATGAAGAGCAATTCCATTAATGAAAATCCTTGATTTTCCATTGAAAAAAAAATCTTTGGCCTCCTTCTATCACTGAGTGATTCGCCCAGGTGGTGCTGCCCTCTTCCGCTCAATACGAAAATTGTCGCCGGTGAGCGGTACATTTAAATTTGAAATAAAATAATATAATTTAATTATAATAAAATTTTTATTAATTAAATCTCTCTCATTGACAAAAATATTTGGATTCTCGTTTCGGACGCCATTTTCTAAAATTAACGCGCCCAGACGAAAAATCAGTAACGAGATGAAATATCACGTTACAACATATACACGGAGAAAAGAGAAATGGCAACCATTACTATGTCCACATAGTAATGGCTTTTTTAAAATTGAGCAAAATAGCAAGGATTGCTATGTCCAACATAGTAACCGTTGCTATTCCCAACAAATAGAACCGAAGATATTCTCAAAAAACTGAAAATTACCAAAGAAAGGAAGGGTTTTTGAAGCGTCCAGCGGAAAATAAACTTATTTGAAAAAGGATTTCATGGAGAAATCACGTGACAACTCTCCCCCAGACTTGAGGGAGAATCGCGCGGGAACTAGAGCGTCATCGAGGCACTCGCCCAAGAGCACCAAAGGTGTCAAGTCGCGTTTCGCACTGATTCAATGAATCACAGTTGAATTCAAATCAAGCAACATTGTAAATATATTCCGAAATCAAAAAACGCGATAGCGTTTTGCGCCATGTGCACGTTTAACACGTGCACAGCGCTATATATACATTTCCTTACAGAGGCTTTTTTTCTATTTTTTTATGAAAGTCTTTTTTTTCATCACCAAAAATACTACACGTCCCTTGCAGTATTTTAGTGTGAAAATGATGCTTCAATGATGAAAAAAAGATTCTGAATGTTTAAGAAAAAATATTTTAATATGAGCCACGCCCCATCCCGCCGTTTTTGTCTAAAATGAAAAGTCGGTGAGACATTTTTTTGAAACGTTGGCTGCATTCGGCCGGCTGAGATGAATCGGTGAGACATTTTTCCTAAACGTTGGCGGCACTGACTATCAATGTATACCCGTCAAAACAACAACAGTGCACTGTAACCTCAAAAAGTCCGGAGTAATATAAACCGTGCTAGGCAGTTTCTCAAACGAAAAAAAAATCATTAATTTATAAGAAAAATATGAATTAATGAAAAAAGTTGATGGAAAAAAATCACAGCTCAAATTGTATTGGAATAATTGGAATAATTGAGTGATTCAAAAAAAAAAAAAAAATACAATCGGCTACAGATAAAGTCATGGAAAAAAAAATCTAGGGTTTTTGAAGGTCCAATGATACTAATAATTAAAAATGAGAAATTCTATAATATTTTCCATCAATTACGTAAATTCGTGCCAAAATTCGATGTCATTTTGTAGTTTAGTTTTCGAGAGAAAAATATTTGAATTTATAGATTTTACACGAGAAGATGAAAAAAGGACGGAATTTTCTATACCGCTCGCGCGGTAAAGCAGATTTCCTGCTAATCCTATCGGCTTGCCATATCTCTCTGTACAAAAATTGGAACTTCAAATATTTTTTTCTTGAAAACTTCGCTCCAAAATCAATTTAAATTTAAAAGCAGGACACTCCTTCTGATCTCATTAATTCATTATTGAGAATTCAACTGAAATGAAGTGATACTAATGTTCGAAATTCCTAAAAAAATTTAATTTCTACATAATTTTATGAATTTTCGATCATTTCTTTTTTCATTTCATTCTTTTTTCACTAAATGATAATCATTTTCATTATACCTAATAACAGTGTTCTAATCTGTCACATAAAATTGATCCTCAAAAAATTGCATAGATTTCTGACGAAGCTTCACACGTAATTTTCTCCCTTTTCTTTTATCACTTTCACCCATTTCTTGGAATTTTCATTATTCTCAGTGTTAAAACTTGGCCAGGGCGTTCAATGCTCAAGGTCAGGAATTTGAAGATTCCCGCCAGGGCATCCATCTTGCCACATTGGCAACTTCTCCATCGGCTCAACGGAATCTCCCGAGAGGCCTCGGGAGGTAACGAACGCCCGAATCGGCATACCTTACTTGCCTTTCGGATTTCGGCAAGACAACTTGGCTCTTGGCTTTCGGCTAACTCACGAGGATGTGCGCGACTCACCGAACGGTTTCTCATTCAAACTTCTTTCCGGACAATTAACGCATTTTTATGCACTAATACAACTGAAAATCATCACATCAAGTGTTAAAATTCACCAGTAAATTCACCGCTGAAAATACCAAAGAATTAGTGTAAAATAGTTAAGGTTCTATACAATAAAAGGAACGTTAGCCAAATCGGCTCAAGAAACGTGCATTTCAATCTCATTTTCTCGACCTCGCCAATTTTCAGGCTTCTCAACATCTTTTCTCACCACCACTCACGGACCTGGGCATCACCGTCGAAAATTCTCCTCTCGAAAAATCACCTAGTTTTTTAACACTCAGAATGAATTGGAAGCTTAGCGAGATGGAACAATTTTGCCTGAAGTCTTTTCTGCTGAGAATTCTAAGAGCATGACAAAATATAAAGGAAAAACCATACCTCTGTTAGTTTCCGAGCTGATGTAGAAAAAATATTGAAAAAAAGATTTTTCTCTGCTTTACCTTCCCAAAGAGTACAGACACTCTTTGACCTCTCGATTATCAAATTTGTAGTTTTCTGACAATATTCCGAAATCTAGACGAGACAAAATGATCTTACCCTAATTCTCTTTCGGCCACAATTCCTAGAATTACAAAAAAAGATTAGGACAAAATCGCGCTATTCCACTTAGTTTCCAAGTTATTCTAAAACAAGTGGAAACTTACTTTAATTATAGTTATCATTATAGTTTTATGTACTAAGTCATTAGCAAATCAGTTCCGAATGGTTCTCCTTTTTATTAGCGAACATTCAATTTTGAATATTCCCCTAATAATCACCTGAATGAGATCGACTGAGAATTTGTTTTGAATTTTAAGATAATTCTGAGAATTGAAATTTCAAAAAATTGCCTCTACTTTGAAAACGAACTGTAAATGAAGCTTCTTCATGCAATATCAATAGAATTAAAATAACTCAAGAACTAATGACGAGAAAAATCTGGATAAATTCACATAGTTACAGAATATGGTATCGAATGTTATAAATTCCTCTGGACGGAAGCGGTAGAGAATTTTTTAAAACATTGATTTTTTTGAAAAAATCCGAAATTCATCACATCTCAAAGAGTACTGAATGAGTTCCAAGCGATGAGGCCTCAAAAGAAAGCATTCACTAAAACAAATATACTGTGAAAACACAAGATTTTCAGGTTGAAGTCTTACCGTTTCTAAGTGAAATCGAATTCTTTTTTTTTTTTTTTTTTTTTTTTAATTTTCAAAAGTTGAGAACTCGCATCCATGAGATTGACGATTTTCATCAGGTGATGGGTGCGACACTGCACGTTTTGAGTAAAGTGCAACGTTGCCAATAACCATTAACGACTCGAAGTACCAGCCATTTTCATACACACAAATCGAGTGATGTGACAACACGGTGGGAAGAATTTCCACTACGATGCCAGTCGCGTAGTGAGCAGCGTGCCACATCCCGGTGTAATCGTGCGAGAATCTTATGAAATATTTATTTAATAATTTTCTCGCTATCTGGCTCGGCTTGATGAATTACCCTTAATTCGATCAAACCAGTCAGATCGATTCTTCGCAGGTCCGGTCGCCAGGTATTTTTTCTAATAATTAAAAATACCAAAACAATTATTACACAAAAAAAAACTAATTTTTTATTCTCGAAACACATTTAACGTTATACACAAAACACTTATTCAAACTTATTTAATATTATTAACACTAAGTTTCCTATTTTATCGACGCACACTACTTTACCGAGTAGTATTAACTTTACGCGGGAGGGTTCTGTGCTGTTGAAGAGTTCAAATTAGACTGCCTCTCCTCCGTACGCGCGCCACTTATATACTGCGGCGTGCTATTGTTTTTTTTCTTAATTCGTTAATTGATTAATTATACGATTTTCATGTATACTATCAACTTTTCAGTCTTCTAGCGATTACTTTTATGCTCATCATTAATGTATGATGTACATATTTCGCTACTTTCGTGAAAAGTTGATTCTCCCAATTTTTAGTCTTATCGTTAACATAATAATAACTTAGAGATTATTTTGATTCAACTGATTTTCACTTATCCTTTAAATTAACTGACATCTGTTAATTAATCTTCCTGGTCATTATTTTTAGTACCAAACTAATCATAATGACCTCAGGATTACATTGATCACCCTATTTTGTCTCATTAATTTATTTCATTAATTAAAAAAAACCCCTTTGACTTCTTTTTAAATTAACGACTATTATCCCTATCTTCCGCCTAGGTAGCGCCACCATCGCCCTATTAGGATGTTACAATTTTAATATGGTACCTCCGGCCTAGATGGCGCCACATAGGATGAATTTCCTATGTCGCTTGAACATAACCTCTTTCACCGGAATCGGACTCACAAAAAAATATATTCCACAAAAAAAAGGTCCTTTTCGATTCGCAACATTATTTAAAAAGGATTCCAAAAGTTACAATTTGATATTTCTAGTCTATTAGTTGATATTCACATTTTCGTACCGAGTGCGGCATCACGCTCATAGCGCGGGTTCTCAAGGGTTAAGATTTCCAAGATCTCAAGACACTTAGAATATGAAAAAAAATATCACGTGATTTCATAAGTTCTGCGTCCGAATATCTAGTTTTTTTACGATATTGTAAGAATGACAATATCCAAAATGACGCAAAAGAAATGAAATATGGCCCGACAAATTATTAAAAATAAAAAAAACGTGCCATGTGCACGTTTAAAACGTGTTGTTTGGCAGGCCAAAAACTGAACCAGGGTTGGCTGTGCAAATAATAGATGAATGGACAGAAAAATTATGTGGCAAATCAAAGATTCAAAAAATATTACGCAAAAGAATGGAAATAAAACCCAATGGCAGGGGGAAATATAAAGGAGGTAGGGAGAAATTTTCAATTCAACTTATCTATCTATAATTGCAGCAGTAAAGACGGAAAAGTAGGCCTTTCTACGTAAGAAAAGAGCTTTGTCCTTTCACTATTGGTAAAAATGCACATGGCGCGCCCGGTTTTTTCCAAATACATGAAATCATTCTGTAACGTAATGAAGATGATGATGATTACACATCATTTTCAATAAACATGTATGAGGGAAAGCATTTGTTCCATAGTATCACACACTCATTAATATGCAACAGAAAAATTAGTTAAACAGTTAGAAAGGGATGAATATAACCTCAACCAGCTGTTCTTTGAATTGGTATGTGATTCATGGAAAGTTCATAAATTTATGAGAATCTTGAAATAATAAATATTTGCTCATCTGGAAATCAAGATGATTATTAGGCGACTGACCTAGCCTTTATTAAGTTAAGTCGTTCTATGATTATACAGACTTCTATTTGAAAAAAAACCGGGCGCGCCATGTGCATTTTTACCAATATATTATAATAAATTAACTGAAGTGGATTAATTGAATTATTTCGTTTATTATAAACTATTAATCCCTTCAAATGGTGACCCCGTACGTTTCTTGGACCAATCACCAGTTGTCCGAAAATTAATTACATTTTTGTTTGTTTTCATAAATAAATGAAGCTACCAAGTTTTGAGCTTTTTAATTGCAGCTACAATATCAGCTCTATCTTCTGCATTTATTCCCAATACAGCACCTGATAGCAATAATGGCCTATCAATTTTCATCTTTCCAGCTATGTATCTCGCCGAGGCCAAGTGCCTCTCGTCACCGAATAAAAGGCTGAGAATTACAATGAAGGCAATTAGAAATATTGCGATTGAATTAGTCAATGAGTTTAATGGAATAATAGAATTTTGGAGTCAATTCTTAGAAATATCTTGAAATTAGAGCGGAATATACAGAATAATAATTAATTTTATTCAACAATGATGGGGCGATAACACGTTGAGACATTCGGCTTAGTTCGAACTGACTCAGGTGGAAACGGAAATTCCCAGGGAATAATTGAATTTGAACAGATTAGTGTGCTCGGAGATGGATCTTGAATCAAAAACTGAAGTTCGAAATTATAAAACAGGCTCAGAGAAAAATTTTTTTTTTTTTTTATAAATGAATCTCTTTATATGATACGGAAAACAACAAAGATTCGACAATTTTTAGCATTTTTTTTCTTCTAACAGATAAAAATTATAAAGAAAGAAGTGTAATGTGGTGTAGAAAATTTGAAAATCTATAAGTACAGATTTTTTGAATATTTTTTCGATAGTAATTTGTTTCTTAAAAAAAAATCCAATAATTTGTTGGCCGTGTGATAATAATTATCAGCAAGTACATAATAGTACATTACCTAACAAGTGCGGTAAAGTACTTTTCTGACGAGTATGAGGTTGCAAAACGAGCCGAAGGCAAGTTTTGTAATCACACGAGTCTGAAAATCTTTACCGCACGTGTAAAGTGCAATTTTTTTACGTACAACGTGTGGAAAGTGCCACTGACCACACTCGTAGCGTGCGGAAAACAAATTTTATTATGCCCAATCAGCATTATTATATTACTTAATAATAGGGAGCTAGCATTGTTTTTTTGGCTTGGAGCTATTATGAGAATGCAGACAATTTGCCTTGGCAATTTGTCTGCATTCTCTCCCAATCATCGAACTATAATTATTTTTGCAAATTCAAATTTCTCGCGCGCTCCCATCAACTCTACTACATGCTGCTAGTGGCGCTCCTTGCTTGGCCGGATGACTCACTATTATGTAACCAGTAAAAAAAAAAGGAGTTGGTTTTATTGTTATATTATAATAAAACTAGCGAAAGAACGAACGGGAGCTGAATTCTCTCTCGACAACACTCTCTCTATTCCAGCGCCTATGGCCAATGGCTAATGTTCTATGGAAACGACATGCCCGCGATTCGTCAAAACCCGAGGAATAGGTGAAATGACTAAGGTGGAGGAGGTATTCAGCTTGCGTTGCTCTTCACGTCCATTCTTTTGTCAGTTCGTCTATACCTTGTTTTTACTGTTTCTGCTGGTGTCCCCCTTTTCCATCAAGTTGTGGAGAAAAAACCATTATGGATCGCCATGAGGTAATCGTCTCTGTAAATAGCGACATTGACTTCAGCGTGCTAGGGGCGCTCATCAACAACGCCATAAACATTGAGACTAACCTAGGTGAGATTAGGTTTTTCAATGAGAAGATAACTACACTGCAAAAAAATGTCATTAAAAATTACTGTGCCTTCCCAGTAAAAAGTGGGACTGCCGAAAAATTACTATACCTGCGGAGTAAAAATTACTGTTGGCACCGTAAAAATTGATGGGATTCTCATTAATTTTACTGAAAGGTTTAGTAATTTTTACTCCGTAGGTATTGTAATTTTTCTGCAATATCCTTCTTGGTCCCACGTTTATTGGGTGGCACAGTAATTTTCAATGAAATTTTTTTGCAGTGTATGATGAAAAGTTTCCATCATAGTTATTTATGTTTCGTCTCTGCCGAATGATACAAGCACCGCCGTAAAATTATTTACAAGTGATTTGTCCACAACCTCCTGTCCTGAACCTCCGTCGCTGATGTATAAAAAAAAAAAAAAAAAAAAACTTATCTTCCAAGTCCATTCTGGTGATTTGTATAAGAGAGATTGAATGTAAAAGCTTTTTCCATGTTTCAGATTTTGGGACTACCTATCATTTGGATGTAGCATCTGTCATATTGGGCAAGTCTCAGGTTTGTGCCTATGACGTCATGACGGAGTGCAGCACTGTGGTTCGCACTTTGGTCTATTTATTTAAAAATCAACAATTGAAATATGTCCGTCATTATACTGTCGAGCGCTACAGAAATGGTGCCGGCATAGAGGTACTCGATAACAGTGGCAGTTGGTTGGTATTGAAGAACATCAACCGATCATCGGCGATCGTGCTTTGTTGCCCTTGGGATGTTGTTGAGAAGGCGTAAAAGTGCGAATCCAGTGCCACCTGCACGTTTCTGAATGTCACTCTGTACAATGAAGCACTCCTACAGCGTGTCACATTGATTGATTCCAATAATCTGATGTTTCATCCAAGTAGTCGGAACTACCTAGAGCCACTTGCTCGATCAGCAACATGCGTCGTCTTTGCGAATACGAGCCTGCCTTCACTGATAACAATTTTAAACATGCATCTCACATGGAGGCAGAATGCCCAGGTGTCAACAGCCAGCCTCACAGCGTTGGACATTGCGCAGATACGAAAAATTTTAAAAGCACAATATCATTGTATGAATGTGTAACACGTTCTCGGTTTTACGGCGGATTGTAATAAAATTATAACTCTTGCGCTTAAAAGTAATTAGGGGAAGACGGGTTAAAATGAACACTTTAATTGAACAGTTCGAGATAGAATTTTTCTGATGATTCCATTGAAAAGCTGAGAAAATTTCAGGCGGAAAACATGAGTCAAAAATTTTATTTTTCAATTTTGTGAAAAATTTTCATTTTTGGCCAAGTTTTGAAAGGATTTCCCTTTGAAAATCGAAAAAATTCACTTTTTTGGCGATATCTCTGGTTCTATTAGTCGTAGCGACCTGGGGTTGTGCTTAAATGAAAGGTGAGCTCATTTCCCATCGATTTATGTGGTTTAAACTTTTAAATCAATTTTTCAAATAGTTATAGGCCATTTTCTGAAAATCAGTTTTTGCTCTATAAGTACTTGAAATAATTGAAGTTTTTCTCTTAAAATCCCATAAATCGATGGAGAATGAGCTCACCTTTCATACAAGCACAACCCCAGGTCGCTACGACCAATAGAACCAGAGATATTCCCGAAAAACTGAAAATTTTCAAAAAATAGAAGGGTTTTACCTTCAAATCTTGAGCAAAAAATTGAATTTTTTAAAATATAAAATTTATATTAAGGAATATTTACCCATAGAGTTTTGTCTGTCTTTTATGAAAGAACACTCAAAAAATAAAATGAAATGTGTTGTCGTACATATTATGTACGAATACAACAGCACATCCATCATACACTTTTTTTAAAGTTATGATTGGAGAGTTTGAAATTTACAAACGAAGCTCCCTGGTTGATCCTGCCAGTAGTGATATGCTTGTCTCAAAGATTAAGCCATGCATGTCTCAGTACATGCCGCATTGAGGTGAAACCGCGAAAGGCTCATTGAATCAGTTATGGTTCCTTAGATCGTACTCACATTTACTTGGATAACTGTGGTAATTCTAGAGCTAATACATGCAAACCAGAGTTCCGACCAGAGATGGAAGGAACGCTTTTATTAGATCAAAACCAATCGGTGGTGGGTTTCGCCCGTCCATCGTTAACTTTGGTGACTCTGAATAACTTTGTGCTGATCGCATGGTCTCGTACCGGCGACGAATCTTTCAAATGTCTGCCTTATCAACTGTCGATGGTAGGTTCTGCGCCTACCATGGTTGTAACGGGTAACGGGGAATCAGGGTTCGATTCCGGAGAGGGAGCCTGAGAAACGGCTACCACATCCAAGGAAGGCAGCAGGCGCGCAAATCACCCACTCCCGGCACGGGGAGGTAGTGACGAAAAATAACGATACGGGACTCATCCGAGGCCCCGTAATCGGAATGAGTACACTTTAAATCCTTTAACGAGGATCCATTGGAGGGCAAGTCTGGTGCCAGCAGCCGCGGTAATTCCAGCTCCAATAGCGTATATTAAAGTTGTTGCGGTTAAAAAGCTCGTAGTTGAATCTGTGTGCCACGCTGTCGGTTCACCGCTCGCGGTGTTTAACTGGCATGATTGTGGGACGTCCTACCGGTGGGCTTAGCTCTGTGTAAAAGCAGGGCGGTCCAACTAATATCCCATCGCGGTGCTCTTCATCGAGTGTCGAGGTGGGCCGGTACGTTTACTTTGAACAAATTAGAGTGCTTAAAGCAGGCTATTTTCGCCTGAATACTGTGTGCATGGAATAATGGAATAGGACCTCGGTTCTATTTTGTTGGTTTTCGGAACCCCGAGGTAATGATTAATAGGGACAGATGGGGGCATTCGTATTGCGACGTTAGAGGTGAAATTCTTGGATCGTCGCAAGACGAACAGAAGCGAAAGCATTTGCCAAAAATGTTTTCATTAATCAAGAACGAAAGTTAGAGGTTCGAAGGCGATCAGATACCGCCCTAGTTCTAACCATAAACGATGCCAGCTAGCGATACGCCGAAGTTCCTCCGATGACTCGGCGGGCAGCTTCCGGGAAACCAAAGCTTTTGGGTTCCGGGGGAAGTATGGTTGCAAAGCTGAAACTTAAAGGAATTGACGGGAGGGCACCACCAGGAGTGGAGCCTGCGGCTCAATTTGACTCAACACGGGAAACCTCACCAGGCGCGGACACCGGAAGGATTGATGGATTGATAGCTCTTTCTTGATTCGGTGGGTGGTGGTGCATGGCCGTTCTTAGTTGGTGGAGCGATTTGTCTGGTTAATTCCGATAACGAACGAGACTCTAGCCTGCTAAATAGGCGTACTTTCTGGTATCTTGAAGGCCCTCGATTTCGGTCGAGTGGTTTTTACTACCGACGTACAAACAAATCTTCTTAGAGGGACAGGCGGCTTCTAGCCGCACGAGATTGAGCAATAACAGGTCTGTAATGCCCTTAGATGTTCTGGGCCGCACGCGCGCTACACTGAAGGAATCAGCGTGTCTTCCCTGGCCGAAAGGCCCGGGTAACCCGCTGAACCTCCTTCGTGCTAGGGATTGGGGCTTGCAATTATTCCCCATGAACGAGGAATTCCCAGTAAGCGCGAGTCATAAGCTCGCGTTGATTACGTCCCTGCCCTTTGTACACACCGCCCGTCGCTACTACCGATTGAATGATTTAGTGAGGTCTTCGGACTGGTGCGCGGCAATGTTTCGGCATTGCCGATGTTGCCGGGAAGATGACCAAACTTGATCATTTAGAGGAAGTAAAAGTCGTAACAAGGTTTCCGTAGGTGAACCTGCGGAAGGATCATTAACGTGTTCATATATATAACAAAAATATATAGTATTGATACACAAAAACTTTTAACAAATATGCGAAAGCATGATAAATATATATTTTGAACGAGCAATATTTTTTCATTAAAATATTGTCAAAGAAGTTTCGATATTATATATATGTAAATATATATAATATCAAGTATAAAATCGAAAAATAGATGTATCTGTGGTAACTTGAAGAGGCATAATTTATTATGTCTATGAAGGGCTTAAACTCCTGAGGATTTTGAATGACAAATTCACCACAATAGAAGATTTTATATGAAGAAACTTCGAAATATCTGCCGTAAGTAAATTGAGTTAGTTGTATTATACCTACAATATATTTGCACTTCTGTGTAAATTTGCGTAGCTATTTACTTCTATTCTTTTGCTGTGTACGGTAAAGTGAATATTAAGAATTAATTTTCTTCAATATTTACTAATGCATATCTTGATTTTAATCAAGTTTGTGAGATTCTGTTTAAAATTGTAAAGCAATAAATTAAAAATTGAAATGATTACCCTGAACGGTGGATCACTTGGCTCGTGGGTCGATGAAGAACGCAGCTAATTGCGCGTCAACTTGTGAACTGCAGGACACATGAACATCGACATTTCGAACGCACATTGCGGTCCACGGATCCAATTCCCGGACCACGCCTGGCTGAGGGTCGTTTACTGTCAAAAAAACTGCTTACATTTGATTTTTACAATCAATTGTACAAGCGAATAGAAATAATATTGAATGTTCGTTTCAGTTTTTTTTTCTGAACGTCATTTTAAATTATTACATATATAATTTTCATAAATTTATACACAGCCCACGTTATTACGGTTGTCTTAATAAATTTATGCAAACTTTGATGATTATTGAAAAATATAAAACATAAAATAATTATTATATAATAATTTTGTGGCCGATCATCGAGTCCCTGAACTGATGAAATAAATTTAGTTGAGACGGACAGATCTTGATTGCGTTGCCATAAATATTATTTATGAAAAATCAAAATTTTGCATTTTAAGACACAAACGTGTTGTTAAATTTTTTCAATGAAAAGAGGCATAATATATTGTGCATAAATATAAAATAACTATGAAAAAAGAATATTTTTTTTATATTCATTTGACGACCTCAGAGTAGGCGAGACTACCCGCTGAATTTAAGCATATTACTAAGCGGAGGAAAAGAAACTAACTAGGTTTCCTTAGTAGCGGCGAGCGAACAGGAAAGAGCCCAGCACTGAATCCCACGATTATGTCGTTGGGAAATGTAGTGTTTAGGAGGATCTATTTATCCCGTAGTGTATTCTTGTGTCCAAGTCCATCTTGAATGGGGCCATTTACCCATAGAGGG
>OY998102.1:640000-665000 GCA_963921955.1 Aleiodes alternator
CTCTTAACAAGCAGAACATCAGAGTATCTTCAATAACCATCAGTTGGAGAGGCATATGGTCAAATCATTCAGACATCTTCCTACGTGGTCTGGGCCTGTCTTACAGTGCTCTTAGAGGACTCACTACCCGAGTAATCCAAGGTTCGCACATGAACTTCAATCGTTTCAATAAAATGACATCCGTAGCAAATCATGGAAGATGGCCATGGAGACTATGAGTGAGTCGTTGATGAGATCCCGAGTGTCACGAGAGGGAGCAGAAGAAAAGTGCATATAACTTGACAACGGTTCGTCCTACACAATTTTTGCTCAAGGGCAATTTTTGAAGTGGAGCGTATGAGCTTTCATTTGTGCTCAAAATGAAACCAGTGTGACGAACACGAACCGCGCATCAACAGTGTGAAGTGTCATGAGTGGTATGGTGATGGATGGAAAGAATGGGTCTGATGATAAATGCAAAGATTGTGTATGGTGAGGTTTGAATGTATGAGCTAATGAGCTGGAAAGTGGCAGTGGGAATACAAGTGAATCGAAATTTCGATGCGTGATGGAAAAGTGCAATAATGCATGCGACGAATGTGTGAGTTCATTATTGTACGTATGAGTGAATTGGATGGAAAGTATTAGTGGTAGTATGTGCGATCTGCGTGAAGAGTGTAAAGCCAGAAAAGACACAATTGAACAGAATAGGAGAATTTCCTAATGAGTATGAATATTTTAAGTCAAGCGAATATATAAGAATTATGTATAGACATATTCTGATCAACTCTTGTGACCTCCCCCTAAGATCACGACATTTTTACCCAATGATATTTTGTATTATTTCTTTTATCTCCTGGGAGTTGCGCCTCACGCCTCTACCCATATGTTTGCATTTAGTTTGTAACCGTACCCATGCGGTTCATGGGCAATAAATAATATTCAATAGCCAAATGCCTCGTCATCTAATTAGTGACGCGCATGAATGGATTAACGAGATTCCCTCTGTCCCTATCTACTTTCTAGCGGGACAACGCCTCGTCAGATAAATAGACGAGGGGTGACACAAGCTTGAATATCAAGCCACATGAGTGATTAAAAATTAAGGATTGTCAATATCCTTATGTTATCAACTAAGTGTGAATAGGCAAAGGACCTATAAAGGGGTATAGAGGCGGTGCGCGAACCACCAAATCTAGGCCGAGCATTGCCATGCTTGGGCCTTTACATGGCAACTGCATCAAGACTTTGCCACAATAGAAAGGCAAGCACCTATAAGTGCGCCTTCGACAACCCAAAGTAGGGTATCCGAAAAGGGCTCGAGGGTTGAAGGTCACTGGGAGAAAGTGACTAAGCTCCTAAACCTAGGAGGTTATTCATTAGTTCCGCGAGAATACCTCCAAACTAGTCAACTAGTGGTAACTTGAAGAGGCATAATTTATTGTGTCTATGAAGGGCTTAAAATCCCGAGGATTTTGGATGACAAATTCACCACGAAATTGAAGATTCTCATGAAAGAAGCTTCGAAGTCCTGCCGTAAGTTCTGGTGCGCAGAGCCCATTGCTCTGCTCCCAGGCTGTGTACGGTATGGTGGGGGCCACGAATATACTACCGGTGGCGCTCACCCATGCACACCTTGACTAAGTCAGGTGTGTGAGATTACTGCTCTTTTCAGAGCACGAATTGTGCGCTCCGAACCCTCCTGAGGGACAGCAAACCAGAGGCAGGCAACTGTCGCTGAGACTACAGGAGAGGAATCGGTAAGTCCTACAACCAGAATGGGCGGAGGCTGGTAACCTAGTAAGCTGCTGGGAGTAGGCAAAGTCCTGGATCGGATAGTGCTTAGACCTCGCCTGCTAAGCTGCCGAGCTCAGGCAAGTATGAGAGTGGGACTGAAAGGTGATGGATGCGTTGTTGAATGGGACTCGCTTCTGATGTCGCCTAAACTCTATTTTTCGGATATGAGTTATGGAGGAGAGGCCCGTAACCATCTCGGGGAACCTCTTCTTCGGCGGCTTAGGCGGAGTGAATGGGCTCTGTTTGCCAACAACTCTAAATATTTCGACGAAGCTGCATGTCCGCGGACATGAAGGAATCACCGCCCCGAGGTATCCCCGTGGACGCCATTTCAAAGTCATTTATGACGATGGAATGGTGACGAAGTATTCCTCCGGTGGCACGATCGAGCCGGCAGTATCGGATTTTTCCGAGACTGTTCCTGGCAGCAGAGGTTTTGACATATAACACACCTCCAAAAACATGCGGGTCAGTTGATCCCCGACCGATGGGCCTTATGTGTCCGGGTGGCGTATCAAATTAATTGTCCCTATCTACTGGTGGGAGGAACTACGACTCTCTTAGGCCTTGAGGCAGGCATCGCCAGCCTGACTTAATGTTGAATTCTTACTGCAGGGAGGAAACTTTAACTGTCGTTACAGGCCTTTGAGGAGTCATAGTTAAGCATACAGGTACCTTCACGAGGTTCCCGCTAAAAAGGATGCATATCAGAATCCTGTCACTGCACACTAGTGGTAACTTGAAGAGGCATAATTTATTGTGTCTATGAAGGGCTTAAAATCCCGAGGATTTTTAATGACAAATTCACCACGAAATTGAAGATTCTCTTGAAGAAGCTTCGAAGTCCTGCCGTAAGTATTCGGGGCAGTTGTATTATACCTACCCTCGGGTGGCTATTTGCTTCTGTCCTGTTGCTGTGTACGGCGAGGGGCTACCGGAGACAATAGTCCGAGGGTTCACTCGATTAGATTGTGCCCACGGAAGGGCGGAGGTTGTGACATTGTCACGGAGACGAGGAGGAGTAATTAAGAATAGAATAGCATGGCGGCCAGCTGTCTGTGCTGAAGCACCAGACCAAGTAAACATACGGCTTGCTCATGCTAAAACCACTACTTTCATTTCCATTGGGTATACCTTACATACGAAGGAGCCCGCGTAAATATATATGGGCATACCTCAACACGGAGGAACCCAAGTTAATATAAACCTAAAGGCTGCCTCAGTTGAGTAGAAAAAATATAACCGTAAATATAAACCCATCACCCTCAACTGAGGCCGAGGTGGACGAATACATCGATAAACGTGAATATAATATATACAGTGCCCGCCCGCAAGGGTGGGCATGTCACGTTGTGCAAAATATAAAAATCGATGTATGAGTTCACGTGACTTGAATATAATAATTTTACGACCCATCTGTCCAAAAATAGTCAGGGCAGATGGGTCATGTCACGTTGTACTCAAAGCCATATGAACGTTTGATTCATAGAAGGAGT
Source organism: Aleiodes alternator (assembly GCA_963921955.1). Lineage (NCBI taxonomy): Eukaryota > Metazoa > Arthropoda > Insecta > Hymenoptera > Braconidae > Aleiodes > Aleiodes alternator. Next base: position 643,273 of record OY998102.1, read on the forward strand.
GGAAATTGCGAGAGCTTTGAGCGCAACATCGTACTGCCTCAGTTGAGGAGGGAAAAATGTAACCGTAAATATAGAACCCTCCACCATCAACTGAGGCCGAGGTGGACGAATACATCGATAAACGTGAATATAATATATACAGTGCCCACCCGCAAGGGTGGGTATGTCACGTTGTGCAAAATATAAAAATCGATGTATGAGTTCACGTGACTTGAATATAATTTTGCGACCCATCTGTCCAAATATAGTCAGGGCAGATGGGTCGCGTCACGTTGTACTCAAAGCCATATGAACGTTTGATTCATAGAAGGAGTGGGAATTGCGAGAGCTTTGAGCTCAACATCATACGATGTTCAGTAATTGGAGGAATGAGGCAGAAGCAGGGATAGCTGGCTGCAGAGCATACACGATAAACGTGCAAGGCGGAGGGGAGGACGGCGGATGGGTGCGGGCTTCAGGGCTTGCACTCGCCACTGTTCTCCCTTCCGCCTTATTTTGTCAGAAAATATTTGATTGTATGAATCAAAAACAACTATGAATCAAATACTTTGAAGTAAGAACACGATGAACGTGCAAGGCGAGGGGGAGGATGGTGGATGGGTGTGGGCTCTGGGGCTTGCACTCGCCGCTGTTCTCCCCTTCGCCTTATTTTTATTTTGTCAGAAGATTTCTGATTGTATGAATCAAAAACAACTATGAATCAAATTCTTCAAGGTGGTTGCTTCATGGTTTCATTCATTTTGCATAATAAAATGTATTTCATCTCACATTTTCCTTTTCCGGCATATACGCGGGTTACTGGTTACCGCAGCTGCCTGAGCAGTTAGTAGTCCTTCGGGCGAAAGCTGCCTTTCCCTTCACACAGCCATGCTAATGAATCACTTTCTTCCACAGCGGTTCGACCCTACATCGCGTAGATGAGGGGGCCCAACGATTAATGACTATTCATATTACAGCTCAACGTCGTCGGACGAGAAAAACGCATTTAACATGATGGAAGGGCACAATTGTGAATCTATTTCTGGAGGCAAAACTGTCCCTGCTCGGATCTCCAGGGGGACACAATCGTGCGTCACTTTCGAGGATCTACAAAGGACCAGGCAATCATCAAGAAGAACGGCGTGTAGTCCAACGAGGGAGCATCATCCCGCACAGGCCTCAGCTTCAGCATGTGCGTTGGTGACACCCGCGTCGACTCGTTTTTCTTCTTCTGCTCGCTCGGTGCGGGTGTCACTCCATTGTGTTCATTGTGTTCGTGGTGCCCGGCAAGCCTGCGATTGCCGTACACCATCCAAACCCGCGACCGGTCCAACCCTCCGCGAACTTCAAATCAAATTAGTTAGATGCGATAGCGTGCGACCAACGCCCCACTCACCGGCCCCCAACACTTCAGCGAACCCAACTTCAAATTCCACTAAATCCTTTCCTCCTCTCAAAATCCTACAGCTGAACATGGCTCGCTCAGCGGTAGTAGCCGGAGAGGTGCGACAACTCGCGTACGATAAGCAGCTTGACATATTGCTCCTTCAAGAGCCATATGTCACGCAGCAAGGACCAAGTTGGACTCTCTCTGGCTTAGGATCTGGCATTAGGGTTGCTGCGACACGGACATCCCAACCTTGGGCCGCTGTCGGAGTGTGCAGTACATCCATCCAGATTGTACACATCTCGCAACTTAGTACACCGAATTGTGTATGTGCGGAGATCACAACGCGCGGCTTCTCGTTTTACGTCGTCTCTTCGTACTTCCAGTACAAGGACGAGCGTGAGGAGCATCTGAAACAGTTGGAGAAGATTCTCTACTGTTTGATAGGTAAGCGTGTGCTGATTGGTGCGGACGTCAATTCTCAGTCACCTTTATGGGGTCCGAAGGAAGCCGACGAAGGAGGAGAGCTCCTGGAGGAACTCATAAGAGGGCGGGAATTGGAAGTCTTGAACGACCAACAGCAGGGCCCAACGTTCGAGACGACAAGGGGGTCGTCTTACATAGATGTCACACTTGCGTCTCCGTCACTATTCTCCCTCGTGCGAGAGTGGAAGCTCCAACATGACTGGAGCACTAGCGACCATCATCCGGCAGTTATCCTGCTGGGAGAGCGAAGTGCCTCAGGCGGGAATGATAGCGCGAGAGATGCAGCGCACCCTCTCAGATTCGACGAACGTCGAGCTGACTGGGGGCAATTTGCTACGTCTGTCGAGAAGTACTCGGCTGAGCTCGATAACCTCCCACTGGAGTCTGCACAGGATGTAGAAAACTGGGCAGAGAGTCTTACACGGGTGCTTATAAAGGCCTGTAGCGACTCGATGCCAACCAAACGCCACCACCGTAAACCGAACCCGTGGTGGCCCCCTAAACTCTCTAGGTTGCGTCAAGTGGTGGCCACTTTGCGTAAACGTTACCAGCGGGAGACGGCCCCAGAGAGGAAACTACGCGCGAAGGCGAGCCTCCAAAAGGCGAAAAATAGATACAAATACTTTATCCGCAAATCGAGATCGGGTAGCTGGAAGCGCTTCGTATCCGTGGAGGGCAACCAGAACCCCTGGGACCCTGTATATCAAATTGCGGCGGATAAAGTTAAAGCGAGCACGGTGTTGAGCTCCTTGCGAAAGGGAGATGGCACCTCAACAACGAGCATGCGGGAAACAGCCGAACGGCTTTTAGATATTCACGTCCCGGACGACGACCCAGCGCTAGATACCCCAGAACAACGCGAGATTAGAGAGCGAGTTCGCGATCGAGAATTAGATACCGAGGATGCGGCGCCTTTCACAGCTGTCGAAATTAATATTGCGGTTGCTAGCATGTTGAACGGGAAGGCCCCAGGGTGCGATCGCGTAGAAGTCCGTGTGCTGAAGCAGGCGATTCGAACCATCCCCGGATGCTTCGTGACCCTCTTCAATGCGTGTTTAGAACATGGTGTCTTTCCTGCGGCCTGGAAGGAGGGCTCACTCCTGAACCTCCTGAAAGGCGCGGACAAAGACCCAAGCGATCCGAAATCGTATAGACCAATTTGTCTCCTTTCAGTTGTCGGTAAACTATTTGAAAAACTTCTTAAGCGGCGGCTAGCAACCACGGTGCTAACCCCAGAGAAAATATCCGAGCGACAATACGGATTCGTTCCCGGGAAATCGACGGACGATGCGATCGCCGAAATGCGAAGAATGGTAGAAGAGCGACCCGAGAAGTATGTAATCGGCATACTCTTTGATATTTCAGGAGCCTTCGACAATGTTTGGTGGCCACTTGCACTCCAGGCACTAGCCGATCGAGACTGCCCGAAGAACGTTTACAAAGTACTTAAAAACTACTTTGAGAACAGGAGGGTTAAGATCGCTTGGGACCAGGAAGAGGCTACGAAGCAGGCATCGAGGGGATGTCCTCAAGGATCTGTGTTGGGTCCCGAATTCTGGAAGCTCATGTTTGATGATCTTCTCAGAGGGCTCCAGGATAGATTCGGGGACATTGCGGTTGCGTATGCGGACGATCTCATAACGGTTATACCGGGGAAGTCGAGAGAAGAGTTGGAGCGTGTAGGACAAGAAGTAGTCGACTTCATCGTGTCCTGGTGCGATTCGGCCAAACTCCAATTATCCAAGAGCAAGACAGAGGCTATTGTCCTGAAAAGCAATTGGATAAGGAAGGCCCCGATAGGCAGAAGGGGGGGGGGGGGCGCGAGACCCGACCGAAAACGTAAAGCGCAGAAGAAGGCAACACTTGACTCCCACCCACCAACGATTAGGATCGCCGGGGAGAAAATCAAGTTCCGCGATAGTGTACGCTACTTGGGCGTACACTTCGACAAATGCATGGAAGTAAGATCACACGTAGCCCACATCCGAAAGAAAACAGCAAAGCTGTTCGGTCGATTGCGGCGGTTAGCGAGAAAGAACTGGGGAATAAAATATCGGGCCCTCCGAACAGTGTACCGCGGGGTGTTCGAAGCCGTAGCATCTTACGCGGCTGCAGCATGGGCAGACCGATGTGATGAGCACGACCTTCGAGCACTCCGCAGTATACAACGATCAGCGTTAATCACGGTTACAAATGCATACCGAACTGCATCTTTCGAGTCACTTTGCGTAGTAGCGGGAGTTCTCCCGATAGAGCAGCTCCTACAACAGCGCGCGGCGAGGTACCACCTTCGAGCCGGGAATGTGGCTAAGATCGGGAACGTCGAAATCGCGCCTCAACCAGAGGATGGGAAGGTCGAAAACGGTAACGAAAGGGAGGGTGAAAACGAAGAGCGGCCAAATCCCGTGGCAATGATCAAACGCGAGGCAACGCGACTGTGGGGGGAACGATTCGAAAACTCGGACAAGGGAAGGGTTACCTTTGCGTTCTTTGCGACGGTTCAAGCGCGCCTGAAGGCGAAATATGTACGACCGGATTTTTACGTTACACAAGTTTTGACGGGGCATGGGCAGTTTCGATCTTATCTTCACGATCGGGGCCTTGCCACCACAAGAGCGTGCGAATGTGGAGCCGCGGAAGACAGCGTCCCTCATCTCCTTCTTAACTGCCCAATATATGCTCCACAGCGAGAGTGTTTGGCAGAGTACATAGAAGGACTCGACTGGCCGGAGGCGGCAGCAGCTCTGATGTCGTCTAAGGAGTCTTTCGAGGCCTTCTCTGGATTCTGCAACGAGTGTATGTGGTTGAAAGCTGCCGTGGCTTACGCGCGGGATGATTAAGCGAACAACGTTCATGTATGGAATTGAATGCGGAATGTGAAATGCTTGAATGATGAAGAGTGCATAGTATTGAGAACCTCTAGGCCAGTGGTCTATTTGAGGCATTATTATTTCAAATGTAAAGAAAGTAATTTAAGTAGCTTCAAGGGCTGCAGTTTCTGTCTGTCGGAAGCAGAAACCACAGTTTCAGGGCCCTGCAAACTTCGCCGGATCACCCTGTCTCTCGTAGCCTAGGTCTGTAAAAATCTTCCTCCTTTCTCTATTCACAAACCTACCTTCATCCATCTTTACGAAACTGTGCGTCCGCGGACGCAAGGGAGTCACCGCCCAGAGGTACCCCGTGGATGCCGACCCAACATCATTTTCATGGAGTTGGGACGGTAACGAAGCACTCCTTCGGCATCTCGATCGAGCCGACAGTATCGGATTTTTCCAAGATTGTTCCTGGCAGCAGTGGTTTATTAAAATGTCCAAACCCCAAAACATAGTGGATCAGTTGATCCCCGACCGATGGGCCTTATGTGTCCGGGTGGCGTATCAAACTGTCCCTATCTACTTTCTAGCGGGACAACGCCTCGTCAGATAAATAGACGAGGGGTGACACAAGCTTGAATATCAAGCCACATGAGTGATTAAAAAAAATTAAGGATTGGTAGTATCCTTATATTATAAAGAACTTAGTGGAAACAGGCGTTCTGTGCCACAAAACTCTAAATATTTCACGAAGCTGCATGTCCGCGGACATGAAGGAACCACCGCCCCGAGGTACCCCGTGGACGCCATCCCAAAGTCATTTATGACGATGGGATGGTGACGAAGTGTTCCTCCGGCAACACGACCGAGCCGGCAGTATCGGATTTTTCCGAGACTGTTCCCGGCAGCAGAGGTTTATTATTTTTTATAAACCCCAAAAATAGTGGATCAGTTGATCCCCGACCAATGGGCCTTATGTGTCCGGGTGGCGTATCGATTAATTGTCCCTATCTACTGGTGGGAGGAACTACGACTCTCTTAGGCCTTGAGGCAGGCATCGCCAGCCTGACTTAATGTTGAATTCTTACTGCAGGGAAGAAACTTTAACTGTCGTTACAGGCCTTTGAGGAGTCGTAGTTAAGCATACAGGTACCTTCACGAGGTTCCCGCTGAAAAGGATGCATATCAGAATCCTGTCACTGCGCACTAGTGGTAACTTGAAGAGGCATAATTTATTGTGTCTATGAAGGGCTTAAAATCCCGAGGATTTTTAATGACGAATTCACCACGAAATTGAAGATTCTCTTGAAGAAGCTTCGAAGTCCTGCCGTAAGTATTCGGGGCAGTTGTATTATACCTACCCTCGGGTGGCTATTTGCTTCTGTCCTGTTGCTGTGTACGGCGAGGGGATACCGGAGACAATAATCCGAGGGTTCACTCGATTAGATTGTGCCCACGGAAGGGCGGAGGTTGTGACATTGTCACGGAGACGAGGAGGAGTAATTAAGAATAGAATAGCATGGCGGCCAGCTGTCTGTGCTGAAGCACCAGACCAAGTAAACATACGGCTCGCTCATGCTAAAACCACTACTTTCATTTCCATTGGGTATACCTTACATACGAAGGGGCCCGCGTAAATATATATGGGCATACCTCAACACAGAGGAACCCAAGTTAATATAAACCTAAAGGCTGCCTCAGTTGAGGAGAAAAAATATAACCGTAAATATAAACCTACCACCCTCAACTGAGGCCTAGGTGGACGAATACATCGATAAACGTGAATATAATATATACAGTGCCCGCCCGCAAGGGTGGGCATGTCACGTTGTGCAAAATATAAAAATCGATGTATGAGTTCACGTGACTTGAATATAATAATTTTACGACCCATCTGTCCAAATATAGTCAGGGCAGATGGGTCATGTCACGTTGAACTCAAAGCCATATGAACGTTTGATTCATAGAAGGAGTGGAAATTGCGAGAGCTTTGAGCGCAACATCGTACTGCCTCAGTTGAGGAGGGAAAAATATAACCGTAAATATAGAACCCTCCACCATCAACTGAGGCCGAGGTGGACAAATACATCGATAAACGTGAATATAATATAGACAGTGCCCACCCGCAAGGGTGGGCATGTCACGTTGTGCAAAATATAAAAATCGATGTATGAGTTAACGTGACTTGAATACAATTTTGCGACCCATCTGTCCAAATATAGTCAGGGCAGATGGGTCACGTCACGTTGTACTCAAAGCCATATGAACGTTTGATTCATAGAAGGAGTGGAAATTGCGAGAGCTTTGAGCTCAACATCATACGATGTTCAGTAATTGAAGGAATGAGGCAGAAGCAGGGATAGCTGGCTGCAGAGCATACACGATAAACGTGCAAGGCAGAGGGGAGGACGGCGGATGGGTGTAGGCTTCAGGGCTTGCACTCGCCGCTGTTCTCCCTTCCGCCTTATTTTGTCAGAAAATATTTGATTGTATGAATCAAAAACAACTATGAATCAAATACTTTGAAGTAAGAACATGATAAACGTGCAAGGCGAGGGGGAGGATGGTGGATGGGTGTGGGCTCTAGGGCCTGCACTCGCCGCTGTTCTCCCCTTCGCCTTATTTTTATTTTGTCAGAAGATTTCTGATTGTATGAAACAAAAACTACTATGAATCAAATTCTTCAAGGTGGTTGCTTCATGGTTTCATTCATTCTTGCATATTAAAATGTATTTCATCTCATACTTTCCTTTCCGGCACATATGCGGTCTCATGTCCCTCTCCGCAGCTGCCTGAGCAGTTAGTAGTCCTTCGGGCGAAAGCTGCCTCTCCCTTCACACAGTCATGCTAATCAATCACTTTCTTCCACAGCGGTTCGACCCGACATCGCGTAGATGAGGGGGCCCAACGATTAATGACTATTCTTATTACAGCTCAACGTCGTCGGACGAGAAAAACGCAATTAACATGATGGAAGGGCACAATTGTAAATCTATTTCTGGAGGCAAAACTGTCCCTGCTCGGATCTCCAGGGGGACACAATCGTGCGTTGCTTTCGAGGATCTACAAAGGACCAGGCAATCATCAAGAAGAACGGCGTGTAGTCCAACGAGGGAGCATCATCCCGCACAGGCCTCAGCTTCAGCATGTGCATTGGTGACACCCGCGTCGACTCGTTTTTCTTCTTCTGCTAGCTCGGTGCGGGTGTCACTCCATTGTGTTCATTGTGTTCGTGGTGCCCGGCAAGCCTGCGATTGCCGTACACCATCCAAACCCGCGACCGGTCCAACCCTCCGCGAACTTCAAATCAAATTAGTTAGATGCGACAGCGTGCGACCAACGCCCCACTCACCGGCCCCCAACATTTCAGCGAACCCAACTCCAACTTCCACTAAATCCTTTCCTCCTCTCAAAATCCTACAGCTGAACATGGCTCGCTCAGCAGTAGTAGCCGGAGAGGTGCGACAACTCGCGTACGGCAAGCAGCTTGATATATTGCTCCTTCAAGAGCCATATGTCACGCAGCAAGGACCGAGTTGGACTCTCTCTGGCTTGGGATCTGGCATTAGGGTTGTTGCGACACGGACATCCCAACCTTGGGCCGCTGTCGGAGTGTGTAGTACATCCATCCAGATCGTACACATCTCGCAACTTAGTACACCAAATTGTGTATGTGCGGAGATCACAACGCGCGGCTTCTCGTTTTACGTCATCTCTTCGTACTTCCAGTACAAGGATGAGCGTGAGGAGCATCTGAAACAGTTGGAGAAGATTCTCTACTGTTTGAAAGGTAAGCGTGTGCTGATTGGCGCAGACGTCAATTCTCAGTCACCTTTATGGGGTCCGAAGGAAGCCGACGAAGGAGGAGAGCTTCTGGAGGAACTCATAAGAGGGCTGGAATTGGAAGTCTTGAACGACCAACAGCAGGGCCCAACGTTCGAGACGACAAGGGGGTCGTCTTACATAGATGTCACACTTGCGTCTCCGTCGCTATTCTCCCTCGTGCGAGAGTGGAAGCTCCAACATGACTGGAGCACTAGCGACCATCATCCGGCAGTTATCCTGCTGGGAGAGCGAAGTGTCTCAGGCGGGAATGATAGCCCGAGAGATGCAGCGCACCCTCTCAGATTCGACGAACGTCGAGCTGACTGGGGGCAATTTGCTGCGTCTGTCGAGAAGTACTCGGCTGAGCTCGATAACCTCCCACTGGAGTCTGCCCAGAATGTAGAAAACTGGGCAGAGAGTCTTACACGGGTGCTTATAAAGGCCTGTAGCGACTCGATGCCAACCAAACGCCACCACCGTAAACCGAACCCGTGGTGGTCCCCTGAACTCTCTAGGTTGCGCCAAGTGGTTGCCACTTCGCGTAAACGTCACCAGCGGGAGACGGTCCCAGAGAGGAAACTACGCGCGAAGGCGAGCCTCCGAAAGGCGAAAAATAGATATAAATACTTCATCCGCAAATCGAGATCGGGTAGCTGGAAGCGCTTCGTACCGGTGGAGGGCAACCAGAACCCCTGGGGCCCTGTGTATCAAATTGCGGCGGATAAAGTTAAAGCGAGCACGGTGTTGAGCTCCTTGCGAAAGGGAGATGGCACCTCAACAACGAGCATGCGGGAAACAGCCGAACGGCTTTTAGATACTCACGTCCCGGACGACGACCCAGCGCTAGACACCCCAGAACAACGCGAAATTAGAGAGCGAGTTCGCGATCGAGAATTGGATACCGAGGATGCGGCGCCTTTCACGGCCTTCGAAATTAATATTGCGGTTGCTAGCATGTTGAACGGGACGGCCCCAGGGTGCGATCGCGTAGAAGTCCGTGTGCTGAAGCAGGCGATTCGAACCATCCCCGGATGCTTCGTGACCCTCTTCAATGCGTGTTTAGAACATGGTGTCTTCCCTGCGGCCTGGAAGGAAGGCTCACTACTGAACCTCCTGAAAGGCGCGGACAAAGACCCAAGCGATCCGAAATCGTATAGACCAATTTGTCTCCTTTCAGTTGTCGGTAAACTATTTGAAAAACTTCTTAAGCGTCGGCTAGCAACCACGGTGCTCACCCCAGAGAAAATATCCGAGCGACAATACGGATTCGTTCCCGGGAAATCGACGGACGATGCGATCGCCGAAATGCGTAGAATGGTAGAGGAGCGACCCGAGAAGTATGTAATCGGCATACTCTTTGATATTTCAGGAGCCTTCGACAATGTTTGATGGCCACTTGCACTCCAGGCACTAGCCGATCGAGACTGCCCGAAGAACGTTTACAAAGTACTTAAAAACTACTTTGAGAACAGGAGGGTTAAGATCGCCTGGGACCAGGAAGAGGCTACGAAGCTGGCATCGAGGGGATGTCCTCAAGGATCTGTGTTGGGTCCCGAATTCTGGAAGCTCATGTTTGATGATCTTCTCAGAGGGCTCCAGGATAGATTCGGGGACATTGCGGTTGCGTATGCGGACGACCTCATAACGGTCATACCGGGGAAGTCGCGAGAAGAGTTGGAGCGTGTAGGGCAAGAAGTAGTCGACTTCATCGTGTCCTGGTGCGATTCGGCCAAACTCCAATTATCCAAGAGCAAGACAGAGGCTATTGTCCTGAAAAGCAATTGGATAAGGAAGGCCCCAATAGGCAGAAGGGGGGGCGCGAGACCCGACCGAAAGCGTAAAGCGCAAAAGAAAGCAACACTTGACTCCCACCCACCAACGATTAGGATCGCCGGGGAGAAAATCAAGTTTCGCGACAGTGTACGCTACTTGGGCGTCCACTTCGACAAATGCATGAAAGTAAGATCACACGTAGCCCACATCCGAAAGAAAACAGCGAAACTGTTCGGTCGATTGCGGCGGCTAGCGAGAAAGAACTGGGGAATAAAATATCGGGCCCTCCGAACAGTGTACCGCGGGGTGTTCGAAGCCGTAGCATCTTACGCGGCTGCAGCATGGGCAGACCGATGTGATGAGCACGACCTTCGAGCACTCCGCAGTATACAGTGTAACGAGGTTTCTCGTTACGGCTATCGTATCGGCTTATGCCACCTTCGGGTGAAGCTATTCAAGTGTAGAGCTCGAGGAGACTCACACATGAACAGCTAGAAAATACTACCGCGGTGCCATCTGCGTAAGATGACACCTTAAAATTATCGAAAGCTAACTGACACGTCAGTGGGTTTTATATGCGGCTGAGGATAAGGCAGAAGCCCAGCTGAAATGCTGGCGCTCCACTAGAGATGTCAGAGTTATCTCCGGGCCTGGCAGTGGTGTGAGAGGAAGAATCACGCAGGCGCACGGAGAGACCTCTAGACGAGGAGAAGCAGCCTCAGCCGATATAAATAGACCCAACGACACGGTGTTGAGTTAGTCTGTCTTGGGCGGCAGACTCGAGAGGATCGGGAGACGTCCCTGGATCCTCTACCGCTCACTTCGGTGAGAGTTATCGTTGGTTGCCCGTAGCGTGGCTACGTGGCGTTTCTCGTGTGGATGGAGACGTCCGGTATTCTCTGGGTGACGATAGATCAGAGGAATACTGCGGACGGGCTCATCCAGAGGCTATCGCGGAATACCCCAATTCCGACTTGTTCTCGCTAGAGGGACTGTGACTAGACCCACGCCCCTCTACCATAACCAGCACACTGGGTTACCGGGAATGGATTGCCCATGCCATCCATTGGGGTTAGTAATTCCCCGAGTAATTACTGCCGAAGGTTCAGCAGGTTATCCCGAAACCGCCCTAAGAGGTTATGCGTGGTGAGCCCAGGGAAAACCAGCACACAGTGAGTTTTGTTTATTCCTCCGGTAAAGAATAAACTGGCGCCCAAGCTATCGAACCGTGTGTGTGGAAAGGGATGGCCGGAAGTGTGACGGGATTGGACGAAAACCCGTTACAAAATGGCGCCCAACGTGTGTAGTACGACTACAGTAAGGCTAGCGAGAAAACCCAGTTTTCAAAAGTGAAATAATTACTGTGTGACGTAATTTATTCAAAGATCTCGTGATTGAGTCCATTTTGCCATGGCTCGATCAATAATACCGTGATTGAGTCCATATTACCATGACTCAATCAATAATACCGGGATTGAGTCCATAATACCGTGGGTAAGTCCATGATACCATGGTTCAGTCCATGATACCATGGTTCAGTCCATAATACCATGGTTCGGTCCATAATACCGTAGTTCAGTCCATAATACCGTAGTTCAGTCCATAATACCGTGAGTGAATCAATGATACCAAGATTGTGTCAATGATACCTCAATTGAGTCAGAATTAACGAAAATGAGAATTTTCGAAATTCAAACTGACTCAAAAGTTCGCGCGTGACTAAACTAATCCACCAAGGGGCAGCACGTCACGGGCCTACTACAGCTATCGCAATTATCGACAACTGGAAGGTAATTGGGTTATGGAAAAACCCGAGAGATGTCTCCTGATGTACTAAAATCAATCAAAATCATCAGGAGAGATTTTCCTTGAATAAATTAAAGGACAAGGGAATACCGATAGGCGTCGCATTTTTTCTGCAAGTGGTGTATTGTATTTGAGGTGTTAAATTCTAAAATTTTTTCAGATTTAGCACGTTCAGAATAGCAATTATACCAAAGCAATTCAGAATGAACGTAACTATCGCTAACGATGACTGCAACAATAATGTTCAGTCAATATCGAAGGAGAGGGAAACCTCTCCACAATTACCGAATGGTAGTGTCCCTGATATTGGGGAATGTCCAAATATGGACATGCCTTCAATCTCGGACCTATTACCAGATCTGAACCTTGCCGAGGCAACAGAAGATCTGGAGAAATTACTGGAGGAAACCCATGTGGGGGAACCAGTAATTTCAGGCTCTCGCAACGAAGCGACAGTCACAAAGGAGAGCTTAGATGCACTCCTAGAGACTGTCCTTCGTGACCCTCGTTTACTGAGGCGTTTTTACGCCAAAGTAAAGGAGAGGGAAGCTCTGGGGATGGATTTGCAGACTTCAACTGCACCACCAGGTGGCGCAGTTGAAATGCAAAAACCCCCCTTTGCTCCGACTAAACAAGTCGGATTGAACTCGCAGGAGTCATTGGGACAGCCAGTGACATCTGCCGGGGCAATCACGGCTATGGAGGTGGAAACAACACCTCAGTCGGTAGCAAAGGAGAAGGAGACTCCCCTTCCCCCGAAGAGACCTAAAAAGTCTCGGAAGGCGAGGAAGGGTGCTACCGTAGCCACTCCAGCCTTGTGCTGGAACTGCCGTAAGGCAGGGCATCGGTTTACCGACTGCCCGAAGCCTCGAGGCACTTTCTGCAGAGGGTGCGGACGAGAGGGGAAGACCCTCAAGACCTGCCCGGCTTGTAGAGAGGGCTGGAAGGCTAGAGGACCGTACATGGCGGCCATTGGTACGAATGTGCCACGACATGTACGGGTGCCTAGAGGGCGCCCCGGACCTCCGAAGGGAGAACCGAGGGAGACGATGCCGAAACATCGTCGTCCCAAGGGGAAACCGACGGGAGAAGGGGCAAGGTCTATCGCAGCAGCGAAAGCGGCGGTGAAAGCCAAAGCAGACGCAGCTAATGCAGCGGCGGAGAGACTACTCAAAGCCAAAACTGCGAAGATAGACGCGGCACCACCGTCGACGTCAAAGGGGTAATGGCAACCACTGAGGGCTATCGGAGGCTCTCGTGGCTTTAGAGCCAAAAACACCCCTTCCCCTTCCCTTTTTCCTTTTTCCCCTCCCCAAGACGCCCCAAAAGGATGCGTGGCGTGGTAACGCAGTCCGAATACAGATTCACATCTGTAAGGGCTAGGGATGGCGTATAGAACGCCATCTATTAGTACAGAAATGTGCTAAGAGGCTATCGAACAGAGGTTTAGCGCCATCTGTGAGTACGAAAAGGTACTAAAACGGTTATCGACGCTATCGACAGCAAAAACTCCCGTACAGTCGTCAGAAAGAGGGCGCTGTACAAGAAAAGTGGGAGAAAGACCTCCCCACCCGAAAAAATTTCCCCCTCCATGGGAAAAATGGGTATATAAGGAGGAACAGTCGGCTCTCGGATTCAGACTGGTCTGATCAACCATTCTGCTATCGAATCCTTTTCCTTGAGAAATCGAGAGAAATGACTAACGACAGCGATACGCTGACCCCAGGTACCCAGCCTAATGGTGCAGTACCCCCGGGGACACTACCGACCGGTGAGATACAACCGGATCCCGTGCAAGCCACCTCACTAGAGGAGCTAGCGGCTATCGTGAAAGCAATGCAAGAGCAAATTGCAGCGCTAATACCGCAAAGACGGACGCAAGTCCGCAGGGCCGGAGGAACTAACCTTAGGGTAGAAGTTACTCCGCCAACCCCAGAGCAGCTAACGCAACAATTAGATGCGGCAGCTTCTCAGAGAGGGATATCGCCACCGCCATCTTTGGCAGAGGGGTACGCCACTCCAAGACTACTCGGTTGAGGGGGCCTCCCAGTCGCAGCTCATGTTGCGCACGACCACTTGAAAAGGTGGGGGATATCGTTTAACGGGAAACGAGAGGAAGACGTCGAAGAATTCATTTCTTCACTAGACGACGCACTCGTTTCGCTATCGATACGTGAGGTAGATCTCTTACATATCCTTAGGGGTCTGTTGAAGGGTTCGGCACTCACATGGTACCGTGGCATGACGTTCTTTAATTGGACTGAAGCCAAAGAAGCGTTCCGAAGACAATTCGGAGGCCTAGACTATCAGGTCCGTCTTAGAGATGAGATGTATAGGCGAACGCAGGGCCAGCAGGAATCTGTGGCCGAGTATATGCGTAGTGTGCGCGGTTATTTCATGAAAATAACGCCACCTTTGGACGAAGAGGCCAAAGTATACACTGCATATACAAACATGCTACCGAAATATCGAGCGGGAATCGATATTGACCGCAGGCTAACGATTGAGGATCTCGAGCGGAAGGCGTTACGTAATGAATGGAATTACGAATGCGCCCGAAACTACCGACCCCCTCCACCAGCAGAAACTGCTGTATGTCCAAGTTTGGCGTACAAGGAGCCTAAGAGTTTCGTCAAGAAATTCCCAAGGCACCAAATCAGAGCAGTGGAAGTGGAAAGTGAAGAGGAGGAGGAAGAGCTATCGGAAGAGGAGGAAGAGATTGACGACCTATTGGAAGTCATGAGACCTCCCAAATATCGAAAAAATGGACGTCAGTCCAATACCGCTAGAGGGAAGGCTTCAGCGCCCTCTGGACGTTCCTGCTACAATTGTGGCGAGGAAGGGCATACTTGGAGGAGTTGCAAGAAACCACCAAGAGAGCCAAGATATCGTCGTGACGAAAAGGAGAAGTCGAGACCGCAAGGTGAACAGACGAATCCAAAAAACGGCCAAACGGGCTCGTAGGAGTCACTCAGTTGACCACGAAGCCCGATGCGTCGGATATCGTACGAAAAGCGAACCACGAAGATCCAATAGGAGAAGTGGACCTCGCTAGAGGGAGCAGCATGTCAGACAGCTCCCTATTTCCTGAGAAGCTCAACGAAAAAGTTGTGGTGGAGGAAACTACCGAGTCTGGTAACAGGCAGACATATGAGGATATCGTTCAAAATCCAGCAATGGAAATTGATACCGGGAGTGACATACTCGTCTGTGCAGCTAACGCTTCACGACCAGTAGCATTCTACGCCACCCTTACTATAAAGGGAAAGCAAATTAGAGCGTTGGTTGACTCAGGAGCAACACGCACGTTTGCTGGCGAGGCAGGAATTGAAACTCTTTCCTCTTTAGGGATAAGTTTCAAAAGAATTCCGCCTAGAAGGGTTCTCGTAGCCAATGGCCAATTGACAATAGTCAAAGAGGCTTCTGACTTACCGATCGGCTTGGGAGGCCGGGTAACCAAAGTGGAAACACTATGGATGCCAACGCTAACGGAAGACTTCGTCCTCGGGCTCGATTTCCTGAGAGCAGCACGGATGGTGATAGATTTCTACGGTGAAACGTGGTACTATCGCGATAATCCGGAGGAAAAGTTCGTCTTCACACCGGTAGAGACCGCAAATAACATTAGTGTTTGCAATGGTCTCAGAGTACCGCAAAACGAGGAAGCGGTTCGACTCGACGCTTTCCTCAAAGAGGTTTTACCGCCGGTTTCAAAGAAACCTGGGATATCGAAACTGCCGCCGATGAAAATCGATGTGCAAAATAACGACCCAATCAGGCAAAGGCCACACAGGCAAGCGGAGATTATGCGCAAAGCCATGTGGAAAGAGGTTGATGAAATGCTGGTTAACGGCATCATCGAACCATCCAATAGTGATTGGGCAAGCCCTGTCGTTATGATCAGAAAACCGAATGGGAAAATTCGGTTCTGTGTCGACATGAGGCGGGTTAACGAGGCAACCAAAAAGGATGCCTATCCATTACCGAATATGGCAGCGACACTCGATGAGTTACGACAAGCCTGTTACTTGTCCACTATCGATTTGAGTCAAGCCTATTGGCAAATACCGCTAACCGAAGAGTCTAAGGAAGTGACTGCGTTCATTGTCCCAGGACGAGGGTTATTCCAATTTAAGGTAATACCCTACGGGCTAACGAATGCGCCAGCAGTTTTCCAAAGAGCCATGGACAAACTGCTTGGACCAGAATTCTATCCACATGTGTTTGTGTACTTGGACGATATAATAATCGTCTCCAAGACATTCGAAGAACACTTAATGTGGGTAAGAAAGGTTATCGACAAACTCTCAGGAGCTGGATTAATGATTAATCCAGAGAAGAGTAAATTCTGCCGACAGGAGGTGAAATACCTCGGGTTTATCGTGGACAGTCAGGGACTCAGAGTAGATCCAGACAAAGTCCAACCGGTTCTCGAATTCCCAGTACCAACGAATTTGAAACAAATTCGACGCTTTTTGGGTATGGCATCGTGGTACAGACGATTCATACCGCAATTTGCGAGTATTGCGGAACCGTTAACGAAGTTAACGAAGAAAAATCAACCATGGACATGGGGTAAAAACGAACAAAAAGCGTTTGAAACCCTAAAGAAACACTTAACAAGTGCGCCAACACTTGCTTGTCCTGATTTTTCAGTACCGTTTACGCTGCAGACTGATGCAAGTAACGTTGGGATAGGAGCAGTCCTCACCCAAGTTATCGATGATCAGGAGAGGGTAATAGCATATGCTAGCCGCTCACTGACGGATCCCGAAAAGAAGTACACAGTGACAGAGCAGGAATGTCTAGCCATGGTTTGGGCAGTAAAGAAATTCCGGTGTTACTTAGAGGGGTACTCCTTTACAGTGATCACAGATCACAGCAGCCTCCGTTGGCTTCATAACTTGAAGGACCCAACAGGAAGGTTAGCGAGATGGGCTCTCGGATTGATGGAATACGATTTTAAAATCGTACATCGAAAAGGTGCATTGCATCATGTGCCGGACGCTCTTTCGAGAATACCGGAAGATGCGGACATTAAGCTATCGCCATGCACAGACACCAATGATAAATGGTATCTGGATCGCATGAAAGATATAGAGAGGGTACCGGAGAAATTCCCAACGTGGCAAATCGTCGATGGACTACTGTACCATCATCGACGAACAGATTTGGCTGACGTAGAATTTCATGATCTCGACGCGTGGAAACTAGTTCTCCCGCGTGAATCTCGTAGGCAAGCCATTGAGGAATGCCATAGGTTACCGCAGGCGGGTCATCAAGGCATTGACCGCACCTACCGACGCCTGACAGTGAAATACCACTGGCCAGGGATGCTCAAAGACGTAATTTCATACGTCAGCACATGTGACGAATGTCAAAAGTGCAAAGTCGAGCAAAAGGCTCCCGTAGGCTTAATGGGCAGAAGAGTGGTGGAACAACCATGGACCGTGATATCCGCAGATATCATGGGATCACTCACTCCCAGTAAGCAAAGGTTCTCGTACATACTTGTCATACAAGATATGTATACGAAATGGATAGAGGTCTGTCCACTTCGTAAAGCTAACGGTGCCAACATTAGGAAGGCTATCGAAGATCTCGTGATCAATCGGTGGGGAACACCGAAAGTGTTACTCACGGATAACGGCACAGAGTTTGTCAATAAAGACATTAAATCTCTCGTGCAACTAACGGGCATGTCACAGACGACAACGCCACCGTATCACCCTCAGGCAAACCCAACTGAGCGGGTAAATCGCACACTAAAGGCGATGATACGGGCATATATCGAGGCTGACCATCGAGAGTGGGATATACACCTGGGCGCATTTCGTTTTGCGTACAACACGGCGTACCACAACTCGTTGCAAGCAACACCAGCTTTCGCTAATTTCGGCCGAGAGCCGGAATCGGCAATCTCAGTCCGTAGAAAGCTGGAAGGGGATATCGAAATCATTCAACAGCCTACAGCTCAGTGGCTAGAAAGAATGAAAAGGCTGGATACTTTGCGAAAAGTATTCAAACACGCTCTCGCAGAGGCTCACGACACTCAGTCTCAACCGTATAATCTACGGAGACGAGACAGAGAGTATGTGGAAGGCGATCTAGTATTATCTAGAAATCGCGAGCTATCGAACGCAGGCAAAAACAGATCAGCCGCGTTAAACAAGCCATTCGTAGGGCCCTACACAGTCACGAAGAAGCTATCGAAGACTGTCTACGAATTGGCGGATCTCGCAGGGAACAGTAAGGGAAAGATGTCCATACAGGACCTCAAACCGTACAAACCCGACCTATCGCTTGGCCCAATCGAAGAGTCTGATGAATAATCGGATTCGGGTCGAATCCTTTCTCCACGGAGGGAGGTATGTAACGAGGTTTCTCGTTACGGCTATCGTATCGGCTTATGCCACCTTCGGGTGAAGCTATTCAAGTGTAGAGCTCGAGGAGACTCACACATGAACAGCTAGAAAATACTACCGCGGTGCCATCTGCGTAAGATGACACCTTAAAGTTATCGAAAGCTAACTGACACGTCAGTGGGTTTTATATGCGGCTGAGGATAAGGCAGAAGCCCAGCTGAAATGCTGGCGCTCCACTAGAGATGTCAGAGTTATCTCCGGGCCTGGCAGTGGTGTGAGAGGAAGAATCACGCAGGCGCACGGAGAGACCTCTAGACGAGGAGAAGCAGCCTCAGCCGATATAAATAGACCCAACGACACGGTGTTGAGTTAGTCTGCCTTGGGCGGCAGACTCGAGAGGATCGGGAGACGTCCCTGGATCCTCTACCGCTCACTTCGGTGAGAGTTATCGTTGGTTGCCCGTAGCGTGGCTACGTGGCGTTTCTCGTGTGGATGGAGACGTCCGGTATTCTCTGGGTGACGATAGATCAGAGGAATACTGCGGACGGGCTCATCCAGAGGCTATCGCGGAATACCCCAATTCCGACTTGTTCTCGCTAGAGGGACTGTGACTAGACCCACGCCCCTCTACCATAACCAGCACACTGGGTTACCGGGAATGGATTGCCCATGCCATCCATTGGGGTTAGTAATTCCCCGAGTAATTACTGCCGAAGGTTCAGCAGGTTATCCCGAAACCGCCCTAAGAGGTTAAGCGTGGTGAGCCCAGGGAAAACCAGCACACAGTGAGTTTTGTTTATTCCTCCGGTAAAGAATAAACTGGCGCCCAAGCTATCGAACCGTGTGTGTGGAAAGGGATGGCCGGAAGTGTGACGCGATTGGACGAAAACCCGTTACAACAGCGATCAGCGTTGATCACGGTTACAAATGCATACCGAACTGCATCTTTCGAGTCACTTTGCGTAGTAGCGGGAGTTCTCCCGATAGAGCAGCTCCTACAACAGCGCGCGGCAAGATACCACCTTCGAGCCGGGAAGGTGGCCAAGATCGGGAACGTCGAAATCGCGCCTCAACCAGAGGATGGGGAGGTCGAAAACGGTAACGAAAGGGAGGGTGAAAACGAAGAGCGGCCAAATCCCGTGGCAATGATCAAATGCGAGGCAACGCGACTGTGGGGGGAACGATTCGAAAACTTGGACAAGGGAAAGGTTACCTTTGCATTCTTCGCGACGGTTCAAGCGCGCCTAAAGGCGAAATATGTACGACCGGATTTTTACGTGACACAAGTTTTGACGGGGCATGGCCAGTTTCGATCATATCTTCACGATCGTGGCCTTGCCACCACAAGAGCGTGCGAATGTGGAGCCGCGGAAGACAACGTCCCTCATCTCCTTCTTAACTGCCCTATATATGCTCCACAGCGAGAGTGTTTGGCAGAATACATAGAAGGACTCGACTGGCCGGAGGCGGCATCAGCTCTGATGTTGTCTAAGGAGTCTTTCGAGGCCTCCTCTGGATTCTGCAATGAATGTATGTGGTTGAAAGCCGCCGTGGCTTACGCGCGCGAAGATTAAGCGAACAAAGTTTATGTGTGTGATCGAGTGCAGTTTGCAGTATGCTTGAATGATGAAGAGTGCATAGTATTAAGAACCTCTAGGCCAGTGGTCTATTTGAGGCATTATTTTAAAGATAACATAACTAGAGTAAATAATTTTAAGTAGCTTCAAGGGCTGCAGTTTCTGTCTGTCGGAAGCAGAAACCACAGTTTCAGGGCCCTGCAATCTTCGCCGGATCACCCTGTCTCTTGCAGCCTAGGTCTCTAAAAATCTTCCTCCTTTCTCTCTACACAAACCTACCTTCCTTCATCCATCTTTACGAAACTGTGCGTCCGCGGACGCAAGGGAGTCACCGCCCAGAGGTACCCCGTGGATGCCGACCCAACATCATTTTCATGGAGTTGGGACGGTAACGAAGCACTCCTCCGGTATCTCGATCGAGCCGGCAGTATCGGATTTTTCCAAGATTGTTCCCGGCAGCAGTGGTTTATTAAAATGTCCAAACCCCAAAACATAGTGGATCAGTTGATCCCCGACCGATGGGCCTTATGTGTCCGGGTGGCGTATCAAATTAACTGTCCCTATCTACTTTCTAGCGGGACAACGCCTCGTCAGATAAATAGACGAGTGGTGACACAAGCTTGAATATCAAGCCACATGAGTGATTAAAAAATTAAGGATTGGTAGTATCCTTATATTATAAAGAACTTAGTGGAAACAGGCGTTCTGTGCCACAAAACTCTAAATATTTCACGAAGCTGCATGTCCGCGGACATGAAGGAATCACCGGCCCGAGGTTCCCCGTGCACGCCATCCCAAAGTCATTTATGACGATGGGATGGTGACGAAGTATTCCTCCGGTAACACGACCGAGCCGGCAGTATCGGATTTTTCCGAGACTGTTCCCGGCAGCAGAGGTTTATTAATTTTTATAAACCCCAAAAAAATAGTGGATCAGTTGATCCCCGACCAATGGGCCTTATGTGTCCGGGTGGCGTATCGATTAATTGTTCCTATCTACTTTCTAGCGGGACAACGCCTCGTCAGATAAATAGACGAGGGGTGACACAAGCTTCAATATCAAGCCACATGAGTGATCAAAAAATTAAGGATTGGTAGTATCCTTATATTATGAAGAACTTAGTGGAAACAGGCGTTCTGTGCCACAAAACTCTAAATATTTCACGAAGCTGCATGTCCGCGGACATGAAGGAATCACCGCCCCGAGGTTCCCCGTGGACGCCATCCCAAAGTCATTTATGACAATGGGATGGTGACGAAGTATTCCTTCGGCATCTCGATCGAGCCGACAGTATCGGATTTTTCCGAGACTGTTCCCGGCAGCAGAGGTTTATTATTATTTTTTATAAACCCCAAAAATAGTGGATCAGTTGATCCCCGACCAATGGGCCTTATGTGTCCGGGTGGCGTATCGATTAATTGTCCCTATCCACTCTTTTGAGCGGGACAACGCCTCGATTGATTAATAAGCATGGAGTGACACGAGCTCATAGATTGAGCCATATGAGATCAAGAGACCAAGGATTGACAGTATCCGAATGTTACTAACTCAATGTAAACAGGCAAAGGACCTATAAAGGGGTATAGAGGCGGTGCGCGAACCACCAAATCTAGGCCGAACATTGCCATGCTTGGGCCTTTACATGGCAACTGTATCAAGACTTTACCACAATAGAAAGGCAAGCACCTATAAGTGCGCCCTTGACAACCCAAAGTA